>PVKZ01000615.1:352091-703952 GCA_004027375.1 Macroglossus sobrinus
GGGCTACGTTCTTCTCTTGTGGAGTTAGGGACGGCATAGTCTGCCCAGAGGACAGACTGAGGAAAAGAAAAAGGGAAATTTAAGGAGAGAGAGAAAAACTTTTTTTTTTTTTTTTTTTACTGCACAGTAATGGTCCAGCCTCATTTGTTAGATGCGGTCAACTCTTTGTGATAAAGTTCTTTCTTCTAGGACCTCCTGGGAGGCCTGGGGAAGCAAGGAGAGGGAGAGAGGAGGAGGAGATGTGGTGCTTCCCCGTTTCTCTCCTTGACTCACACAGGCTTGTTTTCTGGGATAAGTCCCTCTTCGTGTGGGCCGGAAATGGGCCCTGGATCCCGGATGCCACACTGGGGAGCTCTGGTGATGAACACACAGGAGTAGCCATGGAATACGAGGGGAAGCAGGCCGGGCTGGGTCTGGAGACTGGTTCTGTGATCTAGTTTGGCCTCGGAGCTGGCTGGACCCCTCTCTCCTCACAGGGGACCCCTGATTCTGGCCCCATCTCCCTCCTCTTTGCCTGAGGGAAGAGGTGAACCTTGCTCAACCCCACTCTTAACACCTGTCAAGACAGGGGGCGTTTCTTGCCTCTAGTTACAAGAGACCGCCTCCCCAACCCCTTTTTCAAAAAGAGGTTATCCAGTCCAAGGCACTGCACGGATCCAAAGTGTTCCTAGAGCAGGAATCGCCCACGAATCAGGGAGAAGACTGATCTTCTGTGCCTGCCTAAGAAACAAGTTGATACAGGCGCAAACCAAGAAGAACCATTTATGACAGATAAAAAAAAAAAAGTTCAGATATGCAAAAAATGCTGATACTCTTTTATCTTCCGTAAATCGACATGAACTTAGTTTCAAGACCCCTCCCACCAGGAATGTGGGATTCCACTTCAGTCGAAGGTTGCAGTGGGATTTTCGGGCACGGCCCCTGCCCACAGTGCCCCTGGCCCTCTGCGGGGCTCCCACAGGGTCCTCTGCTAAAAAGCATCATGGCGTCTCTTGCCTTCAAGAGGCTGCACACAGCCTCCCACCCCTCTGTGGAGGACCCCAGACTTCTTTCTGCTCTGTCCCCAGACTAGAGAAGCCTTCTTTGACTCAGGGAATCCTTCCCCATCCATGTTCTCTCATTTATTATTAAGCTTTCTGTTAAATGAAAGCCTCCCGCGGGCCTGATTTTTGAAACGAAGAGGCAGGAATACTCTTGCCATTGTATACCTTTCTTGAGGAAATGAAACCAGAACCTGGGATCTGCTGGATGTGAGACAAGAGGAAGGAGAAAGCCCAGTGAGGAGAGGCTAATCTAGTGCACGTTCTTCATCTCGCTTGCTTTCAGAAGGAGTTACAATTTCTGTTGTAATCGGTGACTGGTAGAGCTTATCTTCTGTTCGACTTTGAAGTTTGGCTTAGAATTTGTGATTTGTCATTTTAAAACATTCTTCTCTTAACTGAAAATGTCTTATAACAAAATAATCCCAAGTGAGAATTTATTTCTGGTATCCCCAGAACAAATGGATCAATCTTAAATATCCTGCAGAATTGTGCTCTGGAGCTATTCATGGTCCCCTTTTTCCTATATTCTTTAAGAGGTCACCCCTTACAGGAAGCCTGCTTTGATTGTCATTGTGCAGTCCAATCAACATGCTCTCTGAATTCCTAGCATTCTCACCTTTTGGCTAAGATCAAGTGAATTTCTAGCATTCTTGTGATGATTCCTTTTACTTTTGATCTGAGTGCCCTGCTGTCCTATTATTCTTCTAACAAGACTGAGAATTTTACCTCCCAGAGCACATGGCACAGGACTGCCCTAACTCTACAACTGTGAGGTCCTTGAGAGTGGGGACCATGGCTTTGCCATTCCAATGTCACTCTCCCAGGGCCTCACAAAGACTAGGGCTCCATAAATGTTTGTGAAATGAATGGATGAATGGATAGGTGGATGGATGGATTGTACGATCTTAACCAATTACCATCACCATCAGCTATTTCCCCCCTTCCTTGCCCCCAGCCAATAATAATTCAGTGGAGAAATTGTTTCAGATTCATATTCACTCATGGAAATAATAGAATGATCCATTACTTTTCTTTCTTCTATGAAATTAGACAGCTAGAGAACAGAACGTGTTTTAATGCATGGATTCATGTTCTAGGTATAATATTGAAATGTACATCCATAAATTATGCTACCGTATATGTATATTTCCAGTCCTTACATTTGCAACTGAGGCCATTGGTTCCAGAATGTTAGCATTCTCCAACGTTCTTCTTCCAAAGCAAATTTACACCTTGAAATCTTGCAGTTGTTCTTTGCCCGGTGTTTGCAAATAATTCAAAAAAGCCATTGATGAAGATAGTTTATAAATAATAACAGAGATTACTTTATTGGAAAGTATTTTAGTATTATCGTATTCCAAGTGAGGAAAAGTCCTTATTTTAACTTGAGTCTCAATTTCAAGTAATGAGTAATGACCTTTAAGATTCATTTCATAAACATATCTCCCAAATAGGTTGTGTGAGACGTTTTACTTGTAATTTTAGATTCTTACGATATATTTTTGAATTTATATCTAAGACCATGGCATCAAAAATGTGAAATATTTTCTATAAAGGCAATGGATGGATATTGACTTGTGCACCATCTCAAATTCACACAGCCGTGTATGCACTGGAATTCCAAAACTGGAATCGTTTTGTGGTGAGGCTGTTGCACTACTCTGGTTTCTGCGGTTGATATAAGTTCATAGAAGTGACCTGGTAAAAGTTGCCATTGGGGTCAGTATTCTGTCTCCAGACATCTTCCAGGAGTCTCTCCATTTTCCTGGACCACTGCCCTCTGCCCTGGTCCTCACACAGTGCATCCTTCCAACCACCCCTACGGTTCACCCGGCTTTGGACTCTCTTCCTCTTCTCCTATGTTCTGCAGAGGATCTTTACTCAACACCATGGTTTCATAGTTTCAAATATTTATCCAACAAATATCTTCTGAGCTCCTACCACATTCCATATATTGTGCCAGGCCCACGGAAATGATGGGGGAAAGAGATTTCCTTCCAGGAGCTCTCAAGAGCAGGGAGATGGACAATTACAAAAATGGAGTGACTGCTCTTGGCATGGAATCATTGGAAAGCCATCTAACCCAGTCCTGGAGGGGGAATGAGGCTTCTAGAAACCTGATCCCCATGGTTCAGTGGCCAAGAGCACCCGTGGGATCCCTCTGGGATTCTCAGGTATAAAGAGAAAGGAATTTGAGGAGCTGGACCTTCATAGAGCACCTGGTCAGGGCCAGAGAAATATTATCTTATGGCTATTGCCTATGATCCATTCCTATGAGGCTAAGCAGAAAGCCCTTTCCAATAAGAGTATTATACCTAGGTATTTTGGTGTTCTATAACAAATGCAGGTGCATTTACTATCATTTTGGAAAAACTTTAATTTTCAACAGAAGGTATCATGTAACCTTGCCTCTGTTCTCTGAGTGACTAACGCTACTCAGTTCTAAATGCTGTACCTTCACGTGAGAATGTGAAATGACAGAAAACATCTTAATATTATTCTATAAAGAGTTCTGACATCATGGATCCCATGGACGGATCTCGGGAACCCACCAGGGTCACTGGACCATATTTTAGAAACTATACCAGCCTCAAGTATAGCCTTAAAATGGATTCTGAGAATGTGCCTGCATTAATAGGAAAGGAATTCTGTGACCGATGAAGATATCTGCCTTGGGCACAAGGGTAAGGTGCGGTGACACATATGCCACACATCTGACATCCTCACAAAGCATAATCTCATATTTTGATAAGTTTGTAGATATTCGAACTATCTATAATAATGATATTGGTTTTAAAATAAATAGTCCATTATCTATACATCTAAATGAGAGCTATTCTTCAGAGTAGTCATCTTTAGAAGCTAGTTATTTCAATAACCATCACTAATTAAAATTATGGAGTTTTTTGTAAAGACAAAATACAAATCAAACTCATTACTTTGTAGGCAAACTTGGTTTTGACCAAGATGATACTTAT
This sequence comes from Macroglossus sobrinus, assembly GCA_004027375.1. Classification (NCBI taxonomy): domain Eukaryota; kingdom Metazoa; phylum Chordata; class Mammalia; order Chiroptera; family Pteropodidae; genus Macroglossus; species Macroglossus sobrinus. The sequence continues at coordinate 356,113 of PVKZ01000615.1, forward strand.
GAATTGGGTAAATAACTTACTCCACTGGTTTTGGCTCCAAATGACTTCCAGTGCATGAGAAAATAAAATCTGCCTCGAAGAGAGGAAATATACTATCAATAAAAGTATTAAAACTTTTCCATCAACAATTGGAGTGTCTATATTGTATTATGTGCAGTTGCCCAGTGCTGGGAATGGAAATGAAAGGCATAATTCTTGCCCTGAGGAGCTTGTCAACTGCTTTAAACACATAAGGAACCCGTGGTTCAAATCTAGCATAGCAAGTGCTATAGTCAAGGAGAGGTCAAGCTGTATGGAAGGCAGCTGTCTCCAAGGGGCCGAGGAGGAGTGAGGAAAGATTTCCCAGAGGCACTTCTTAGGCTCAGGACCGAAGGACCTGAATGAGCCAGGGGGCAGTGGAATGGGGCAGGGTGGCATATAAGTGTGAGGAGGACTTTTGAAAGAGGCAGCAAAGACCTGGAGATAGAAAGCATACACCATTTGGGGAGCTTGCAAGTAATTCATAAATGGTGGCGGGAGAGGTGTACACTGAGGCCGAAATGCACACAGGCCTGAGGGACCGACTCACGCTGCTGGGTTGTATCCTAAAGGCCAAGAAGATCCACAGGCCAATTTGCATTTTGGAAAGATCACTTTAAGCTCCTACCCTGTGTTATGCACTGTGGGTTCCAGGCCCATGGAAACAATAAAACCTTGAACCGGACCTGTCTCTGCTCAGCCCATGACCAGCAGTCACGCTGGGTTAGCCTGGGTGAAGGTCTTGGCTTCGTGACTACGACGTAGGTAGGCCTCTTGGCCTTGCTTGGTCCCACAGCCATCAATTCACCTTTGACATTATGGCACACCTTTCTCACACATAGGAAGGGAGAGATAGTGAGGACGAGTCTGAAAGAACCACATCGTCTTTACTGGAAGAGTGCTCAACGCACATGCCCCGTGCAGCCGCATGACCTAGTGGAAGAAACTCAGATCTGGGACTGATTAATTTGGGTTAGAAGCTTCTTATTGTCTCTGAGCCTCAAGCTCTTCATCTAAATGAGTAAACCCAACTCGTTTCACCCGGAAGACTAAATGAAATGTTTATAAACGGCCTAGAATGGTACCTGGTACATAATAGATGCTCAAAAGCGGTGGGTGTTTTGTCTCTACCATTGACCATTACAAGCCCCTGGCTGGCGGACACACAGGCAAGGGCAAAACCAAATACAGCTCAAAATGCGGGCACCAAGGGATTGTTCATTTTATATGGCCAGATTTGTCACAGTGTCCAAATTTAATGTTTTGCCTAAATAACGTGACATTATGCCATACAATCCCCAGCACCATACAATCGAGATCAGCTGAAACTGGGGAGGCGGAAGTAAATGTGCAAAAACACTGGGCTGTCCGCAGAGCTCTTCTTGGCTTGCAGGAGGTCCCTCCGCCTACAGGACCGTGAGTTCCCACCAGCTTTGCCCTGATGAATGCATGTGAGGGCCTAGCCAGGCAAGAAGCTCGTCCCTAGAGGACCTGTGGTCCCAAGCACAGATTCCAACCCAGACAAGGAACCACACCTGGGCCCACGAAAGAAAGGAAAACAGGAGAGACGTTGGATTGGATCTTCCAGAAGGTCTTTGTTGCAATTTTCTCCATCATTGAAAAAAAAAATTACATCATCAAATAAAGACAATAGCAGCACAGCGTATTGAAATGTCACAAGCAAATTTGCTTTAGTACTTTTCCTAAGAACATTAGGAAATTCCCTCCTCCCCCCACCCCTCATTATTTTCTGTAAAATGCCTTTTTTTTTTTTTTTTTAAGCACCATGAAATCCTACAGAAAGAAATACAGGTGAAACACCTCCAGTTGTGGGTTTATCGTCATCGTTGTCACTGGGTCCCCTGCCTGTGTCTCTGGGACAGGGTAAGAGGCCTGAGGCTGGCAAAGGGTTAGTTTGTATATCTCTTCTAGGCACCACCACACCTCTCCCTTTAAGCTCGGTGCCTTGATGACAAAGGAGAGGTGTTCCAATTATCTTCTGCAGCACGGGTCTTCTGTGTCATTGGAGTGGCAGTCCTCTCAAGGATTTTTTTTTTTTTTAATGTACAGGGAACTATTTGAGACTTTTTATTTAAGAACTGAGAACAGAAAGTAGATTCTAAATCTCTTAGGCACCTGTGAAAATGATAATCACGTTCAGTAAAGTCAGAGACACCTCTTATTTCTCCCCAATGCAACTGCGCTGAGGTCATGTGATGTAGGGACTGCCATGGGGGGTACTGAGGTTCACATGGGTCATGGGCAAGTTGGTGAAGTACAAAGCGGCTGGTTTTTGTGCGAGGGCAAGGTACAGAGCTTTATTACCGCCAGGTAATAGGCAAGCTATTCCCAAGTCTCCGTACACATCCACAACGCCAAATTAAAGTCACCTTTGTTTCAGAGAGTCACCATTTTTGTTTTTTAAGGCCACTGCTAAGTAGCTCTTACATGCTGTTACCCAGAGCTCCCTATGATCACACAGCCACCGTCTCTGCACACAGTTGCATCGTAACAGTGGAGAAGGCTGACCCCCACTTGAAATATCAGTGGGATGCCAAAAACGGAGACATAAAATGCAGAAGTGGCTTTTCTCTCTCTTTTTTTTTTAAAAAAAAAGAAAGTCTCTGCAGGCTTGTTTGTTCTCCTACAGTTCAGAAACCATGATGCACATTGGATGGTCACCATTCTTACCCAATCAGGTGAGTAAGAACCTGCCTTACCCAAATTCTGGCCATATGCTCACTAATTCTCAAAACCAAGCACACAAACAGATAAGCGGCCTTGACTCAGCCAGGAAATGACATCATCTAGGAGGAAGGCAAGGGAGTGGTTTGTAAATGTCTAGAACGACTACAACATTCAATGTTGAACGGTCCCCAGAGAACACAAAGCAGCCATTTCCTGTGTGGGTGGGTGTGTGTGTGTCTGAGTGTGTGTCTGAGATGTCCATGGTATACGAATTCATGAAGTAATCAAAGAGAACCTTTACTACAATTGACTGTAGATAGCAACAGCTTAAAATTCTTTAAATAGTCTTAACACCATGCAAAACACGCCCGCATAGCCTGAGCCTTCTGGGCGACAATGTGCAGTAAGGGAGGACAGAATGAGCCTACACAGGACACAGTCCTAATGTGGACGACAGGCTCTCAAATATATCCACCCGGTCTCCCATCAATGACCCAGAGAACAAATCTCAAAGCGCAGGACACTAGAATGTCATCTTAGGTTAAAATGAGTGGGCTCATTAGTCAGTGTTCACAAATCCAGCTAATAATGTTCTTAATAGGTTCAATTAAGTCCTAGATCAGGAGACGTTTGGTCAGAGAACCTCAGAACTAAAAGGGCCCTTGACAATGATCTGTGCTCAAGACCTTTGATGTGCTGATGGGGTAACAGAGATGTGGGCAAGGGAACAGAGGTGCCCGCGACCACAGGCTGGGGCCGGTGAAGCACCAGCCAACAGTCCCGTCGTCACCTTAGCGTAGGCCAGGGACCTGCCCCCACACACACACACACACACACACACACACACACACACACACACACATATTAACTCCTGTGCCCCACAGCAATAAATTCCCAAAGTCACGGTGGAGTTAAGACTGGGCATTAAGCTGGACTCTCTCCAAAGTGTCCCTTGGCTCTCATTGGTAAAGCTCCAGATCTGTTTTGGAAGGAAAATGCAGGACCTAATTTGCCTGGTGAAGCAAAAGACGCTGCCCGCCCAAGATACGGAACACGTGCTCTTTCCACGCGCAAACCCAGCTTGTCTGCTCCGCTCCAGGTCTGTGGCAGGGTGCGGGGTGTGGTCGGAAGGGCAGGGCCACGCTGACGGGCATTTAGAATTCCCAGCAGCTTTGCCTTAGCCACATGTCCCCCACGTGCTATTTGGCCCCATCTTACAAAAGTAACAATCGAGCAACTTCAAAACAATCATCCTCCCCGCAAGTCTTCGCTCGTGCACAAGAGGAGTCCCACCTCTTGTCCCGTCTCAGCTTCTCCTCTGAGGAGGACATTACAGTGTGTAAAACACTTTTCCCATAGAGTAACAGATCAGTCTCCGTACAGGGAGGGCACTTCTTTTATTTTATTGAGCAGGGCCGTGACCCCAGCTGTCCTCGGAGAGTGGTGATGTTAGAGATTTCCCCACTCTTCAGCACGAGGGCTGTTTTCGATCCCTGCACATGACTGGGATTTAACTCATCTGGAGAAGCAGCTGGGGACACGCCCACCCACACCTGTCCCATTTGGCAGAGCGTCTGGCTTAAAGCTCTGAGCTGTTTCATTCCTGCTGAGCCCGGAGTTCCTACAAGGTAAGCGAGTAAAGTGCAAAAGAGTGCTTTCGAAGGGCGTTTTTCACAGGGCAGACGGGGCGCCACACACGGCATCCCCCGAAGCGAAACCCAGACTAAAATAATGCGCGGCGAGTGTCCGCCCGGCCCACACTTCAGTCCGCGTTTGCACGAAGACCTTGTACTCTTCTCCCCACCTCCGCATGCCGTGTCCAGGAAACTAGGACACACACTGCACACGAACACACACACACACACACACACACACACACACACACACACACTCGCATGCACAAGGGCACGGGACACGGACACCATAGCCGGGTCGAAAGCAGACTTTGGTCAGACAGGTTTTGAACGCCAGTTCTGCTGCTTTCCCACTGTGTGCCGCTGGGTAAGTGATGACGTACTCAGCGTCCCTGAGCCTCCGCGTCGTCCTCTGGATAAGGGGTTTGCACGGGCTTCCCGCAGGGCGTTGCTGTGAGGGTCAGCGAGCCAATGCCCATAAATAAAGTGCCTAATCTAGTGCCTGGCCCATGGAGCCACTGGATAAATGACAGGGAAGCCTCTTGGCCACATTTGGCTGCAAGGGTCTAGAGTTTTAACGCACTGCTATGAAGAAGGTACCAAGTAATAGTGGATGGAAAACCAAATGGATGAGATCCATGGACAGTTTAATTGGGACACTGTTAACTTGAGAGAATAAGAGAGAAAGTCCCACTTATCTATCAATTTCTTAAAACACCTCTTTAGGCTGGAACGATGCCCACAGTAGAGCCGCTGCCTACACAAACACCATTTCTCAAGCATCTGTTTATGGCCGTGTGGACACAGGATGTCACCAGTGAGATTCGGCTCCAGCCACATGGAGGCGGTAGCCCAAACATATCTTGGACAAGCAGGACAGGCCTCATCAAAGTTGATTTTTATTTGGCTACTTCCCAAAAGCAAAGCCAGAGCTTTAGTTAGAGCCTAAATTTGGGCGGGGGGTGGGGAACGGGGGTGCTGCTAGTGCTCCAGGCAAGGAAGAGCTATTCATTTTGGGGAGATGGGCGGGTTGAGATCTGCCATGGTACCAGTGGTCAAGAACGTGGCGGGTATAATTTTCCCCGGAAGTCAGAAAGCCTTAGATGGGTTTCTGGAAGTCCCCTCTAGACCTGTGACCTTTTGATGAATCTACTTCTGTGTCAGCCATGTGAAACCCCAAAAGGTAGCACTAAGCCTGGGAGGCCAATAACCAGCAATGTCCTGGTGTTGCCGGGTTCAGTTGCCTAACTTTGTGGCCCAAATAGCTAACTTTGAATCAGCACAAGGGCCAGCCAATTATGAAAAAGACAGAGGCACACACAGGATGATTGGCCTTGTACATTTTTTTCCCTTTCTTATAAGAATCCATTTTGAATGTTTCCCTCAAAATGTATGACTAGCCATCCCCCCACTTTCCTTCACTGATGTTTTAACCTCATGGAACAGTCATAATTATCACGTGTTGGTTATTGTTTACCTTGAAACAATTGCATTGGTGTGTCCCACTGGTGTTCTAACAGCAGGCGTGAGGTAAAGAAACGAGCCAGAAAGAGTAATTCTTTCAAAATAAAAGAACGCCCAAACGTGAAAGTCAAATATTTTAAGTATTATTTTTTAAATGGCATTAATGGCACTTAAGCTGCAAGCAATTAAAACAACTTAATCTTCTTATACAAGGGTTGGTTGAGGGATTAATTTTCCTTTTGTCTGGAGGGAGCAAGATTGGACCTCATAACTATGTGTACCCTAGGACAAAAAGCCCTGAGATGGAGTGATGCCATGGTCCTCCTTGGTATGTGTCAGACATGCAGGATGTCTAGTTTTGTAAAAATTTTAAGATCAGCTAGACAGAACAGCAAGCCACCGGCATCATGCAAGGCAATAGTTTTGGTATATTTCCCCCTCTTTTCGAAACAAGTCATAACTGAAGTTCCACTAGAAAAGTGAACGCGAACATTTCAAAACCAGTTTATTTTCACCATCGCACCCACTGAGGAAAATGCATGATTATTATTATTATTTTTTTTTTTTGCCCATAACCATGCAGTGGTGGAGGTTGCATTTTCACCAATGCTTGCCAGTTCATTTGGACTACCTACCCCTATGAGAAAGACAAACTTCAGTAGGCTTTTGTCATTGGTTAAGGTGATATCCACAGTGTGATGTTTGTGATCATTTTGTTTGTTTGTTTGTTTGTTTGTTTTGTAATGAGGAAAGCAATTGCACCTTTTAACACGTGTGCTCTGACCTGCTTCCAACGAACTCCAGGTGCTCTCAGGTCCCACGGACATTCATTTGGAGCTGAGAACGATTAGATATGCACTGAGTGGTTCTGTACCAAAATTCAAGCTGAGAGCAACATGCCAGAATGTCGGCTCTAACCCCAGTGACAGGTACCAGTTCACCCCCAATCCGGTCCCCTTCTGTATGTGCATATATCACTCACGGTAGGGTCAGGACATGAGACTCCATTTAAAAGACACACCTGTCCCTCTCAGAAGGCTGGTCTAAGGAATAGCTGCCCATTTCCATGTGCCATGCCAGGGTGGTGCTGCACAGGGGCGCGACATTGCCACCAAAGCACCCTTGACTTTGGTGGCCACGACCACCTGCATGCGCGAACGCCCCCTGGCTGTCCTGCAGTGTCTCTCGGAAGCGAAGTCCTCATTCTTTGATTCCTTTTGGCAGAGCAGCTTTCTCAGTCGTTTATGGCACAGTGAAATATATTCTTCGATGCTATGTAATTTCGGACTGACGAGAAGTCTGTTTAAGGCACGTGTCTCGGGGTGAATATAAAAAAAAGCACAACGCTTCATCAAGTCCGATGTCCTGTAACTTTTAGTTTCTGTCTTCCAGTAACGCGTTGTTCTCGTGTTCCCTATCTTTGGTGTCCGTGGGGACCACCCCGTTCTCCACGGCGGCCTGCTGCTGGATGCAGTCAGTCAACATGGCCGTGCTGGAGTGGTCCGAGTTACACATCTTTTCCGTTTCGTCCTCTTTCTTCTCTTCGTCCAGAGAGTAATTCCGGAAAGTCTTGTAGATTTTCTGAACGTCCTCGGGCAAGGTCTTTTTGACGTCCTTGTTTTTCCTCTTGGTGAGTTTGGAGGTGGACCCAAACTTGTTGATGATGTTGTCCTCAGAGGCCCCCTGCCCGTGTTTGTTCAGCTGCTCCGACCCCTTCAGGCGCAGGTTGTTGGGCCGGTTGTTGATGCTCTCCTGGGACGAGGCCTTGAAGCGGCCCGTGTCCAGGGCGGCGAAGACGGAGCGCTTCTCAGGGGAGAGCATGTCCAGTGAGTGGGCCCGCTGGTCCAGGCCCAGGCGACGGCGCTCCATGCTGCGGATGGTGGCCGCCCGCTGCAGCTTGTCATGGATCTCCACGCTGAGCCGCCGCCGCGTCTCCCGGAACTCGGCCGTCACGTTGGCCTTCCACTCGGCCGCGTGGGCCTTGATCTCACCCACCTGGCCGGGAGGGAGAAGAGCAATAGGACACTGAGCAGCTCCCCTCTGCCCCGGGTGCTCCCCAACCCCCAGTACCCGCAGCCCTTGGGTGTCCCAATGGGAAGCTTGGGGGAAGGGTGAAATGCTACTTCTGCCCCTCCCTCTGCCGAAATACCCATCTCAAATTGGCTCATGGCTAATGAGTCTCAGGGGGACCCACATGCTGCCCGAGAGCCCAGCGGAAGCTCGAGAGTTGGAGATGATGACTGAGTGAGAGGCAGATGGCATTCTGGGAGAGGGATCAACACCCTGAGTTGGACAGGCCTGGGTTCCACTTATGCTTCCATGCCTTTTTTAATTGTATAACCCCATTCTTCCAGCATAGCCGGGGTCGTCACATCTAGCTGACAGTTTTTAGCGTCATGTGAGGTAAAGACATGCACCTAGCTCAAGCCTGGGACAAAGCAGATGCTCAGCAGGTCCTCTGTCCTCCCCTGTGCCTCTATCTGGGTGGAGTAACCAATCTGTCCGGGTTTTAAAAGGGAAAGTCCTGTGCTTTAGGGACTCCCTCAGTCCTGGGCAAACTGGGGCTGCCGGTGCCCCTGCACCTGGGCCATGCTGTGGCCACATGCTATCAGGCTGTTCCTGGTTTAAGAAGATCCTTGGGGCTCCTGGTAACCAAAAAGGGGGTGTGTTCTGCCAAAGCCCACAGAACACATTTCCTTAGAGTAAAGATCTGCGTGAGGACCAGAACCAAACTTCTGGGCTCATTCAGCTGGGCAAACAGCATGAGCCTCATGCTTTCCCATACAGATAAGAGCGACTCCGATTTCTGCATTAAGGACAGTCAACATTGATGCTGTTTCTCTGTCGTGATAGCTGATTTTCAGCAGGTACTGCAGGGAGCTACCTGGGGAATCAGACTGGGTGGAGACTGCATTGCCAGTGTTTCTGTAAGCCAGGACAATTAACACTGCGCCCAGGAACGATATGGAAAAATCTCTCCATTTGGCAGCTTTCTCCCAGGGCTTGTGACATAGAATAACCCTATGCCAGGAAGTGAACAGCTGCCCTTCAAGGGGCCGTTCCTCTTTTTACTTCTTTGCTTTTTATCTCTTTTCCTTTCTTTACCCCTTCCCTTCTTCTTCCCTTGCCTCTTCCTCGTTTCCTTTCCTCTCAGGAGAACTACGTGAACTTTTCTTTTTAACTCACAAAATCTGCCTCTCCTCCCTACACTTCCCTTTTCTCGCCTCTGTGTACGTTTCTGTGCACGAAGACACGAGGGGGTAAAGGCTGTGTCCACCCCCCGGCCACAGGGACATACTTATTCCTACAAATCAGACAACCAGGAGGGGATACAGGTGGAAGGGAACCCTTGAGTTCCCCTCCCCAAGGCTGACCACCGTTGGATGACGTCGGTCTCATACAGAACGGCATTCAGCTGCATTTCCACACGGACCACGAGACCTGAAAGGCAGGCTGGTTTTCCCAAGCTTTTTATGAATTTTTTAAGCCTCCCCCAACATATTTGCTGATAAAGGGCAACTGCACACCTCCTTCAAACATAGTCTACCTCTGCTTACTATTTCTTTCTTTTTCCTTTTTATTTTTAAAAATAAGTTGTTTACTAGTCTTTCCAGGATCCGTGGGCTGATAAGTTGAGTCACCAAATTTTCTCACCTGCTAAAAAAAAGGACCCCCCCAAATCACTGCTATTTTATTTAACTTGGCTTTCAGGTGATTGAAATGATTGAAAACAAGGAAACCTTTTAGGACCTCCACTTAGTAAGAAAGAAATGCTCTCGCCGATAGAAGAGAGACAAACAATTCTTGACACGAGCTCACCCACTCTCAGGAACATTCACAGAATCTGGAAGCGGTCCTACCTCTTCTTTTGTCTTTTTGGACAGAACCCGTAGCCAGTCTCCGATCATACTGAGGACAGCCGCAAAGTAGGCAAGGCCAACAAGGATCCAAAACCACACTAGGGGCTTGTACCACTCCCGGTAATTGATGCCAGCATTGCCCCCTGAAAACAACCAGAGGTTACTTCAACCAGGATCCAGCACGTAACGTCCCAAAGCAAACACATTACAGTCCAGCAGCAGAGATGCCAGCATCCCATCACCATCTAACACTCAACCGTTAGGCCTGATGGGTACACAGTGTGATAGGTGTGTGCTGTCCCTAAAAGAGCCTGACTTGTGGCTTAACTTCCTCCAATGCTTGACCACTAACTGTCATACCCATAACAAGAATACGCCAGTGGCCAACCTGATCTCCCCATTCTCGGCCTGAGCTTGACAATGAATGGCTTGAGCTAGAGGATGACAGAGTAGATCCAGTTGTCAATTTTTTTCTTAAACTTCTTTAAATTCAATAAAAATACCATTAAGTAATTCCCAAATGGTTTAGAATTCATGGAACTGCCTCCTTCTTAAGTGCTCAATGCATACACCAAGAGCCCGAGTGGATTTATGGAAGTAAAATTAGACTTAATGGCCTTCCTGAGACTTTGATCCAAGCAGGAGTGATTTAATGCTGAGGGATGGTGTGTGCATGATGCTAATCCAAAGGGCCAATTAGACTGAGTAATTAGAATCACCATGCTAGGATTAAAAGGGACGCTCAAGGCCAGCTAGTCCAAGCCCTTTATTTTATAAATAGGGATTACAGGAAAAATCTATCAGACCCAATTGGCCAGTTGCCTGATTGCACTGACTGGCTGTTCCGTTAAAAGGACCAGTCATTTATTCCAAATAATTAGCCCACTTATTCTAGCCCTCGTGCGGGCACTGCCAAAGGAAGCCACGCAACACAGGTTCCAAGCCCGGCCCTGTCTTCTAAAGAAGTGAGAAAGCTCCAGGAAATGATTGATGTTGGCCTGGATCTCACTCTGAGAGATGTGTTGCCCAGTGAACCAGGCAGGTGGCCATTCCTAAGACAACCAGCATTAGCAATGTATTGGTAATTATGCCTTTACAGTGATGAGAGATGGCTGGACCTTCCCACTGTAACGTCCCCGAGCACCACTGACCCCATACTGAGCTCTTGTGGTATCAGGAATATCTCCCAAAGGCAGCTGGGCAGGCTCCGTGGCCTGTGGCCTTTGGCTATTCTCAATGGGACTGAACCCACTTTTCAGTGCACCCCCATGAGGTCTCAGAGGCTACTGCCATTTATTTTTTAATAAAGAAAAAAGGATTTGTCTTTATTTTTTCTTTCATTTTAATGTATGCCTTTTATTTCTTTTTTAAAATTTTATTACATGTATTGGGGTGACATTGGTTAATAAAATCATATAGGTTTCAAGAATATGGTTCTATAATGCATCCTCTACATATCGCATTTCATGTTCAAGTCTCCTTCGACCCCCTTTACCCTTCTCCACCCTCCCTCTGTAACTACCACACTGTAGTCTGTGCTTATGAGTTTTCATTGGTCTTGTTTGTTCGTTTGTTGCTTTCGGTTTTATATCCCACATATGAGTGAAATCATTTGGTTCTTGACTTTTTCCGTCTGACTTACCTTTAAAATAGAATTCCAAACATTGCTAAGGGGTCTCCGTGGCCACCCCCGCAGTGCTGCCTCTGGTTTAGCTGCCTCTGGTTTTTCCTTTTAGGCAGCTCTCCCCGACAGCTTGCTCTAGGGCACTACTGGAGTTCCTGCAACTTTGTTTGTTGATGTTTCTTTCCTTTCTACCTTAGGCCAGACAATTCTGTAGCTTTCTCCATAAGACAGAGTAAATATTTACCTTAGCCAGTCACTGTCACCCAACAAAAACTGTCACTAGGGTGCGCTAGCAAACAGCGGGATAACCGACCTTCTGCATCCTCCTGTATCAGCTGCTTGCCCCCGAATTTGGGACTCTGCCTGTGCTCCCACTCGGGGCTGTGCAATGCTGTAATGCTGCTCGGCTGCTCCTAAAGTGAGTCAGCTACAGAATAAACAAGCACTTAATCTTTCATGGCGATCAATGCCCCATTTATATTTCTAGTAGAGTTGACACTATGTTAAATCACAGCAACCATCAACTCTTGTTAATATACCTTGTGAAAGGACGGGGCACCCTTCCCTGTCCCTCTCAGAGTATTACCAAAAAGGCCGTGACACGCTTCCACCCTTTTAAGGCATGTACTTGTCACACTGGTCTGGGTAAGCTCTGGAAACTGGCACTTAGAAGGGCCTGGCCTAATTGGAGTCAGCACTGCAAATTATAAGAGACTCCTGCCTATGGCGACCTCAGGACAAAGGAAATACAGGTCGGTAATCAGTGTGAAAAGGGAATGAAAATAGTGCCATGTCTGTGACCGAGGAGGTCATGCCCTTACTGGATAAGAGAAGAGAAGGTCGAGTGCTAGTATGTGTTAAGTGCTCACAGCCCATGGTGGCTAGTAAGAATAAATAAAATTATAAACAATTTTGTATTAAATCTACTGGAGTAACATTGGTTAATAAAATTATACAGGTTTCAAATGTACAATTCAATTATATACTATATATAGACACACACATACATATATATGTACATATTTATAGTATCATGTGTTCACCATGCAATATAGACAACTTTTTACTCTCATATTCCCAGGGCTCTGCTATCTGTGCTCCCAGATTGACAGATTGACAGATTGAACTGAGTGCAATTAGAGGGCAGGGGTCATCACCAGTGTCCTCTGACAGAGTCCTCCAGACAGCCCCGGGCTAGCACAGAGCATTCCGAAACAGCCCAGTACAAATGATGCTTCGGGGGAACTTGAAGATGTCTGTGAGATAGAGTTAAACCCCAGCTGCTATTACAGCCTTAGTTGGAACATCAACTGAGTTTTCCCACAGACCAGCTCCAGATGATACTAAGAAACTAACTGAATAATGGTTCCTATTCCTTTTCTCCGTTTCTCTGCGGCTCTTCTCCAGAGCTTCAGGCTTCCGATCAGGTGGCATCAGTGAGGAGCTGCACAATGGCTGAGCACGGGGCATAGAAAAGACGGGTGGGGTCCCAGGGCCCAGGCTTTACGCAAATAATCTGGAATCACTTTGGCTTTGCAATTCTTAGTCCTTCGTCAATATAAAGGAAGAAAAATAAAAACTGCTATTTCTACAAAACAGATATCAGTCTTGATCTGCCCAGTTGGAAGAGCTATGAAACCGCTCCTCCACGCTGCATCACAGAATTAACGCGGAGGCATCCACGCCTGTGGATGAGCCTCCTCCAGTCCCTCCAGAACTTCCTGCTTTCCAGATTCCTGGGGACCAGATCTGTTCTCCCTACGGGCACTGTACTCCATGGAGAAACCAAAGCACAGGCAGGACCATGTGCCGACTGAAGGGCAGTCGGACTGGGAGCTCAGCCTGGAGATGTCCAGGCTGCTATGTGACCAGGAATTGGTCAAGGACATGCACACACACACACACACACACACACACACACACACACACACACACACACACAGACATACACATACACATACACATACATATACACGTAGGCGTGGACACATGCCACTCAAACATTCTGAACTTATGATGGAGGTCTTTAATCAAAGTGTTCACTTCCTAGACTAGAAAAGGGTTGAATGTTTGACCCCCTAGAAGTGACCCTTTAGGAAAGGGAAGGGTGGCCTCCTTCTGTTCCTGCCTTCTTTCCACGCTCTGGGAAAACGTACCTATAAGAAGCCAGATCTCATTTCATTTTCAACTCCCTGCCTGAGATGAAAGTGATGGTGGTTTTCTTTTCCTTCCATCAACCCAGCTCACTGGCATTTATTTTCACAGTGAAGCTGTTGCTTCTACACACATTCATGCAGAATCCTTTATACTCTCTACTCTCTCGTGGGGGCAGTTCTCAGCTCCTGGTAGTTGACTGAGTCTTCAGTCTTATATTTGGGCATGCCCAGGATGATTTTTTCAGGGACAATGGCCTTTACCTCGGTGGCATCAGGAAGCTTGACCTGCAATTCATTGCAGGCTAAGCTCTGTGCTAACCTCCCAGAGTTTCTTATTTGTCACTTGCTAATAATAGTCTTTACCAATTGATTCAAAGAGGCTTAATACAAATCAGAGGTCCAAAATTCAATGAGAAATTCATTTTACTTATGCATAATTTGTATGACGATAAGGGTGCTAACCTCCTGGGGAGGCTGCCTGCCTTTCCTCTCACAGTAGAAGCCCACTGCTGTTTACATCACAGAGACCACACGCTCAAAATGAGCCCGTGCGCAGCGGTAGGAACCCTAAGCCTTCTTCATTGGCTTCTCTCATGACACCTATTTTTGTGGTTTTGAAAAACGCTTCCAACAGGACATTTTCCCCACCCACCCACCCACTAGGGCGCCGCTGACCAGGACGCCCAGGGTGCTTACCTGCCACAAAGTCACCAAAGCCCACTGTGGTGAGAGTGACCACCACAAAGTAAATGGACTCCAAGGCCGTCCACCCCTCAATGTATTTGAAAATGACAGCGGGGATTGTCACAAACACAATGCAGCCGGCCAAGATGAATAGGATGGTTGAGATAACCCGGATCTTGGTCTGACTCACTTGCTTTTTCTGGGAACAGCAAAAGAGAAAGATAAGCAAGTCAGCTTTACCATCCCGGATTCAGCAGACAGAGGTACAGAAGAAAATGGAATATGTCAGTGGCTTTTAACCTCTTAGGTCATGGGTGGCTTTGTGAGAATCGGATGAAAGCTGTGGTCCCTTGCCTAAAAATAAATGCATATACAGATGTTTTCAGGTATCGTAGGTGGTTCTCAGATCCCATGAAGCAAAATGTGGACCCAGTCAAGAAACCCCACTTAGCTCACACCTTAAATGTACTTTGCCCAGTTCCATGATTGCAGCCCACATGCTGGTTCTAACTTCCTCACCAGAGCACACATAATGACTTCCCAGTGAGCTTGCTGCCATTTTCATGGGGTATCATTGATGCTCCATTAAGCAGACCTTGGTTTGAAGTTTTTTTCCACGTGGTGGTGATGGATCTCCACCTAGCTTCCCTTGTGTCAGAGAGAATATTCTGGGGGAAAAAAATGGCTGACCTGAGACAGGCCAGAATTTTTGGATGAAAAGAAAAACATAGCCACCCCCATCCACATTTACGACAGAAGCTAGGCAAGTATTTGCTTCTTCACCCTTCTTTCCTCTGCTGAGGTTGGACATTTAGAACATACTTTTCTTTTGAACACACAGGCTTGAGCTGGTGCTGTGGTCATTGTGTTTGTTGGCTGTCTTACTTGCAAGGGACAGGACAGAAATTAAAATTTGGATGACAGGATCACTGCCTCAAATGGGTAGGAGGAGCTTCAGCTCATGCAAGCTTCTGAAGCAGTCAGTAGCGGAGAGGTGACAATGCATTTTGAATGGGAATTACACTGAGTTTGAGGCAAAGGAATCGCGCCAATAGAGGCCAGAGGTGAGCTGGAAGCATCACTGGAATCCCCCTTAAATGTGCTCAAGACAACTTCGGCGTTGCCTCAAAGCTAAATAATCCTTGAAGTCTTCTCAAACTTTCCAGAATTGGCACTGGAGATTATCATCAGGAGACCCTAGTTCCATAACCTCACCCAAACCATATATTATTGTAAACATATCTTTAACACCAGAGGGCAATCAACATAGGAGATCTTTATCACATGATCTATTTTCTAGTTGTTGCCTTCTGGTGACTTAGAAGGCAAAGAATCTAAGAGTGCAGAGAGACCTTTGCATTCATAGACCTCATTTTTCAGACGCAAAAACAGAGGCTAAAGGGACTTGAATAAAATGATGCTGCTAATTAGGAGCAAAGCCGAGATTAGAATTCCAATGTGATTAACTCCAGTCCAGCGAGTAATGATGGAAACAGCATCTCAGGCTAGTCAATGACTGCCAGCTCCGAAAAAGTTGCCAGAGTTCTCCCATAACCTCCACGAAGAACAGCCCGCCCTGCTTCCCTTCAGGGAAGAAAGACTGAGAATAAAAAATTGTCACTGGGCGATCCATCCAGGAATCCCTACACTTACCGTCACAGCAGTGACACCTGGGCCAGGTTTCCCAGGATTGTCAAGAGAGATTCTTCTGAGATCAAGCGCTTGGCTCAACCATGGGAAAGCTACACAGGGCAATGACTAGCTCTCAGAGACAGGACAGTTGATCATGGTTCTGTTTTCCATCCTCCCATACCCCTCTTCCTCCCTGATCCGTGGGGAGAAATATCTGTGCTGCTTCTTCAAGCTCCAAGAGACAAGGGAGCTGAAAAGGGGAGAAAGGCTGCTCTCCTCCATAACCACTCAGTCCCCCCCGCCTGGGTCCCGAGTCCCAGCTCCATTCAGTATGGCAAAATGAACAAGGCAACTGAACATTGATTTGCACTAATCTAAGCCAGCACCGTTTACCCTCCAGGTTCCTGGATCAATATATTCCCTAAACATTCATAGGAAAAGCTAAAAAGAAATACGAGCCTTCTTTATAAAAAGAAGCCATGTGCTCTAACTCCCAAGAGGGCACTCAGTATATAAAAGTGGGAACAGGAAAAAATAATCAGATCCATGCATATATAGTCCTCTCCCCATATTCTCATAAAAGCCATGTGAAAAAAAAAGTAATTTATTGATATTTTTGAAACTGCACATGAAAATCAAATTTTTTCCACAAGAGTATCATGTCAAGATAAATTATCTGAGAACCACAGGGAATGCTTCACCCTTTCTTGAATTTCCATATGAAACATTATAGGAGGACTTTGTGGGGGCAATTGACCCCCTCTGAGAATCCAGGAACTTACTTATGATCAGCCTAGTTGTGTTCACAGACATGTGCAAAAAACCAGAGCCCAAAAGGAGATTTTACCAGATCATTAAGTTAATCTAATTGTTGGCAACAAGAACATCACCCCCCATCAACACTCTATCTAAACATCATCCTCCTCAAATGCACAATGAAATCAAGGTAAATTAAATGTTTGTGATGCACTTATTAAGTCATAAATTGGGATGTTAATACAACTTGCAAACCAAATGAGGCTGGGGCTGGCAAGAAGGTCTGTAAGTCTATAGGAAGCTGGAGACATTCCCGGCTCCAGGAGGTGGGCAGAGTGAAGATGGCACAGGACGGGGTTTGTCTGGTGACAGAGAGGGGAAGTGAGTAAAGGCTAGATCGCGGTGTCCTAATTGCATTATCTGTACTGGGGAGTTTCTCAGCAAGACCAACATGTCACCACTGCTCACTACCCACGCCAGCCAGCATGTCCCTGGGCTGCTTCCGCCAAACGTCGTAGGGTGATGCCCAGAAAAGGCTTGGAAATTTCACTCACTGGTGTTTTTTAGAGACTTAAGATAACAAGAGACTTGTGTGTGCATGTATGTGTATGTCTATGTGTGCATAGGTGTATGAAAATGTGTATACCCATGTGTATACCCATACTTCACTATAAAAGGATTTATGGTAGGTATAAGGTTTGGCGATATCTATTATTTTGGACACCCACGTTATTGCTGCCCTCTAAATATTTAACAAAAAAAGAAAGTTGTCTTAATTGAACAAATGCTCTTACACTTCCTCCGTGACCTTTAGGCTTACCGCCATCAGCCCTGCAATCCTTCGCTACTACTGAAAAACGGTGTTTCAGAATTTGTGGAATCTAGGGGCAGACTGCTGCTAAACAGCTGAGTGACCTCAAGCGAGAGTCTCAGCTTCTCTGCGCATCAGTTTCTTCCTCTATAAAATGGAGATAAGAGAACAATCCTGTTTGGAAGTTTCGTAAGTGTGTAAAGGCTTAGCACAGTGACTGCAAAGAGCTCAACCATTGTTAACGACCGCCTTTGATGTAAATGCTCAAATATTTCCTTAGACGTGGACGGTTCCGGGATTTAATGCTACCCTTTGTTACTGAGGAGTGTACCTCATGTCTGGCTTAAGATAATCTTTGTTTAGCTTGGTTGTCTCTTCCTGGATATATTATCTCATGTAAATACTTCATTTTCCATAAGAAAAGAGCCCTCATTCAACCTGGGTTCTTCCATGCTGACTCTGGATTGATTTCTTAGACAGTTAGCTCACACTCCTGAAAGATTTTTTATTTACCTTTCGATGATTAATTCTCCCTACTTCTTTATCATCCTTCTGAAACTGCCAAGGATTACAGAAAATGTTTGTGATGTCTTGAACCAGCTGCAGGGGGACCCTGGGAGGCACAGACTGTGCTTTCCTTGCCCCTCCCCCACATCCCCACCACCTACAGAATCAAGCTGTGTTTCCACAGTGGGGTTGCTAGGCAAAATCACATTGCTTATTTACCAGTAAGTAAAGCCGCTAGCAAAAGGCTTTATGAAAGCCCAGATCTGACTGAGCTAAATGTGACTGACAGAATTGGTATCCTGAAAGAGATGGTTTAATATAATATTTGGGCAGAAATGATAGATAGTTATGAATATCTGTCCAAATCTTATCTTCACACTTTGTTGATGAGAATAATGTTTTCTTTTCTCCTTATGCAAATAGCATTCAGCAAAACTATTTCCTGTGTCCAACTGACACTGACTGTGAGATTTCTGAGATACTGGAATCCCACCTCCTAGAGTTCATTTTGTTGTCAAAATGATATTGTTTCAAAGAGCAAAATAAGCTTCATAAGCAGGAGCCAGGGGAGCCAGCTCTAAGAGCTTTTCTTCAAGAGAGAGCTGTATGAGCTGACGGTTCTGGAAGTCTGTTCATTTCAGACCCCAGAGGGCGAAGCCACTCGTCCAAGTCTCATTAAGGACAATGTACTGCCTGTGTTTGTTTACTTCCAGTCTTATTTTAGAGAGCAAGTGTATTTCTATTCACGTGTGGGCTATTTCTTTACTTGATTTTTACCCCTCTCAAATGCCTGTTCTTTTTTCCACTTTTATCTGATTTCTTAGATTTCTGAGATTAGCAATCCAAATTGTTGTGTCTGGCTGAGAAATTGTTCTTTGTGGTTTTTTCAGCCAGCACACCGGAGATTTCCTACAATGATAAAGATACTGCAATAAAGATCCTAAGATGGGAGCTCTAGTTTATCATTCAGTGTTGCTTTGCTGAAATGTAGACACATCGCCATGGTAATGCAATCGAAGTGAGAATAATTTCTCAAAATGGAAAGATAATAGGAACTGACTGACAAACGAATTGTCTCATTTAGATGTTATTTTCCCATATTTTATTTTCCACAAAGATTTCTTTTTAATGGGCCCAGTTCTAACATACTTTCAACATCACAAAAAGTATCCATGTTGTAGCAGCAAATTCTATAAACTATGAGAAGACTTTTTTAAAACACTGTCTACCTTTAATCTCCATGGCAGAGGTACTGTAAACACACATTAGGGAGACTCATGCAGTAAAATCTCCATAGAGACTATGGGAAATGTCCTACTCAAAAGCTAAATAACCAAATGGATCATAGCTATACAAAAAAAAAAAAATTATAGGTAGTATCTGACTCTGAGCCATGCTGAGGCATCTAACAGATAACTGGCCAACTCAGTGCTCTGCTGGTATCACCATACAAAGTTTCTGAAAAAAGCTATTAACATATGCAAATGAATTGTTTTCCATCACTGAAATGCCAGTGTAGGTGCCTCTGGAATGGAGAAAATTTCAAATCCTCAAATAATGAAAATTCTCAGCTGTTCCTCTCCAGGAACACTTTAATTCAAATCTCTTAAAAGTTTTCCGTTCTAAAAGTCAGTGGCTTTTGACATTTGAGGACAATACTCTGCTGGAACACAAGATTTTGCATTCGAAATTCAACCAATTAAGAACCTTTTATATGTCAGGGGCTGTTCTAGTTGCAAGGGACACGACAGTTAAAAAAAAAAAGAAAAGAAACATTTCCTTCATCATGCACACAGTCTGGTGGGTGGGCGGAGGGGCGGGCACATCTGAGTGAGGCTGAAAACAAGCTTTGTGGCACTGTCCATGGTGCCCGGCCCTGGTCCAGTTATCGAAGCTAAAGATTAGTACCTAATGACATCCTACAGATTAAAAACATCACCTGGAAGAGAATAAAAGACTATTCTTGCAGCTCTAGTATGTGGAATACACAAGTGCGCCAAGTGTTAATAAAGGATCCTTAGATCTTCGTTAGTTAAGAATCAGGAATGACTCCAACGTAGAAAACGCCCAGCTATAACCCAGGCTGGAGAACGGTCCTTCCCCTTCACTGAGGTGTGGAAGGCAGACCCATGGAAAGAAGAGGAGGATGGGGGTACCTCCCAATGAGCTGAATCAACAGAATAACTCCTGGCAATATGAAAGATGCCCTGGCCCGCTGCTCACACATGCAAATCATAAAGTTATTTTACCGAGATGTCAGCAGCACGGTGAACAATGCTTGCACCCCAAAATGCCCTCCACACCATACGTATACATTAATATTACTACAGTAACAATGCTACAGATGGCTGAAAGGTAGACTCACTCTTCTCTTTGCTGGCTAGCAAAGGTTCAAGGTCATAATTCATTGGCCAAGCAGTCCACAATAATCAGGACACTAGACCCCCCAAATAAGATAAACATTCCTTCTCACCCGATGCTTCTCTACTTTTGCAGGGAGCCCTATCGCTGCAACAGGGAGCCCTATCTCTGCAACACGCATGGCCTCCAGCCTCTTACTCTGACCCAGGCACTGAGGATTCGGCCTCTTCTTCTCTCCCTTCTTTTGGGAGCAAGTCTCTTTTCAGAACTGTTCCTAGTAATCTCCTGTCTAATTCTGGAGATGTATTAAGAAACCCATTTGTCCACAGAGAGAAGCCACATTCTCCAGTATGAGGGGAATCTAGTGATACTAGGCTTCAATCTGTCATCTCCTCAGTCAGAGCCATCCTCCACTGTGGGCACCAGCTGTTTTCACTGCCTGTGCACAGCCCACCTCTCCCGAGTCCTGGATCTCTCTAAGCCTCTTGAACAGAGAGTGAGGGACTTGGACACTGAATAGGGTGGAGATGTGGAGGGAGAAGCTTGCCCCCAGTCAAAGTGGAATTGAACAGCAGCAGGTGGGAGCTTCCGTGGGGGGAGGGGGTGGCAGGCAGTAGTGGACTCAACACTGGTGCTCCATAAAGAAGCGGGGACTGTGTGGGATGCGTGCCATGGCTGGTGGCCACGTGGTGGTGTTACATCCCTTTCCTAGGGCTTGTCACAAGGGTGGTTCTAACAGCAATATCCAGGGCCCAGAATCAGTGGGGACAGAAGAGCCAGCTGCTGTCTGTGCCAGGCAGACACAGCAGTGGCCTCTTCCAGGACCAGTCTGTGGCATGATTTGGGTCATTGTTCTTGGCTGGGTACTTTCCAAGTCTGGGTCTCTAACCATCCCAGGGGTTGGGTAGCTATCCAAAATCATTTTTTTAAGTTTTCTTTTCTGCTTAAATTGCCATCGTTGGTTTCTCTTGGTTCTGCTGAGCTGCCTGCCTACCACTGCATTTCCCAGAGGTCAGGGTAAGCTGGCTTCAGCCACTTGGAGGCAGGTCAAGGTCACAGCACCCAGTGAAGGGCCTGGAATTCTGCTCTAAGATCAGCTAGAACTGTAGCCAGATGTGATTGAACTGCTTTAATAATATTTCTCTGACATCCCTACATCTTCAGTAAAGCCATATCACAAATTACAGCTCATGTGGGCTGTGGGCTAGAAGGGGTTGTATCTACTCCTGGGAGGGACAGTTACAGGGAGAGCAGTGTCAGCCTCTTCCCCCGGGCCAGCAGGGTAGTTGCAACCTACAACTGAGGCAAAGGTCTCTGCCACCTGCAGAAGGGGCCCAGCAGCATTGCCAAGGGAGGTCAGTGGTTAGAGTAGAGCCTGGCAGTTCTGGGGGGTTGATGGACAATGTGGCCAGGGCACATGAGTGACCACTCCTGCAAGGACTGGAGGGCAGGGGGCCTTGGAAAGGCGGGAACAGGTCTGCTGCAGACAGGCGACCTACAGACAGACAGATGCAAAGAGAAAAGACTCAGATGTATAATTATGGACATGTTCATGGAGGATCTCTCTGGATGACGGATTTTCACGGGATTTTATTTTCTTCATTGTATTCTTCTGTGTTTTCCAAAGTCTCTATAATGACCATGTATTCTCCTTGTAATATTTATTTTAAAAAGGAAAGGAAAAGGAGGAGAAGTGAGAAAGAAGGAGAGAGAGAGAGAGGAATGAGGAGGAGAAAAGGGAGAGAGAAAATGGTGAACATGCTCACGGATGCGGCTTGGTTCCCGTGAGGAGCAAGCAGCACAATGCCCTTGAAAGCCATAGCTGGTCTCCCTTTCTTTGAGAAAGCCGCGACAACCATGCCCTTGAGGGAAATCTAGCAGAAGGAGAAGGAGATATTCCCCACTGTAAAGTAAGAGAAATGGGCCTCGTCTGAGCCTTTAGAATCCCAGAAACACTTGCCAAAAGTGGCAGCGGGGGCTGCGAGGAAGCCTTCTTCCAGTTCGGTAACTGCATCCTGCTGGCTGCCTGTGCCACCTCCTCTTCCCGCAGAACCAGCAACCCCCTTCCTGAGCAAAACCGCTGGGAGCCCTGCCGTTGGCAAACACTCGCCTTCCTCTCCTTCTTGTCTATGATACCAGTTATTTTTGCCCCTTACTCTCTGAAGGGACTGGATCATTTTTCTGGTGCCCACCTACAGCACCATTGCATGCTTCTGTGTCTTTTTAAAGGCTGTTCCATCTGCTAGGATGTCTTTCCCTTTTTTATGCTTGCCAAACTCCCGTTGGTTCCAAAAAACATCATTCCCACATTGCTTCCTGCAGGAAGCCCTCCCGCCTTCTGATTAGAGCTACTGTGTCCTCTCCCCATCTGTCTTTGTTCCCCATACCAGTGGTCCCCAACCTTTTTGGCACCAGGGACCAGCGTTTCTATGAGAATCTAATGCCTAATGATCTAAGGTGGAGCTGAGGCAGTGACGCTAGCACTGGGAGCGGCTGCAGATACAGATGAAGCTTCACTTGCCTGCCCGCTGCTCACCTCCTGCTGTGCGGCCCAGTTCCTAACAGGCCACGGACCCTACCAGTCCACAGCCTGCGGGTTGGGGACCCCTGCCTTGCACAATACCCTGTCAGTGGACCAGCTCCTCCTACAATGTTGCCTACCCACACGTGTTGTCTCCCTATCTTTGTACCCTGGTTCCCTGCATGGTACATTTTTCCACACCTGCTCCCTCTTTTTTTGTTGTTGTTTTAGCAACAAGAGTAAATATGAGAGTAATTGCCTAAGTAAACTATTCTATGAAGGAAATAAAATAGAACTATTCATCCAGCATGAAATAAATTGTCCCAGCAAGAAATAAATTGTCAGGATTTTCTCATGTGAAATGCTAGTAAGAGTACATATAATAGAGAAGCATAGGCAATGGATGTACACACACATGTACACAATAGGTATTTGTTGGATTGAACTGAATATTAATAATCAAGGGGAGAGTCTTGACTATTTGAACGTGGCCATTGACGTGAGAATAGAAATGATGTATGTGTATTTCTGAAAGTTAAACAGAAACTCTGTTTTTTTTATAACCCTGTTTTAAACTATAACACCCAAAAGGTGATCAGTAAATCTATGAGGGTGTTTGTGGTTGTCACACGATCGGAGGGACACTCCTAGCACAGTTCCTGTAGTGCAAGAGTCCTGTAATACAAGAGCTAGTGTCACAAACCAGAGAATTATCCCAAATTCAGCATGAGCTTTAAAAGTCCTACTGAGAAAAATTTATGTTTATAATCACCCAAGCCAAGAATTTAACTCCCTTCTACATATGTGAGCACGTGCGCACACGCACGCACACACACACACACACACATTTTTTGCACTGCTTCAGTATAGGCTGAATTTTACAAGAATATGACTTCAACATAAGAAACTTGCCAAGAATTGTTCTCCATTTTAGAAAACCGCATCTATGGCAGAAAAGTGCCTTGTGGCATCTTAGTCACTGACGCGATGCATGTGAACCAGACTGTGATTGGAACCACTACATTCTATACACAGATGTGGGGGTCTCGCTGCTTCAGCACGTCCCCTGGGGTTTTTTGACCAAGCGCCTGTTGCTGAAACATGTATCATTTAATGTAAATGACCTTCCTTGTATGGCCCCTTCACGTTGTAGCTAGAAAATAGTATTGAACTTTCCAAAATTAGATGCTTAGGTAAGTTGCACTACCTAATCTAAAATTCATTTCAATGTGCTAAAAGGGCATTAATACGTATTTGCTATAAAAGGGGGGTGCAGGGTATTACAGGGCTGGAAATCACTGGATAAAATTAAATCGTATATTGCATTTAATGGTGACTTATAGAATTACACTTCCAGGTACCGCTCGATGAGACGAAAGTCCCTGTGCACATAAAGAGCACGTTCAATAATCATTACCAGGGGACTGCTCCCTTACTGAACCGCCTTTCCATCCAAATAATTGCATTTTAAAGGTTAGAACTGTTTTTTTCCCCCTCCATTGACACTTATTTGCATATGATACTACTTTTGGTTTCAAGGTCATTTTCTATATCGAAATGTACAAGGTCATGTCTAGCAATCCTCATTCATTCGTTCACTCACCAGGTGTGGGTGGCAGAAATATGAGGCCTTCTGTTGGAGACTGTGGGCTGGGCAGACGGGGTCCATCCACACAGAGCTCTCAGGCTGATGGACACGGCAGGCGTCAAACACGTAATTCCCATCGGGGAGAGGAATGCTATTCTAGGGGTGTGCAAGGTATGACGGAAGGGGGAATAGGGCGCTGACCTCACTTGAGAGTCAGAAAAACCTCCCTGAAGAACTGACATCACCCCTGAGAACAGAAGGGTGACGGGGACTGCTGGCAGCACCGTGAACATCACATGCAAAAGCCTGAAGGTGAAAGAGAGTGACACGTTCTGTGCCGACACACAGGCCCTGTGGAAAGAGATTGCTCGCCAAACTCAATCATCGAGGATCTTACTCCAAGAAAGCACACGAACTGCAAAAAAAACTTCAAAATTTTTGGTCCATGTGAACAACTTTTCACAAAATCTGGTCGGTGAGTTTGGTTTTTGTTGTTGTTTTCCTAACCATAGGAGACCATTTGAATTCGAGACATTTCAAGAAATATCATGAAAACTAAAAGCATGTGATAGTTTTTTAAAAAATTGAAAAGAGATGGAAAGCAATGTGCCCATTTTCTAGGCAGGGGCCAGCTTCATCAACCCACAAGCTCCCCCAGGAGAGGCTCCCAGGAGCAGGTGTCACATGTTTATACAGCCATCTGGACAGCCTCTCTTCCTCTTGTTCCCTGGAGAAAAGGTTGGCAAGCCTCCGAAGGAGAGGCAGGATGGAAATACACATGATAAAATGCAGATTCAAAGGGCTAAGGACAGCTGAGATTTTTTTTAAAGAGCAGCAGAGGCAAAAAGCAAAGAGCAATGTCAAGAAATAAAATTAAAAGCCAAGGAGAAAGTGGTAATAACACTGCAAGAACACTAAATGGCATTTATAGCTCACGCATTTCATTTTAAACGTTGAGATTTGCTCTCTTGTTAGCTCTGCTGCCAACTCTGTTACAGGACTCAGTAAAATTCATTTTAAAAAATTCACACTAAAGCTTTCTATACTCTATACTTGTCTCTACTCAAAATCATACACAGATTCCTTTTTTTAACTGCACGCTATATATATATCCCTATTTCTAATTGTTCAAACTAAACTGCAAAGTAGTGTTAAATGAGAAGGGAAAGTCCTGACGACTGAGAGGAGATGCCCAACGCTTCTGTTTGTGTCTGTTCATCAGTCACAGGGAAGCTGGGATGCCGGGTGTGGACAGGTAGACAGCCAAATACGAACAACAATAACTTATCATGAGCCCTTTCAGCCACTTCCCAGGCTCCAGTAGAAAGATTGTTGATGTTTACAGTAAAATTCGCTTCTGCCAAGGAATGAAAAAAGCTCGCCGAGGGGACATTGCTCTAAGTGGCACTACGGTGGCAAGAATGCAGTAATTTACACATAAGCACAGCAAAACCTGTCTTCGGAGGGTCCCTTTTGATATTGGAGGGTCAGGTATCTGTTGAGAAGAAAGCCTGGGAACATTCCGCTGCTTTATAAAATACAATCTGTTCTGTGTGTTCGAGATCTCATGAGAGCCCACGCAAGCTGAGTGGCTGCCAGCATGTAGCCAAAATACTTTCGATGCTTTGATTTTCCTTTTACTAGAATCTGCGCATGCAGTGGAATCTCACGGATGCATCTGCGTAGAGCATTGCAGCCCGTGAAGTGAGGCTACGGAAACAGCACAGCCCTCCCGGGCCGCACACAGGCCCAACAGCAGGGACAGGCTCAGACTTCGTGTGAGTCATGGCTGATGCAACTTTTCCACCTGGGGCCATAGCTGATGACCAGAGTTTTGTCCCAGGCCCATCAGATTTCCAGTATGTTACTGCCCTTTCTGCTGCTCCCTTGACCTCCCCAGGCCCCCACTTCCACACCCATTCCTAGGAAGGGTAGGACTGAGGGCAGCATCAGCAAACATCTCTCCTTCACTCGGGTTTGTCGGGGTGCTGCATAGCCTATACCCACTGGGTGTGTGGAATGGAATCCGGTTCACCTCCCTTTTATCACCCAACAACTTATAAATCAATTAGCATTTACTTGCCTCCAAAGTACAGGCAAAGAAAAGGCACAGGATTCAAGGTCCTTATGCTTTATTTACAGAAAACAATTCATTAGAAGCATAAGACAGGTGCCTCACCGAACATGTGTGTGATCACAAATATGTAAGCCCTAATTCACAAGTCCCTCCTCTGGGCTCCCACAGCCAACCATGTACCTAGCCTAGCAGAACAGTGAACAACATGTACCAAGTGCTGACTGTACGCAAGGCATTGTTCTCATGCATCAACTAAGTACCAAAAGAGACAGCTATGATTCTTATCTTAATTTTTCAAGCAAGGAAACTGAGTCGCAGCCTCAGGCTGGTAAGTGGTAAATGAGGGCTTAGGCACTGAGGCCATGGGACTTCTTCAGAAGCTGCCTGGCCCACCTGGTCTCATTGGGAACACTGGTCTTTGTGCAGATCTGTTGGCTTCTCAGGAGAGAAGACTGACTCTGGCTTATGACCACGAACCCCACAGTGTTGAGACCACAGAGGGTGTTATTTGATAACTGCCTATTAAGCTGACCTTGGGAGAGGCGTGAAGGAGAAGCGACAGTGGGGAGCTGGATAGCAAATCAGTGCGAGGTGAACGAAAGGATTTTAGAGCAGGGGCAAGGCCTGGTGGAAAGAGGATGTCACCAGTACATAGAGGCCCACATCAGCCTGGTGATGAGCCACCCATCCTCCCAGCTACTCTGCTGCTGGAGCTAAAGAAACAGGATGAGAATGAGCACAGGGACAAAGCTGGAGGTGAGAGCAGGAAGGAAGGCAGGTACCAGAGGGAGGCGAGGCACAGGGCCTGGCCTGGCCCAGGTGGCCCCACTGTAACAGAATGGCAGCCGTCAAAGCAGCCAGGACTTAAGGGACAATCAGATAGCAAGTTACCAAAGGCTGTCTTTGTGGCCCATAGAAGTTTAATTTAAAAAAATAAATAAATAACAAGTGTTGGTGAGGATGGGGAGACATCGGAACACTTGTTTGTTGCCAATGGGAATGTAAAATAGTGCAGCACTATGGAAAACAGTATGGAGGTCCCTCACAAAATTAAACGTGGAATTCCCATATGACCCAGCAATTCCACCTGAGGATATAGCCATAGGAATTGAAAGCAAGGACTCAGACAGATACTTATACACTCATGCCCGTACCAATATTATTCATAAGAGCCAACAGGTGAAGTAACCCAAATGTCCATCAACAGACAAATGGATAAAGGAAGTGTGGTACATAATACAATGGTAAATGTTATTCATTCTTAAAAAGGAAGGAAATTCTGTCACATGCTACAACATGCATGAATCCCTAAACACATTATGCTAAGTGACATAAGCCAGTCACAAAAGGACAAATATTATATGATTCAATGTATATGAGGGACCAAGAGCAGTCAAATTCATAGAGACAGAAAGTAGACAAGAAATGAAAAAGGCATACAGAAAAACAAAATCCCATAGACACAGACAATGGTTTAGTGGTTACCAGAGGGAAAGGGGCATTGACAAGGGTACGGGGGATTAAATATATGGTGACGGAAAGAGATTTGACGTAGGTGGTGAACATACAATGCAATATACATGTAACCTATTATTGGATTGTATACTTGAAACCTATATAGTTTTATAAACCAATGTCACCTCAGTAATTAAAAAAAAAAGTGGAATAGAGGATAGCAGGAGCTGGGGGAAGGGAGAGAAGGAGTTTGTGTTTAATAGGGAAGATGAAAAAATTCTGGAGGTGGATGATGATGATGTTTGCACAACAAGCAATGTGAATGTACTTAATGCCACTGAACCATACATTTAAAAACAGTTAAAATGGTAAATTTTATGTTATATATATTTTGCTACAATAAAAAATATATAAATATAAGGAAAAAGCTGGAGCAGACTCTATAGGACCCCACTGGCTCCTGGGGTTACCTTAAATGAGAACCTTTTTGAAACAGTGACCATGACCCAGACAAAATGCTAATCCCATGGGAAAAAGAGACCCCAGAATGACGTAAAAACAGTGCTGATTTGAAAATCCGGTGCTGCTTGCCCTTTGTACTCAACTTTTCTGACTACGGGAATACCTTTGAACATTAAAAAAAAAAAAAAAAAAAAAACTCCTCAGTCCCCACAGAACTTCTGGTATCCACTGATTGTAAAAATACAGCAAGAAAAAAAGATGTTATGAATTCAGGAATCATCTTTTAACATGAACTGAATTAAGTTCCCTCCACAGACATTTGAAAAACGGTAGTATACGAGCGAAGGAGACACAGTGTTTATTTTGTCTACCAGCAACGCGTGATGCGCGAACAGATTCTCTGATCCTTAAAATATCACTTCGGGCCCTAGGGACCCACCACCCACAGGGTGAGAAACACAGCTCTGTACTAACAAGAGACTAAAACTCAGCAGCCAACTTGCAAGACACAATGCAAAACCAAAGTCAAAAGTGCCCTGATGTGCAAATGCGGCTCTTCTCCAAAAATAAAAAGCAAAGCCTTTCTGCCGAAAAAAAATACAAAGTGCATTTCTTCTCACAGGAATGCACATTTCCTAGGCTGGATTTGATCAGGGCTGTCCTTCTTACACAAAGCCATCAGAGCCTGTTAGATCAATTGCACTCTGCCCATCATGCTGGCACCTCCCAAGGGAGCTGCCTCTTGGGGGTGAAGGTTCTGAACACTGGCACACCTCTAAACATTTTCCCTTTCCTAAAGCAGAAATTTCTAAAGCTACTTTTTGTCAACGATGACCGACATGCCAGTCATTTGGAAATCGTTCTCAGTGTGCCACACTTGTGTAAATACATGTCATTATACCCAGTTCCATGACGGGCAGACTCAGTTCAAGAAAGGCATCGCTCCATTTTCAGAAACCTAATTTGCTGGACTCTATACTAGAAGAGTTTACTTCTTGCTTGGCTCACAGAAATAGCATGAGGCTAAACGTAAAAGAAAAAAAACAGTTGTTTTTGTTTTTACATTGATACTTGTAACTTTAAAAAAAAAAAGCTAAAGAGTTCTATAAAAGGATAAAAGGGCAAAGGATTATTATTTTATTAAATCAGCATCTTCCAGAGGACCCAAACTAGGATGTTAAAACCGGAAATGAAGGGTGAACATAGGAAATCATCTACCTATTAAGCTGATTTTATGATACTAATAAACAAAGAGTGCTAATAAAATTCTTGCATTCAATTCATAACTCAAAAGTACCTGGAAGTTTTAGAAACAGACCTAAAGCATTCCAAACTTACGGGGGCCCCAAAATACAAAGATATAAAACATTTTAGTTAATAAAAACCCCTGGGATTCTAGGAAGTTGTCATCTCTTCAACAGAAACAAGCTAGCAGATAATGGGCACCCATACAAATATTCCAGAGACTTCCTTTTATTGGATGACAGTTGCGAAGGAGCTTCTTCTGCCAACTTCCTTGAGTTTAGGACTGAGTTAAAGCCTCAGCGAGAATTAATATCTTGGTGTTGACGCACTCAAACTCCAGGTTCTCAAAACCACGGAAGCGGAGCGTTGAGGCAATCCATTGAGCCCAGAAAAAGGAGTGTGCTTTTGAGGGTAAGACCAGCTGCCTCGGCTCACCAAAGCCTTGGCTGTGAGCTGTGTTTCCTCTTTTTGTCAACACTGCGAGGACTGTACAATGTGGAGTGATGAGGTGGAAGAACAGAGTGAAAAATTTTGTCTGCCAGGCAACTTCTCTCTCGGTGGCGAGCCAAAATGAGTCCGCCATCAGGAAGGTACAAGCCCTTTTGATAAGCCTGCCTTCACCTCAGTCTCACACTGAACATAAGAAGGAGGCATTTAAATCCTAGATTAATCTCCGGGAGAAGAGAACTCCAGGAAAGAGATGTTTGCTAATAATGAACCAGTATTAGGGAGATAGAACAGGTGCATAGAAAAGAATCAGAGCTACAATCCAATGCAAAGTATCGATAGACGATATAAAGTTGAATAATTAAAACTTTGAGAGCAAAGACAGGGCCAATATTAACTTTTTCTCAACCAGCCATGGAAGGTCTGATTAACCTTCCATGAAGACTCCTCTGAATCTCCAGATGCTACCCCTGCCTTACAAGAGAAAGAAGAAAGGAAGGATCATGGAAAGACTGAGTCTACACTCGCACATGGGAACAGGGAGACCTGATTTAGAATACTTGCCCTATCATTTAGGGGCTGCGTGACCTTGGACAGGTCACAGAACTAGTGCATGCATTCTGACCTCATGAAATTAAGAAAGCAGTAATGGTTTCTTTGAGAGGGCTGTTGTATAGCTTACTCTAGGTTAGGGCCACAACCCAGCATCTGGCATAGAGTAAATCTTCATAACAGATTAACAACTTATGTCTAGATTTCAAGAATGAATTGCCAGAGTACGCAGTCTGACATTAACCAAATCCCATTGGACAAATGACAAATCTAAGTCTCCCTCCAAAGATCTCTACAACAGAAGTTCACAAGTGACTGCCCACCCCAAAGTAACAGATTCCCAGAAATTACCAAAAGTATTCAACGCTTTCAAGAAAAAAAGAGAGAGAGAGAGACTCTGTTAAAGCTACCATAAAACATTTCAATGTTAAGCACTATCCAGAAGGTATTTTAAGTAGTTATATTTTTAGGCCGAGTTTGATAGTCTTATTGTTCATTTTTAAAAAAAGAGCAAAGATGCATTTTGAAGGCCATTAAAACCTTCTATAGTGATCTCAGATGACAACGGGAAACACCAAACGGATGCTGGCCAGTTATCAAAAGTAAGCTGAGAACGAGGAAGAATCATCCATTAGATTAGTCCCTAGTGGGTCAGCTAAAGTTAGTGCTGAGATGATTTGTCTGCTGAAGAATAATAGCAGAAAAGTCTATCTTGATATATTCAGCAGAGTCAAGTCCCCAGGCATCTTCCTTAACTGGTGAGAAATGATCTTATTCCCACAGTATAAAATCTTTAAAGCCCTCTTTAAGGACCCACCCATCTGAGAGAGGAGAGTTCTGAGTGGAAATGGCACTGGCCTTGAAGAACTGGTGAACGCCATTGGTACAGCCACCAGAACTCCTGTGGAAGAGGGAATGGTGGGGCAAGTGACCGCTTACATCCCAGCAGAGTCCTGGTCCTTAACTGGAATGATTTTGTCCTCAAAGGTCCATTTAGTAATGTCTGCAGACATTTTTGGTGGCCATAACCGAGGGCCCTGACGATATTGGCATCTAGTGAGTAGAAGCCAGGGATATTGCTAAACATCCTACAATGCACAGGACAGGTCCCAGGACAACTATCCAGCCTACAAGGTCCACAGTGCTGGGGCTGAGCAGCCCTACATGAGAGGAAGGGAGAAAAAAAGGGACCATCGTGGACATACTGTCACAACCTGTCATTAAGAGAGGTACTGTTTTATGGATGCTATTTATGTAGTTTGTCCCAAGCACACATGCAGACCTGTCACTAAAACTAGACAATATCTTTGAACTAACTTAGATGAAACCTGGTTAATAAAGCTTTAAAAGTATTTATGTTCTTCGCTTTTTAAAACAATTACTTCCCACCCCCTTCTAGCTTTTTAGGGAAAATAAGAAAGCAATCATTCACACTGAAACTAGGGTCTTTGTTCTGATCAAAATAAACTCACATTATCCTTGTAAAATTAACCCTACTGAACTATTTCTTAGGAATTTTTAATAGGGTATGCTCTAGTGCAAGCAAGTTACACAGGCAGACAAATAATTCTGTTTCCAAAACAAAGGGGTTTATCATCTTAAAATAATAATGTAAGTTAACCCTATTGCTGCTGGGAGCTAGCTCAGATTCCTTGTGAGAAACAGAAGCCTCCTGCCAGTGTGTTCTTAAGAGTCTTTTCTTGAATCACGCCAGGCACACGGAGTCCTTGCCTTCCACCGCCAGCCCCTTCCTGCTATTCAAAGTGATTGATTAGCTCCCTAACTTAACATCATTAGCAGATTGGGACTGTCATCATGCCGTCTTAAGTATTTGGCAGGCTCCAAAGTCCCCAGGTAATCATGGCACCAGTAAGCCTAGGGTAATGTGTTATTTGTCAGTTACACCCAGGCTCCTTTGGCTCCAAAGGCAAATAAACATTTCTTCTGCATCCATGGGGGGGAAAGGCCAAAGAAGAAAAAGAAAGAGTGTCCCTTGGTTTTAGAGGTAATATCAGCAAGCCTGCTAATCAGCCAGATAAAAAGGGGCAGCTGCTTCCTACCAGAGGCCAAAGTCCAGCTCAGAGCAAGAAAATGGGATCCAGTCCAGAATCTGACCGATTTTCCTACAGAATCACATCAAGTGACAGTCGGCCTGGCCTAGCAAAAAAAAGTCAGCCCACGGCAGGGGACAGAGAGGCTGCCTGCTTCCAAAATCTGCTTTGAAACTCAAAATCCACCCTGCTTAATTCCAAATAATGATCCGTCCTTGCTAACTGCCCAGATTTTCCCCCTGGAAACCTAGGAAGAATTATTTTTACTTTATGCTATATAAATACTTAGAAATCATCTCCACGGATGAGCATGGCATGTTCAAAACTCCTAAACACCACACTGTCTATGGTGTGGATTAATCTATCTGACAGCAAATACTTTCGGCCTATCTGGAAGAAGTTAAGCTGGATTACTGATTCAAGTCTAGGCTGTGTCCCCACCTCACTGTGTAGCCCTAGGCAAGTCACTTAAATCATGGGCTTCATTCTTCAGATGTGAAATGAGTCTCACCAGAACCATGTTTCCCAAAGAATGATCCACAGGCCATCTGAGGATTGCCTGTCACCCTAGGCCGGGGCCCAGGAATAGTCCCAGAGAGTATACGCATGAGATTACTGGTGCTTACCAATTTTCCCATCCCCTCCCTTCCTTGGAGATCAGACAATAGTTCCAGGCGCCCCCTGCACTAGGATGGGGCTATTTGACTAGATCAGGCCAAAGGGCTGTGACTGGAGGCCAAACTCTTAAGAGCCGGTATGCAACGCCCAGCTCTCTCTCACTAAAAAGAGGGGGAGGGGGACCTTCAAGCCAGAAGAGTTGCCTGGGCTCCACTCAGCAGGGGTGAGAGTAAACCGGAGTTATTTGTTACCCTAGCATAAGCCAGCCTTCCCAAAGACCGCCTGATTTACGACGAGAGGGAGGGAGGACAGCTTCCTTATAAGTGGCCTTCGTGGCTAGCACTTGATAACACCTGTAGCAGATGATGTCATTCATTTACTCCAACTTTGTTCATCACAGCAACGTGATCAGCCCCAGGAGATGAAACCCTGATTGCCCTGTGCCAAGGGTTCAAAACTTTAGTAGGCATCAGAATCACCTGGGACGCTTGGTGGACACAGGTTGCTGGGTCTCAGCTTCTCCAAGAATTGGCTTTTCTAACAAGCTCCCAGAGGATGCTGATGCAGCTGGTCCAGGGATCACGCTTTGAGAACCACTGGTCTAAATCAATCCACCCCATTCTCCTTGGTCAGACACTCACTTTCCTGACCTCCCTTGCAGGTGGGAATGGTCATGTGACACAGTTCTGGTCTGTAAGACAGAAGGGGATGCCTACAGGGTAGCTTCTGGGAGAGACTTTGCTCCTCTGAAAGGAGACTTTGTGTCTTACCTGAATGTGTTTGAATACAAACATGATATTTTGGTCCTGAGGCAGCCATCTTGCAAACCACTTGGTTATAAGCCTGAGGATTAAAAGTCAATGTGCCAAGAAGAACAGAGCAGAAAGAGAGAATACACCTGGGTGTACTTGTGTGATATTGTGATTTAGAATAAGAAATATATATTTGGTCATCATCCATTTCTGGCATAGAACTCCTAAAACCCTTGAAATTTCCTACATGAGAGTCATAGGTGCCTTTTGTTATGTTAATGAGGCAACTTTTGCGTTACCTAAGGCTGAGGGCTGGTTGTCAGAGGAACCAACCACAATAAAAGGTTGGAACTTTTGGTCCCACACCCTGATTTCCAGGGAGGAGAAAGGAACTGGAGGTTCATTCAGTCACCAATGGCCAATGAGTGAATCGATCGTGCCTATGTAAGAAAGTCTCAAGAAAACTCCAAAAGGAGGGGATTCAGAGAGCTTCCAGGTTGGGCAATGAGAACTCTTTCATGTGCCACCATGCCAGACACCAACTTCCACGAGGACTGAGGCTCCTTTGTTTGAGATCTTGCCTTATATATCTCTTCATCGGGCTATAGAGTCATACGCTTCACTATCCTTTGTAATCAGTAATCTAGTGAATAAACGAGTTTCCTGAGTTCTATGAGCTGTTCTAGCTAATTAATCACACCCAAGGAGGGGATCCTGGGAACCTCTGATTAACAGGCAGCTGCTCAGAAGCACAGGTAACAACCTGAATTGGCATCTGATGTACCAGGCAGTCCTTGAGACTGAGCCATTAACCTGTGGGATCTGACACCATCTCTGGGCAGGTAGTGTCAGAATTTAGTTGAATCATAGGATGCCCAGGTTGTGTTGCAGAATTGCTTTGTGGTGTGGGGGGAAAATGCATATATCTGAATTGGTACCAGAACCCTAACTTGTAATTAGGGGGAACTAGTGCACCATGCCTGAAGCTTCCTGGTAGGCAGGATAAGTAGACGTCAAACTCTTAAGTCACTGTTAATGAGTGCTGTGGGCAATGTCCTTTTTATGGGCCTCCTATTTCGCCTGGAAGGACTTCAGCTAGAGTAACATTCCAGGCCTCTCCCCCACTGCTCAAGCAAACAAGTGACTTCAGCTCAACCCACTTCTCCCATTTAAAACCACCTGCCGCAGAGAGAGGCATTCTGTGAGGTAGCAAGGTAAGTGGAGCAGACCCGAAGCTTGTACTGCCTCCTGAGAGGATGTGGCAGGAAGAACTTCTAAAATGGCCCTTGGAGATGTCCCTCTCTAATCCCAGAACCTGCAATGTGATGCACTATCACTCTCATAACTATGCTGTATTACATGGCACAATTGAGCTTTAGACAGGGAAATTATTGGTGTGGGCCTGATCTGATAACGCAGGCCCTTAAAAGCAGAGTGCTTCCTCTGACTGGTGGCGGATGGGCAGAGGAAAGGAAAATCAGAGAGATTCAAAGTCAGAGAGAGAGAGATACAAGAAGGATTCCGTGTCGGCTTTGAAGATGGAGGGGCCATGAGCTAAGAAATGCAGGCGACCTCTCGAAGCTGAGACAACCAGGCAGGAAACAAAAATCTCAGTCCTACAACCACAGGCAATTCTTTTTTGCCAAAACCTGAATGAGTTTGGAAACAGATTCTTCTGCAAATCCAGAGGCTGGTGGACACCTTAATTTCAGTCTCATGATATCCTGGACATAGCACCCTACCAAGCCTGCCTGGACTTCTGACCTACAGAAGTAACATAATAAATGGGTGTAAGCTTCAAGCATCTGCATTTGTAATAATTTGTTACAAAGCAATAGAAAACTAATACAACAGGGAAGTTCTAATTCAGATTGGAGTGCTTACTAACTCCTTTCAGCCACGTCTTCTGATGAGTTTATCTGCAATAAAGTTGACATTTTAATCTCCATGTGACTCCCATGTGTACTTCTCAATTAGTTTTGAGCTTTAAAGGGGAAAAAAGAGTTTTCTTTTATCCACCCCATAAGAGTCCCAACAGCCAAGCATTTTATTACTCTGTAGCCAGAAGCATTCCAAAATAATGCATTAACCCTCTGCAATTCTTTAAAAATGAGACTCGGATTTGGTAGAAGGACCCAAATCATGTCACCCAGAAGGCTGATTTTTATATTTTATCTTTACCCTACAAAAAGTCCTCTCTTCCCCAAGAACTGAGAAAAAAAACACAACAGATGAAGGGAAAGGCTTAATAATCACTGAACAGGTAAAAAAAAAAATAATGACTCTTCCTCATGGGAGCTAAAAATTCACAGCCCAAGCTTTGTTGGTGTACACAATTTTCAATTCTCAAATAATCACCTAAAAGTAACTGGCCTTTTCGATGTACTTCAAATGAATAGCAAAGAGCTTATAGGTTTTACACCAAAGCTACGTGCAGCAAGCCAACTGCTGCAGAATTCGTTGCCTGTATACCTGGGAAGTGTGCTTATATCTCACCTGCCACTCTCAGTCAGCCCTTCCAAAAGTTCCCTCCACTGTTCTGCAAATGCCCACATTGTGTGATGCCAATTTGATAATACCCTGCCGGTTCCTTCCTGAAAGACTCCTACTCTTTGACCGGTTCTGCAAGGAACTGAGTGGGACATCAGCATAAAAATGAAATGTGAGATTTGTAAGGCTCTGTCCCAGACTCCTTTGAATGATGCACTGAGAGGTAGCGGTTAAGGGGATTTGAAGTCCAGAGAATTCATTAGGGGAAACTAAGTCCCCAAATTTGGTAGCAGATGTAGTCAAATGATTGCAACCTCTTCCCTCATGTAGAGTACAGTAACTCAGTTTTGTTTCTTTTTTGTTTTTTGGGTTTTTTTTTGGAGGGGGAGGATACTAAAGAGAAATTTCAAAAGCTTTTCATCCAGTCCTTTCTTTCTACAAATAAAGACACTGCACTCTAGAGAAGCTCCCTACATGTAAAAATGCCTGATTAGTCATTTCTCCATTTCAACCCTGTTTTTCTGAGATTCCAATCTGCCAGATTCATTGTTCTCTAACTGGTAGAGCCCTGAGGCCATGTCTCGAAGGGCGCCTCTGAGAACAGCTTTGAGAGTCGGTAGTCCTGTCTGGTTCAGGGAGAGCTGACCATCTGAGGAGCAGAGAAGCTGAGCTCTGGTGGTTTCCATGGTGACCACTGAGCCCGGGGGCATGCTCTAGTGAGGCTGGCTGACCAGCTAGCACTTTGGGATCGAAGACTGTGGGACATTCCAGAAAAACACATGCACGGACATGGAGCTGCTCAGATGAAATCTGAATGGGTGTGGAGCCTGCCAACAAACAGTGCTTTCAGGAGACACACAAGCAGCTCTATACTCTATGTGTCTGGCCCTGTGAAAAGCTCTTTTCATTCATTATTGCACTTAATCACTACCAAAATATTGTAAAGAAGGTTTGAATGCTACCCTTTTTTGCCAGTGAGTAAACTGAGGCAGCTCAGCCAGGGTCACTGAGCTTATACCAGGTGGCTCTAAGTTGGCCAGAGTGCCTTATTCCTCCGCTCTGACAAACTGAACTGGGGCGCTCCTTTGCATTCTCCTGAAGAAAAGTTTTAGTCATGATTTCTTGTCTCAGAGGGGAAGACAAGTTCAGATTGAGTGCTTACCCCTGATCTATCTTTGCCCATTACTGCTAGATTCTGAAAAAGACCTCAAATTGTCATTTTTAAATATTAACTCATCATGAGAGTTTTGAAAGACTTGAGAATTAGGTCAATAATGAGAAAGAGCAGAAATGACCTTAAACCTAAGCAAAACAAGCATTCTGTTAAATCGTATGAATGGGAACCTCAGTCTGTCCAATCACCCCTGCTCCACGCTCCTGTCAACAATGCCGGGAGAGCCATTTTTATAAATACATTTCTTGAGTTGCAATTTTTGTCCCTTGACAAAGGTAAGCATTCTCAAGTGAAAAAAAAAAAATGTATTAAGACCATAGCGATCACCACCAGCACCTTGGTACACATTCATGCATCAGTGTGCTACTGCTGAGGCAGCACTCAGCAGCAGGAGGAGGAAAAAGGAGGGGCCACGAGGAGATAGACACAAAGCACGAAGAAGTGTCTGGAAAAGACAGGCTTCCGGAAGAGGTCCCAGAAGCCAGAAGCAGCCTGAAAACACTGTTCTCGGAAATAAAAGAAAGTAAAGAAGTTCCAAAAACAAACTGGATGAGTTCACAACACTCTTATTGCAAATACACATCTTCCATCTCTAAGAAGAAACTCGCATCTTCAGAAAATCTGTTGGCAAATCTGTACTTAACTCTTTTCTGTTGTGGTTCCACAAATACCACTCTAAAGAAGGACACTACCAATGAGAAGGGAGTTAAGGCACAGTACCTGTGACTATCATTGGCCAAAATAGAAAATATGGTCAAAACATTAGACTATTTCATTAAAAGTGGACAACATCCCTGATGATGCCTCCTGGATCCTCTGAGGCTAAAGCAAATTGGATCACAGAGATTAGGGTTTACACAGAGGCAGTACTCACTCGAAAGACCTTCTCCACTCTTGCAATGCTTGTCCCAAAGATGGTTCCAAGTTGGTCTCCAATCCCAGCCAATAAGAAACCAAAGAGTGGAATCCCAAAGATGGCATATAAAATACAAAAGATTTTGCCTCCTTCAGTGCTTGGAGCAATATTCCCATACCCTGGTGAGAAATATTAAAAAGAGAAAGGAAGAGTAGTGAGGTGACAGAGAAATCAGAGTAAAGAAACCAAAGACTCCACAGTCCTTTCTAAATGTTTCTGCAGTCCCCTCACTTGATGAGCTCTAAGGAGTGGAAATTCACTCTTCCATTGCTTCTTCTCCTTCACTCCTTGTAAATTAATAGCTTTAAGGAGATCCAGGTTTCCTAGATCTAATGTATTTAGTCAGATTATGTTTTAAGAAATCCGTGGTCACCCAGAATTGCATTTCTGATGGACAAGGGTACCATCCATTTTAGAAACACCAAGCATCCTGGGCCTGTGTATGGCTTCAGGACAGCAGCACACCTGAGGAGGGCTCGCCATTGTCATTTTTAGGTTTGAAAAGAGCTCCTCCTTTCTAGTCTCATCCAGTGGGCATCCCCTCCACCTGGCAGACTGTGGCTGTCTTCAGCATCTGCCTTCATGGGGTGATCTGAAGAAAGGGGGATATGTGGTTTAGCATAAATTCTGAAGGACCATAGATCACACTGCCCTACCCTGGAAGCCTGAAGCCAGTCAGAAGTGGGGTAAGGAAGATTGTGTGCCTTTTCCTACGATGACTGATGTTTTGTTCTGCCTGGCTCTTTACTGGGAACCCTGTATCATCTCTGAGTCCAGCCTCTCCTCCCATCCACCTCTTGCATTGAAGGTTATCAAATACAAAATAAAAGTTTGTTGTTAGACAAGATGTTTAAATACAAAAGAATCCTTTTAAAGTCTAGTCTACCAGCATATTTGTCAAATAGTGCTTTGAAAGCAACATCTGCATTCTTAAGAGTTCTGCAATTATATAAGTTACTTAGATATAGCAAGTATTGGGTTTACTCTGTGTGGATGGAACTAAAGGCAGCGAGGCTGAAAGAAAAAGGCTTATGGCATTAGCACAAATTACACAGAGACTCAAAATCACTAATTATTCACTTTCATGCCAATGAGTATTGCAATATTATGCTAACTAGTATCTAGATGGTCACCTAACTATTCTCCCATGAGGATAACTCATAACTCATAACTTGTTTCTAAACCTATGCAACAGGTGAGTTATCAGGTTCATGGTTATCCGTTTTGGGGGGATGCAACAGTGAGGAATAATGTTGATGGTTGGTTCATCGTTCTCCTATGCACCTAGAGAACCAACTCACTGCTGCTCTCTGCCCTTGCGTAATGAGTCACCTAGCTGTTTTCCTGTTCAGTTTTCTACTCAAAATCATTCAAACCTCTTATTACAAATTATCTAAATTATAGTTCCCATTTCTTAAATGAGTGTTCAGGCAAACATTTCTAATCTTACATTTCTTTCAGTCACCACCGTTTTGATTTAATGGTGCAAAAAAAAAAAGCTCTTGGAACTTTTTTCAGGTGCTTTCAGGAACTTGGACAAAATCATTTTTCTAAGCATTCCCTTCTAGAATAATCTGATTCACACTAATGTAGCCCTATGGAAAAGGGAATAAATAATATGCCTACGCAGCTTCACATTATGCAGGTTTGTGGTGACTCTTGGGAACATTCTAGTAACTCATGGAAATACTTATACCTCTCGCTTGGCTGTCTCATAATTGCCTGATTACCGACAGGAAATAAAGCTTTACTTTTAGCCAAATAACTCAGAAAGAAATATATTGCCGATACCGGCAAGCAAAGTGAGACTTTGAACCTGCTGGCAAGGCATCTTTCAGCCCCGACAAGGGCTGCAGACCCTTCCTCCAGCTTTCAGAAAGGCTCTGCCCCCGCCTGCCATCCCACCTCGGAAAGGTACCGTGTTCCGAGAACATTCCATTGTCATCCAAGGAGCATGAAAGAGAAGTGAGAAGAACAGAGGCTCCGAGCCAATTCACTCCATTCTACCTGAATGTCCTTAGACTCACTTAGCCACTTCTGACCCCAGTGTTGGAAGGGCTCAAGGAAAATGTGAGAAAAAACAGTAGTGGAAAGTATTATACCAATGCAAAGTATTATTATTATTATTATTATTATCATCATCATTATTATCATTATCATTGGCTCATTATTTATTTGGTGTTTCCCTGACAAGAACGCTAAAATAAAATTAAAGTTGTTGAATAAGGGAACTAGTGAAGCAATATCTAAATAAGTCTAAATATACTTAAGGTTATTGCTTCGTAGCAGACATAATACGATGCTGTATTTTGTGCATTGGCATGCGTGTCTGCATGTGTGTGTGCATTTTTGTACCCTGACTCTAATGAACTATATGAAGAGACTGCTCCAGTTTGACCCTCAACCCTGTCCCTCAAAAAATTCCAGAACTTACATTTTAGAACTTTGCTCTGAGGCAATGGGTGGGCCACATTCCGGCCCATTAGGCTGCCCTGCCCATCCTTCCAGAATGCTTGGGAGGACTTTGAAGTAAGGTGTAACGGTTTGTGTAGACTCTAGAATGACAGGGTATATGGATTCCTATTCTGGTTCTTGCACTTACTCTCAGATCCTGAGCAATCTACCTAATCTTTCTCCCTCACTTTCTACATCTGAGAGATGGGCTATAAATAACACCCACCTTATTACAGCTATTACAGATGAAATTCATTACATGCAAAGCATGTGTGACCTGTGAAGGTTAAATACATGTGAAGCCTGACACAAAGTAAGCGCTCATTAAGCATTAGCAATGATCATCTTGCCCCAGGTTTTCTGTGGGAAGGAATCGCTTCTGAGAAATATGTCCCTGGAAAAACTGAGCCCCAGGAGAAAACAGATGGTTGGTTCCCACCTTCCTCTGTGAGCTAAACTGTTTTCCCACACTGCCAAGATGAAGGACAAAATATCCACAACTCAGGTGGGCCCATGGCTAGATATAAGTGTCGGTATCTCTTGGTGCAGCTATGGCAGCAAAGGATGGGGAATGAGAGACGGTGACACAGCTGCGATGGAGGTCATCCATCAAGCAGAACTAGGCCAGAACATTCAAACTGGATTTAAGTAAAGTGATACACCACCAACTGATTACTGGTAGCTTTCAAAGGAGGCCATTTCTGTTGTGAATGGGAAGGACCAAGGTGGGACTTAGCTCCATTCACCCCTGGATAAAAAACAGTCCCAAGCCCTTTATGAACAGAAACTGGTGTTTAAAGAGGACTTATGCCTGAGTAGCACACACACAATGCTCCCATTTGC
Organism: Macroglossus sobrinus; assembly: GCA_004027375.1. Classification (NCBI taxonomy): domain Eukaryota; kingdom Metazoa; phylum Chordata; class Mammalia; order Chiroptera; family Pteropodidae; genus Macroglossus; species Macroglossus sobrinus. The sequence goes on from PVKZ01000615.1 coordinate 397,953, forward strand.
TGTTTACATACTAAAGTCAAATCTTTGCCAAACCACATGCTGTGTAGCCCTTGTATTTGGTGAAGAGTGTGCATTCTAGAACCAGAATGTCTGTGCATGCAGGACTGGTTTTCTGGGTGTGCAACCTGTGCAGTAAAACAGGACTCCGCATTGAGAAGGGTCCCATGCTTGGTTCCATGCTCTGCTGTTGTCATTTTTATGTTCTTAATCACTTTTTAGCAAGGGACCACATCTTCACTTTGTACTGGGCCCCACACATTACGTAGCTGATCCTAGAGGATGAAACTAAGCTCCATTGCTTACTAACCACGAGATATTGGGCAAGTTACTTCATGTCTCTGGGCCTCAGTCTTCTCATCAGTAAAATGAGGCTAATAACAGCAGCTGCCTCACATGGTTAGTGAGAGACTCAAAAAATGTACAGGGAGCACAGTGCCTAGCACCTGTTGAATGTTAGTCACAGTGATTGCTATTTCCTAAACCATGGGTTAAACATCCAACTCCAGTGCTGGTTAATTAGAAACAGCTGCCCAGGTTTCTAGGCAGTTACAACTCCTAAATGAGGCCTCCAAGCAAGTAGCACTCGTAAATGAGGCCTCTAAGCAAGTCGTCAGGCTACCATCTGGAACCTGACCAGGGAGGGGCTCTCTCTGATGTGGGTGGAGCCTGTTGACTCAATCGGAAAATTCGATTGCATCCAGAGCTGTCGATAAGAAAGCCATCATTTGCTGCCCTTCTGCAAGTGATGGTTTGTGGGAAAGCATCTGCATTCAGGAGTGAGTGTCATTCCTCCAGTTTGGAAAAGCTAGTTGCTGGGGATCCATCAGCAGAGTCAGTGTTCAAGGGCAGGTGGGACTTTCTCATATCAGCATTAGCTAATGACCAAGGGGGCAGGTGCAGGACATTCTCAGCAAAGACTAAGCAAAGTCCAGTCTTCCTTCTGGGGTGGCTCCTGGTTTGTGTAGTATCTGACCACATTCTCTTCTGCAATACACTTGTAAATCTTTCTGTATATCTGAGCACACACACACACACAAAGCTTTTTAAAAAAGAAGTGCTTTGATATCTTCAGATAAAAGGAACCTTGATACTGAGTAGGGTCGCTGCTTTTCAGAAAAGAATCTATTATTCCTAAGATCTCTCTACACACACATTCTAAGTAATGAACACATTTTTGTGTATCTGAAAAGTACATAACCTCATGAGGCTCATGAAAGTCTTTCTGGAAAGTAATTTGGCGAGCTTTTAAAAGGCCCATGCTCTTTGACACAGCAATCTCTTGGGGATCTTTACAAGGAAACAACCAGAGATAAAGACCACACTTCATGCACAAAGATTTTCATTGTGGTGCTATACTATCACAAAAGAAAGACAGCTTCAGCCTCCAACAACACGTGATTATAGCATGGATAGTAGATTCAATGGAACCCATCAAAAACGTTTCTCAAAGAAGCTCAGTAATATGGGCAAGTGTTTGCAATATTAGCATCACAAATTAGGTGAACTCAAGCAAGCAGGCTAATGTGTATGCATTTCACAAGTAATGAAAAGACAGCTCTTCAGCTCCAGCTGCCTCATTGCCTGACTCCTAAATAATGGAAAATTTCTCAGGAAGCACTGGAAGAATTAGTGGGCTCTGAGTTTTCTTATAAGCCTTGCTGCCACATATGATGAATGAATTCGCCACTAAATAATTGGGACAAACCATTATGTGTAAGAATTACCAAAAGAAGCTGAGATTGGACAGAAGCCATGTGGGGAAAAAAAATTAAAAAGAAACACAAAGAATGAGAAAAGAACCCAGCAGTGGCAAATCTCAGAAAGTTCCAGAAAATTTTCTGTTATGAAAGTGAGGGTTTCACCTTGAGCTTCAAAGGAGATATCCTTGTTTGCACCAAATGTGGATGTAGGGTGAAGGGGGATAGCAATAGATGCTACCTGCACTTGATCTGGTCCAGAAAAACAGATGAGGCAAGACACTACACAGAATAACACAGATAGGCCATATTTGCAGGAAGCACTCTCCCTTTGCAGTAGGAAAAAAGAGTCTAGGTATGTGCTACCTGAAAAGTTACCTGCTTCTCCCTGCTCTGCTCTCCCCAGCCACATGGAACCATTCAGCAGATGGCTGGTACAGGAATATTTGGTGTCAAGCATTTAAAAAAAAAACTGGTCCAGCATAAATATTAAGCTTCCATTTTTTTAATGTAATAAGAGCAGTAAAACTTACCAATGGATAAAAGGCACTCAGCAGAAAAATGTTGCCCCAACTAGACAAAATTGTGACCAACTATGGATTAATCACCTCTAAAAATCTTCACAGAGAAACCACAAAGCAGAAATGCAAGAAGTCAGGAAAGAAATGGTGAGCTAGTGAGTGAAGATAAAATGGTAGGTAATGGAATTCAGGGAAAAAATAGGAAGGAAAAGTGAAAATAAAATTGGAAGGACTAAATGGCAGAAAAGGCACCGTGAAAAAAAAAAAAACAGAAAAAAAAAGGAATAGGGAGGATAAAACTACCAAAATGAAAACCAAATTTGAAGGTTTAAATGGGGTAAAGGGAAAATGATAGACATAAAAGTCAAGGAAAGTAGTGATAATATATGTATAGTTGGAATCCCTGCAGGACAGAACTAAATCCATACAACAGATAAAATGCTTAAAGATTTCGATCAAGAAAATTTTCCTAAAATAAAAGTAACAAAACCTAGTAGTGTTATCAGATGAAAGATAGTTTGAATAGCTGATCAAAAAAGAGCAAGTCACTTATAAAAAGGAAAAAAAATTAAGCCGATATTAGCTTTCTTCACAGAAGCATAAATATCAGAAGAGAGTGAGGCAACACCTCCAAGACCCTTTAAAAAGAACACGTGAGTCAAGGATTTCATTTGCGGCTAGATCGCCCTTCAAGAGCACAGCTAATATTTTGAACAATACAGAAATTCAGGAACTGCAGCTCCCTTCAGCCATTCTTAAATAGGCAACTACTTGAGGACTAGTTTCAACCCAGCAAGTGATGATGAGGAAAACTACGGCAAAAGGACTAAAGATGAACAATGACAATATCTAACTGTACAGCTACAACTAAAACAAATATGAGTATCCGGGGAACAGAACAGTATGTAGATTATATGCTCCGATGTTACAGAATGATACAATGAGAGGGTGGCAGAGGGAAAGGAGATGAGATGCTAAGTTCACTGATTGCTTTATAGGTAATAACTGAGAGCCAAGCGTTATCATGTAGAACCGGCAAATCATCTAGTAGAAGCATCAGCATATTTAATAATTTAAAAGTAAACATTTAAAGGATGGTGTCAACTAAAATTGTGTGCTTGAAAAGAGGAAGAAGAGATGTCATCTGCCCTATAGATACTGCGTAAGGAGCAGAACAGTAAGGTTATTTATTATATGTGATTATAATTAGAGAGTTAACCCCTAAGACAAAAATACATAACTCCCCAAGTATCGGGAGACACACATAGTATAAGACAAAAATAGGTGCAGGAAAGAAGTAATTATCAGGCACCATATGACCAGCTGAGATGGGCATTTACCTCGTCAAAAAAATGCAGATGTTCCCCTATCATCTAATTAAACTATAGCAGGGAGATGGGAGGACAAAAAGAGCTTCTCCACAGCAAAGTGGGGAGAAAGAAAGAGCTCTCACTGCTCATCTTCCAGAATGGAAAGTCAAAAAAAAAAAAAAAACCCTAAAACTGAAAATTTAGGAAGTGGCTATACACGAGTGTGATATTTTCAGGCATGGAGATGAATAGCAAAATAACCAAAGAAAAGAAATGCCAGGATTGGTGAAAAATGGGGAGAGAAGCAGAGACTGCTGTTTTCCATAAACGTTCTAAAACATTGTGGTTCTTTCATCTATAACTTGAACAAAAAGTACAGTTTTTAAAAAGGAACTCGAGCGCAACTGACCCATTGATGTTTTGATTTTTCACTCTAACCTTTTCATTAGGTCCTTTCAGCCTGAAAGCCACCATGTCTTTTGCTTTGAAAATCGAAGTTCTTCATTCTGCTTTGCCTTTTATTGAAAGCCACTACAATCGCTGCATTAATTCGACAGTGTTTCATAAGCCTCTTTTGAAACTCAAGCAACCATGTATTCTATGAGGACAAAATGTTAACTAGGTGCCATGACTCAGGATGGCCTGCAGAGGAAAAGAGATTAGCAAGCAAATGGATACCTATGGTGGTGATGACAGTTCCAGCAAAGAAAAAGGCACTTCCAAGGTCCCAGTGACTGCTGTTGTTGGAAGAATTTCCTATTGGACTGACTCCTGCATTGTCAGCATCAAGGGCATGCTGCAAAGAAAGTGAGAAAGCACGAGACTCAGTTAAAAAGTTTTTTTAAAAAATGATTTTCTGCTCAAGAACCTGCCATGATTTATAGAGAATGGAGGCACATTATGTGATGAGGGTCCAGTCATAAAGTGAAATATTATACCCCCACTAATAAAAATTAGAAAATTACGGGGGGTGTGTGTGTATAATTAGTAAATATATAGAAAGATGCCTAAAAGGATTGTCACCCAAAGTGATCATTCCTGGAAGACAGAAATTCAGTTGCTTTTGACTCTTTTCTGTTTTGTTAAAACGTTTTGCATGGAGCTTATTTCAGGGGTGCAGGGCGTAACAGCTTGGGTTCCTAGGTAAGACTGTGCTGGCTCTGCCCGTTATTAACTTCAGAACCATGGGCAAGTTATTTTAACCTCTTTAAGCTCAAATCTCCTTAGTTGTAAACTGAGGATAATCATACTTTTCCCCACAGAATTGTTGTAAGGATTAAATGACACTCAGCACTGAGTTAGGGTTTAACTAAGAGACAATTTCATGATTGTCACTTCACTCCCACTAACGCATAGACACATACTGCTCCCTGTTAAAGGACAATGACTCCTTGCTGACTACTAGATTTAAAGTTCCATACACCTTAAAATTCCCAATAAAATGGCCATATGGATGATCCACCTTCATCTCACACTACTATAAAAAGCCTCCAGCCCAAACAGGACACTCCATGAGATAGTCACACACACCTCTGGACCTTTGCTTATGCCCTCCCCAAAATGCACCCATCCTTCAGGGTCTGATCTAGACCTACTTCTTCCAAGAAGTAGGCACAGAATATGGTGAAAATCTCTCCACAGCCCTTCCTGAGCTTGCCCCTGCCAACCCCTTTCAGGCCAGAACTTTCAAACAGGTGAGTTTTGATGAGAAAGTGACAGGTGAGGAGGGCGATGACAGACATATGAGCTACTTCTAGAATAACTAGAGACTCTGTTTCCTAGACAAAGTTGGAATAACCCCACATGGAGATACAAGACACAATTAAATATTGAAATGTGATTATATTTATCCCAAATAATGCCCATTAAGCTTTGTTAAAACAATGCCACAAATCAGATTACAACTGAGAAAGTCAATCATCCTCATATTTTGCCTTCATGAAACTGAGATATTTCAAACTCTCTAGACCAGGGATCAGCAACCTTTTATTCATAAAGCACCAGATAGTAAATATTTTAGGCTTTGTGGACCACATATGGTTTCTGTTGCATACATTTCTTTTCTTTTTACAACCCTTTAAATATGCAAAATCCATTCTTCGCTCATGAGTTATACAAAAACAGGTTAGGGGCTGGATTTGGCAGAACCCTAGACAACTGACTAACAATAGAAAAATTCTCTTTTGCTTAAGACTTTAGTTGATTCTTTTCTGCCTCTAAGAACATGAACTATTACACTGGCCATTGTTTCTAACATAAACCCTAGCATCCCAGAATTTACAATCCAACCGTATGGGATATGTATGGCCTTCCTTTGCTGATGGTTTAAATTGGCCTAATTGACAACAATCATTTACTTATTCATCAGGGGCTGTGCTCTGCTCTGCTCTGCTCTGCTCTGCTCTGCTCTGTTTTAGAGGGAAGACAGATGGCGAGTCCTTTCTGCTGGTACAATATCCACTTTCACTCTGCTGTGAGTGCCATCAAACCAAACCACTGGCCTTAACTAGTGTTTATCGCTCATTATCTGGGCTCTGATGGGCCCACCTGGAAATAATACCTCAGGGACAGCTCAGTCACTTAGGTGGCCTCAAATCACACCATGGATACCTAATATTTACAACTTCTATAAAGCTGCAAAGTCTCGCTGTGCTGAATATTGCACATAAACATCATAAGCAGACCCAGTGCTGCATATAAAAATACCGATTTGCAGAAAAAACAAACAGAGGTGATTGTTTCATCAAAAAATATAAAGTAAGATTCCCTTTCAAGGTTCTTTTTTTTGAATTATGCAATTTATAAATACGTAATGTTTACATACGTAATCGTCAAGGAGTTGAAAGGAAAGGAAATTAAAATGTGTTGAGTACCTGCGTTGAGCCAGGTACTATAGAAGTGTTATTCCATTTCATCCTTTGCACAACTGTTGGGAGCCAGGGGAGCCTTGAAAGGATTATAGGGATTTTGAGAACAAGGAACTTTATCAAGCCTGAGAATACAGGAACCAATAGGTGCTATATTTACAATTTCCCGGGGCAGGATACAGATATGCTCTCTGGCAATTTTGGGACAGGACTCAGATGTGTTATCTGGCAGTCTGTTTGAAGAAGTTGGAACCTGTATAAAAGTTAACTTTAAAATAAACTCGGGGCCACAGACTTTGAGCTGTGTGCCCTCCTGCATAACTTCCTGTCTTCTTTTCTTCTTAATCCCCGCTCCCCCTTTCAGGACTACCCTCTTCGATCCTGGCAGGCTGGACCTAACACACAACTTGTGTGTTATTCAACTTTATCTTTTCTATATCTTTTCTATAACTTGCAAAAATAAAAGTAATAATATCCTCACTTTAGAGATAAGAAAGCAGGCTCAGGAGAGTTAAGTTACTCACCCTCGGTCACACAGCCAGGAAGTAGAGAGGCCAGAATTGAAACCTTGACTGGGCCAAAACCATGGTTTTGCCCTTTTATCTACATATAGTACCCAGAACCCATTCCCTGCTCCAACACACACACCCCCTAAGCTCACCTTCAGACAGAGAAGAGGGGAAAAGACTGCCATTGTCCACGAATTCAAGGGACCTCACTAGGGAACAGTTCTAATTAGACCATTTCCTTGAAAGTGGAGCCACTAAACTGCATTTGGCTTTTGGAGCTGATTCGAGAACTTAACTGTGTTGCATTAAAAAGTAGATTTAAAAATAAATAAAACCAGAAAAAGGTGGATTTTATACTCTGAAAGGGAAGGAACAGAGAAAAGAGAGAGAGGCATGTCAATTGACATGTGGGAGGTTCAAGGTCAGTTGCAGCAATGCCCAAGACTTTGGAAGAGCATGTCCATCCAGTATCCAAATTCAACTTGCTTTATATGTGATGCAAATTCCTCTCACTCCCCTAAATCTTCAGTAAAGTGGGCTACACATCTGAATGCCTTGGAGAAGTAGTTTTGTAGAAATTAAACATAAGGGTTGTGGTGGGCGCGGTGGGGTCAGAGGGTGATTTAGAACTAAAAGTAAGAAGGAGAAATATAAGCACATCAATGAGTCACCAAACTCTTAAGGTTTTTGATGATCCCCAATCTGGGAATGAGGTTTGATTCTATCAAGATCTGATGAGTCAGAAAGACTCCAGCAAACCACCAGAATGAAAATGAATCAGCAAATAGGAGAACCCAGTATAAACTATTGTTATCATTGGAATTAATAGCATCATTTTTAGCTCAGTAAGAATATTTCTGATTGAGTTTATAGCTCTAACTTTATTCATTTTCTAAAATATTCTGTTACTAATCTTAACTGTTTGAAAGTAAAACATTTTAAAATTAAATGCATTTGTTTTTAAGGTTTTTTTTTTTTCCTCTGTATTCAGGCTGCAAAAGTGAAGATAAGCCAGCCCATTAGAAATGTCGGAACACATAGATAATAAAATGATGCAATTGAGCTGTGTACTGTTTGGCTTAAAATATCAAACAAAACTCCCTCTCCCTCTCTCTTCATCCTCCCATACCCCTACCATGCATTTGGATCACCAAGGCAGAACAGAGACACTGCAGCCTCTCACGAAATGAGGAGGGCGTGTGGTTGATGCGAAGGAAGAGAGAAGCAGAAGGTAATGATGCCCTCCATCCCCCAACACCCCCTCCCCAGCTCCCCCTGGTAAATCCCATAAGGCAACGTCTGGCTGCGTAAATCACTTCCTGGACGGCGCACGATACCATCATGAGTGTTAGCACTACACTGGGATGAATGATGACCCACAGGGGACCACTAACTGTCTGTGGCTTTTGTCCTATGATCTGTGTGCTTGTTGAGATCATCTGTTTCCTTATGTGGCACCAAAAAGGAAGATGCACAGAGGTAGCACCATTATCACCCCGGCATCCGAGACCATGGAAGGACGCCACGTGCGGCCACCAGGCTGAGCCTTTGATTGATGGCCCAGGCCAGGACACTTGCAAGGCTAAAAGGGGTTTCTGTTTATCATCATGCAGGGACCACAGGGCAGGCATAACTCAGGACATAAAAGCCACTTTACTAATAGCTTCCACCACTGGGACGAGAGGAAAGGACCCCTCGTCTGTGGCCACGGAGGTGGCTCTCTGTCTACAATGTTCTTAGTCCTGAGAAGACACGATCAGCAGAAGGATTTGTGAAGTCGGTTGTTAGCCAGGGGCTGAGGCAGGACGAGGAGGCAGGTGTGAAAAGTGGCTTCCTAAGTGTAATAAAAGCGAGCGTGCTTTTGGCCATTCATGGGCAGAAGGAAAGCCGCAGACAGAGCCGAACCAGCAGACCACACGCATTACAGCTCCAAAACGCCCCTCATAATTCAAACTCCAGCGGTGTCCTTCCACCTCCTCACACATGTGTGGCGGAAGGGCCTCAGGTAGGAAGTGGAAGTCTGAGATTAATTTGTTTGCCACAGTTGCTTTTTTTTTTCTCTCCTACTTCCGAAGTGTTTCATGTATGTGTTTCACCGCAGCAGAAGGGAAGATGCAGGTCCTGAGAGAATGGCGATTTCCCCGCCACATGCAAGGCCACATTGTAATGTTTCAAGGGTATCAGAGGGGACATCTGAAGGCTCCCTCTGGCCCCCGCAAGGCACTTCTGTGGCTGATTCCAAGTCTCTGCTTCAGCACGGAGAGACAGAGCATGTGAGCACCTCAGATACAGCTCTTAGAACTGAGGAAGTTCTTGGGGAAAGAGGTGAATATTCAGCTTGTGCATGTCACTCAGCTTTCTGAGCCTCAGTTTCCTCATCTATAAAATGAGGGGCCTTCCTTGCAAGGTTGTCGTCAGCATTTTTTTTTTTAATGCATATTAGACTTTTGGTGGTGTGCCTTCTCATTTCATAAATAGTACTGTTAATAACAACAGGATCCTCTCTGAGCGTTTACTAGTGCACAGGTTAACTCAGTTAACCCTCATGATGACCCCACGAGACGGGCATTGCTACCACCCCTATGGGACACACAAGAATAGTGTGGTACCTTGGCCATGGTCACACATCCTCTAGAACACTGCAGAGCTGGCATGCAGATGCTATTAGAATCGTCAACAGGAAGATCATCATCCTCAACGCTGGAATAGCAGCTTCTCTCCACCCCACCGTGATCTCCTTTCACCTGTCTCAGCCTCTCTTGGTCCAGCTCCCTGCCTCTGGGGAGAGCAGGCTGGCTCCCACCCAGGCTAGGCACCTCAAGTGTCCACGAGAAGTAGAGGGAGGAAGGAAAGGGGATTGATGTGAACTTGTCTTCACCTCCTGCCCAGGCAGATGGCCAATGTGGCAGTCAGCCCTGTGCTGGCCAGTGCAGACCAGCCATCCTATGGCTGCACCACCTGCAGGTCTCCCATCAAAAAAAAAAAAAAAAAAATTCACAAAAATCAGGTCAGGCCATAAAATGGCAAAGAGAAAGGCACCTTCTGTGCCATGGTGACTATTACAATAGTGTTTATTTTCCTGCAGTCCTAAGTATCCAGTTACGTGCAAAGATTAGCCTTTCCTCAGAACTTTACGGCCTGGTTATAAATCTAAAGTAAAGGCCAGCTGGAGAATGAACAGGACGAGTAGAGAATCTGTTTGGAGAATAAGAGAGAAAAAAATCCGGGATGAACCAGACCCTACACCCAGAGCTGATGGTCTTAGACAAGCTCGCTTTCATTGCTACCATTAGTTAATTCTTTGGGTAGGGAAATGTTCTAAAATTCAATTTATCAGCACCTGGATATATACTAAGGAAAAATCTATCTAAACATTGTCATGCGGGATCAAGCCATATTTGAGGGAGCTCTTTTACCTAACCATGTAGAATTTATTTATTTTTTCTATCTTTGACTGCAGGGAAGGATGAAATAAGAGAAATTTTAAACCACGAGGAAAGCGTCAAGTCCACTAAGGAAGCTGGGATATGCGTATGCTCTGATAAGATCAATACCCTTCCAGACTGACATCGTTTGTCTCGGTGTGGACTCAACTGCTCTAGATGGAATAATGCATTTGCAAGTGATGTTGAAAAACCACCCTGGTCCTGAGGAGAATGTATGATGCATGCCCTACTATCTCTGCACTTGAAATTATTCCTATCAAAAATCAGTCTATCCAATTTCTAGGGGGAAAAAAATTTTTACTGGGCTACAAATACAGCTACAGAAATCCTGATTCATTGCAGTGTGAGCTAAACCAAAAATCACTATTCCTTTCACTGCCACGGTGTTGGGAGTCTGTCCTTTAATAGATGATTAATCGCATCATGAAAAAGAGATACTTCTGACACCTCGTTATCATTGTAGCTATTTATTTAGACTCCTTCTTGATCCTGAGTGTTCAATATTAATCCTAAATTAATATTTCATTTCCTGTTCCCCCTTTGAAAAGGAGCCAGTACTTCCTGTCAGCACCTTCTCTAATGAGCACAGTTTGGTATGGGGGCAGACAAGGAAGTGGAGACAGTCCCAGATTTTAAAGAAAGCTCTAGACTACTCATAAAAATAATTGCAGTCGCCAGCGTTCACAATGTGCCTTCTTATCTTATTCAGCCCTCACAAAAAAACCTATAATAAATCCTATTATTATTCCCATTGTATAAATGAGACAACAGAAACAGAAGTAACTTGCCCTTGGTTGTAGAAGTTAGCAAGTGGCAGAGCTGGGACTGGTTAAAAATCCACTCTTTTAACTCTGGCCTTCTCCTATCTCCCACAGATAGCTCTCTGTCCAGCTTGCAAAGATTTTTCTAAAACTCATCTGTTATGTCCACCTGGAAAAAAAAAAAGACAATATAGAGAAATAGAAATTTGCACCTCTGGTCCTCATTTTTTCAAAAAAATAAAAGGTTAAACCCTAACTTACTCAGAAGAGTTAACCAGTATCTGCAAACTTTTCATCTCTCCTGCTCATTTCCACCATGAAGGAAAGAAAATATATGTTTCCCATTAGACTCTGAACTGCAGACCTGAATGATGCCTCGTGTACTTTGTTTTTAAGTTGACTATATTGACTCAGCCTCGAGACCTGATGTGAAGATGCAAAGCTATGTCCCTGCAAAGCACAGCCAACAGACAATTATCACACTTGGTAGTCTTCTCACAGGTGACTGTAGGTCTTTTTGGGAGTCCCACAAGTTTAGTTAGAGACTTCTGCTTGGTGCACAGAAGCCTGAGTAGCTTCTTTATCTTCCAGGACCGATCACACTGGACTTGACTAACTGCCTGAGCTAAGTTAGTCTCCCCAACCGGGAACAGAGCACTGTGGTTAGACACCGGTTCTGGAGCCAGACTGCTCATGTCCAGATCCCACTTCTATGCCTCACTAAAGCTTGGGCAAGTTATTTAACTTCTCTGTTCCTTGGTGGCTTACATTGACCTCAAAAGATCATTGAGATTATAAGATCATAAGATTAAATGACTTAAAACATAGAAGGCATTTAGAACAATGCTGGCCGCAGAAAACACCATGCTATGTTAGCTAGTGACCCAATTAATACTAGACAAGAAGCTTCTATTAAGTACTGGGGACAGAATGGTGAATAAAACCAGACGTAGTCCCTGCCCTCTCAGAGCTTATTGCTAGGATGAACAAACATTCCAGTTTTTGTGATTCTGGAGTAATTGTTAAGGGCATCCCTTTCTATCTCAAAAATGTCCTGGTTTGAAAGATAAATTATATGGTCATTCTACTGATAGGAAGTGGTGGAGACAAACTTTTTGCACTTAATCACACAAATAAGTGGGAATAACACTGGGATGGATGCTGCAGAGGGGAGGGAGGGAGAGCCGTGAGGCACCAGAGCGAATATATAAAGCAGGAAAACTGGCTCAGCAGGACAGGAATCCTAGGAGAGCGGGGTGCCGAGGCTGTGCCATGGACGGAAGCTGAGGTGTCTAAGGACTGAAGGAAGGGAGCCCGTGAGGCTGGAGGTCACTTAGCAAAGGGGACTAGGAAATTGAGGAGAGTGGAAAAAAGACAGACAGGAGCCAAACTCTACCAGGCCTGGTGTTGGATTTTATCATAAGAGCACTGTGAGGCTGTAGCTGTGCTTCAAGAGGCAGGATGATGTGATCTGATCACTCAGCACGTGGCCATTTGGATCCCTCATATACACCCAAAGGGTAGCAGTGGTGGTGATGAACTGGTTTTAAGTTATTCATTCATTCATTCATTCATTCATTCATCAATTGAACACATATATATGGAGTACCAGCTATAACACTCTACTAAAGTACCAAAATTCAAGTCCTCGGGGAAGCCTTCGTGGACCCTCTGGGGCACCCTGCTTGGCCCCACAGCATCGGGCCACTTTTTAGACTCTGTTGGGTGGTCATCATTTTTCTCATCTGTCTCCTCGCTACAGCTGTGAAGTCTTTCAGGTTGACTCTGTGTCTTTTATCAATATATCCCTCATGCATGGCACAGTGACTGGCCCAAAGAAGAAGCTTAAGTTTTGAGAAATGAATGAATGAATGAATGAATGAGGCCTCCTATATCTGTTTTGGAGACCAAGAGCCCTTCCTTCAGATCCCTCAAGAAGCAAAGCATAAAATGATCTTGTTTCTGTGCAAGGTAAGTCCTTTCTTTTTGTTCTGGTTGTTAAAAGTACTTCTTCTCAATCATCTTTTCATCTTCTCTATGCATGACCAGATTCTCTTGGTGTCTCTAGATGTCATAGCTTTACATCTTTAGGAATGGAAGGACTTTACACAAAGCATGGCACTCATTCAGCAGCCTGTGGAAGTTCCTGCTGGGAGTTCTAGAGCAGAGCCAGATAAGCTTTCTCCTTCCCTGCCCTGGGCCATCCCTTCCTCCCAGTAGCCTTTGTGCAAGAAGTATAGGCTGAAGCTCAGGCACCAGGTGACCACTGGTGAATGCAGGCCTGGGTTCTTTGTGGCCGAGGACACAGCCCTGACAAGCTGAAGCGACTTTCTCCGAGTTGTTGCCCTGAAGTCAGAGGCACTGCCCTTTCTCCAGCAAAGCAGTGGCACAGGAGATGGGCCCGCAGCCCCCCGACTGTCTCTACAGGCCTCCGCTTCATTATTACTATTGTTCTCATCCCTGGGGCTGTTGATTCCATCACTATTGAGTGAAGAAGAGCGAGACCTTTTAAGCCAGAAATTAAAGAGCTAATGGAAAATGGCACGTCACCGGAAAAATAAATTTGCGAATGAGAATTCAATGTTCCCCAAAAGACTCCCATCAAAATAAAACAAAAACCCAGAAATGAATGTTACTGTGTGCACATTTATATACAAATGTGCACGTGTTTGCTTCTTATTTAAAATGAAGCAAAAAAATCTCGTTTAGTGGGATTTTGATGGTGTATGGCTCGTATAATTATTTTCATTACTTATAATCAAATGTATTTATTTAGATCGCTAATATTGACTGAATGCCTGTCTTGAAGCAGGTGCTACGATAGGCTCTAGTGAGTAAAAGAAAATAACAAAAGGTGTAAGATGCCTACTCCCTGTCCTCCTACTCACAGTACTCTTCTGTCAGTAGGATGGCCATGTAAGTTATCTTTGAAACCAGGACATTTTTGAGAAAGAAAGGGATGCTCTAAACAATTACTCTAGAACCACAAAAATTGAGATGTTTGGTCATCCTAGCGATAAGCTCCAAGAGGGCAGGGACTATATCTGTCTTTTATTCACCATTATGTCCCCAGTACTTGATATTGTGTCTGGCACACAGTGGGCAATCAATCTATTTGTTGAATTAATAAGTGAACAAATGAGTTGGGCGGGTGAGTAAGCGAGCGAGTGAGTGATTTGGAATTTGGCAGAAGAGAATGGAAAATGTCACAGCCTTCAGAAATGTTCATGGGTCATATAAATTAACCAACATCTCCTGCTCCTGGGGAGAACCACTTGGCAGCTTGTGATTCCTGGTCCTCCCCTTATCTGCAGAAAAGCAGCCATGGTCACCATGACAACACCAAAGGTCAATGCCCAGGACCAAGCACTGAACCCATCCCTCTGCCCATATCTTAAATTAAATCCTGCGCCACCAAAGCACTGTGGAGTCAGGCCCAAAGGGCATAGCTGATGAAGCGAGTCAGTGTGCCAGAGGCCCAGGGTCCAGCACCCTGGCACAGACGCTCTCTGTAGGTTGGAAAGGTTATAAACCCAGGGGAGAGACAAGGAGGCCATTCGCTCTGTGTCAGAAGGCAAGCACTGACTCTCACGAAGGAGCTTTCCTATCATGTCATGTGTGTAGATTTTCCCTTCATCAGGAGGAATTACCTTGATCCAATCACACACTGTCTACACTGTCTGGCCCCACTGTGCCAAGCCAACGACAGTAGAGCCTGAACAAGAGATCACAGGCCCTGGAGTCACAGAGATCGGATTCCAGGCCTACTTTTGCCACAGGCCTGCTGTGAGAACTTAACCAAGGTACCTAGGCTCTGTAACCTGGGGCAGTGACAGTGACTGCCCCTTGGGATAATGGGGAGTGAAAAATGGGGAGTGAAAACTGCCTGGCTCCAAGCCTACCCAGAGTCTGTGATGAATAAACAGTGGCGAATAGTATTCATCAAACCAGCTTGAAGCCCGAGTACTGAGCAAAGTGTCTAGGACTCTAATCATTAATTGGCAAAGGAAAAAATCACTAAGAGGTCACAAAGTGAAAATTGGTGACAAAGGTCCCGTTCCCCAATATAAAAAGTCACAGAACCGGTCCAGGAGGGGAGACATAGTCAGACGAGGGGTCCCCACCCCAAGGCCCACACTTTCAGGAAATTCCAGACCCAGGTTTAGGCTTTCTTCAGATGAAGAAGCTTCCACAAATAGAAGGGGCCTGTTTTGAGGGCAAGAGCGTTCTGAGAGGTTAGGTAACTTTCTGAGTTATAGGAGAGGAAAAGTCAGCCTTCTAGACAAATGAGGTGACATGCCTGCTCTGGGGACAATTACACCAAGCCACCCCAGGGATGTTTTCCAGGGAATCTTTGAGAGAGGAATCCTTGTGGCTTGTGCCACATGTAAGCCCTTCAAATGGAGAGTCCCATGTCCTTCGTGGTGGGCACCTCGTCCAATGCTAAACCCACTTCCGTGGAACACCCCTCCCTTCAACATGGCTGTTCCTGGAGACACCTCTGCCATGTGACCATAGGAGCTATGCTGAAGATGGCCAGCCTTAAAACATCTGAGTCACAACCTGAAAAACAAATGCTCAGATCGGCAGCCATGCCAGCCGATGCCTCTGGCCCTTCCCCTGCTGGTCACTGAAGCCACCTCATGATTTTATTCTTTGAGGATTATTAGAGATGAATGTGTTACTATTTCCTCCAAGACTGGCCACGACAGGAGTTTCTAAGACAACAGTGTTGGGGGAACAGGGAAATACGCAATTGTGGCACAGGAGAGCATTGAGGACAGAAAAGTTCTTGGATAGAGTGACTGTCAAATCAAGTTCCTGGAAACTGTGACCTCAAAAACTTTCAATCTACTTTATTCCACTGCCAAAGGAAAGCAAGTACCTCCAGTCCCTTTTCATTGTCTATTCAATTCCATTCCCTGCACTTCACTTTGGAGAAGAAAGATAGAACAGGAGAAAAAAAAATAAAGTTTCCTAAACGCCAACTATATATATGCCAGGCACTCTGGTAGGCACTTTGTGTGGGTTATCTCAATCAGCCCTCCCACTATTCCAAATGAGAGGGACTGTCCAGTCCCTTTGAAAGGAGGAGCCTGAGGTTCAGTGGGCGAAGGGAGGAGGTCTACCTGACTCTCATGCCCTCCTTGACACCCCCATCCTTGAAAATGCAACATTTAGAGTGCAGTGTGCCATGTCAGACAGCCCAGGGTCTCCTAATACTTTTTCCTTATCCTACCAGACTTTCCCTCGGAGGAAACGTATTGAGAAAAGGCCCAGACACAGTGCAGCAGACACTCACCACTGACGCAAGCAAACAGAATAGCACAACAGTTAGTCACATGCTCTGGAGTCCCGCAGCCCAAGGCTCAAATTCCAGCTTAACCTCTTATCAACTGCTCCTTAGTTTGGGCAAGTCACCTGACTTCTTAGAATTGATTTGCTCATCCATAGAATGGGACAGAGATGACAGAACCTACCTGTAGGCTTGTTGCAAGGACAGAATGAGCTCAAGGGCTGTAGCACTTAGAAAGGTGCCTAGAGGAAAGTAAACAACCAATAAGTGGTAGCTATTTCTTAACATTAGAACAGCTCTGCGGAATTTCCCTACAGAAGTCATCATTGCCTCAGGGGTGAGTGAGATTCTAGAGGTAGATGGATCGAAATGTCCTCTATGGCTGAACTGCTGAGGCCCAGCTGGGGTTAAGTGGTTTACCCCAGGGCACCAAACTGGAAGATTCACATGCCTCACTGAGGGATAAGTGGCAACCAGGCTCTTCAGGCCCTTTTCCTCAGTCACCTTAGAATCAATGGTCACCCCAGTATTCAGGTGATCTACTCCTTGGCAGCCACCTGAGCCTTCTAGGTCCCTGAGGCTCTCTCAAATTCTGTCTCAAACCATGCAGAGAACTGTGGAGCCACTGCAGTGTCTACTTAGCAGATATGAGGCTGAGCGTCTCCACCAACGCTCAAATGATTATCCAGGTGCCCAGGCTAAGTCCTCAAAATGCAGCAGAAAACTGCTGTGTGGCTTCCCTGGGCTCAAGATGCAGACAGCAGCATGGAGGAAGCAGCCAAACTCAGCACTCGTGGGAGCAACTTCTGTGACAAGGACTGTACATTATAATGGGAGAAGCAAATTGAGGAAATTCATCAATTAGGAAATTTAGGATTTGAAGCCCCAAAGGACATTTCAGGCACTTTCTTCTCTTTTCTCTTAGCAGAACCTCAGCATGCACATACCTTAGGGATTTTCTTTTTTTTCGTTTTCCTTTTCTTTCTTTCTTTCTTTCTTTCTTTCTTTCTTTCTTTCTTTCTTTCTTTCTTTCTTTCTTTCTTTCTTTCTTTTCTTTTCTTTCTTTTCTTCCTTCTTTTCTTCCTTCCTTCTTCCTTCCTTCCTTCCTTTCTTTTCTGCCTTCCCTAACAAGTCAACAATAGCAATCGCAATAGCTAAAAGTAACTGAGCTTTTACTGTTTAATCAGAGCGTCCTAACTAACAAGTGGACACTGTTATGACACTCTTCATTTTGCAAAAGGACAAATGAGGCCTAGGGCGACTCCCCAAGTCACACAGCTCATAAAGAGTATAGAGATTTAACAAGGGAAGATTATTCCCAGAGTCTGGCTGCTTAAGGGAAGATTATTCCCAGAGTCTGGCTGCTTATCACTTGGAGTCTGGATGCTTATCACCAAGTGACACTGACATGACCTCTGCTTAAACAGGCAAAAATGCGGAAAACAGGGCAGGCACTCCAGACATCTTTGCTGAATGGGGAATTAGTCATCTTCAAGTATTCTGTGTTGAATTCTCTCAAATGTGGCCCCATCTCTATCTCTCAGCATCTCTCAGCTATGATGTTGCAATAGTCTTCCAATTTCTTCCACCAATTTCTCCTTCTCCCAACTCAATCCTCACATTGCTAAAAGAGTTGTCTTTCCAAAAGAACACTGCCATCATGCCACTTGCTTAAATCCTTCAGCGACCCCTCACTTCTCCCAGCATAAAGCCCAAACTCCTCAGCAAGGCTCTCTGAGCACCTCCCAAATCCAGCCCACTCCCCACTCCGCAGCCTCCCTACTTCTGCTTCCCATATGTCTCAGCTGGAGCCACACTGACCACTGCTGCTCCTTCAAAGGGCCACACATGTCCCTTCACTGTGACCTATCGAATGAACCCCCTCCTGTATTCCACATTTCTGTTTGCATATGTGGTGGTTAAGAGCCTGGGATATGTGTTCAGACCACCCAGCAGTGAGTCCTGGATCCTCCACTTACTAACCAGGTGATCTTGAGCATGTCACGTCACCTTCTGCTGCCTCAGTTTCCTCATCTGCAAATGAGGACAAAAGACTATCATCACAGAATAGTTGTGGAGACTAAAGGAGATAAATAGCCACAAAAATCTCCCGTTTGCCTCACAGGGCTCCCATTTCTCCACATACTCCAAAAGGGTCCATGCCACCGAATTCCAATCATTGGCTTACATGCCTCTTCCTCCAGGGTTTCTCAGTCTATTGACTGGTTAGCTCTTTGTGACGAGGGCTACACTGTGCTTTGCAGGATGTTCTGCAGAATCCCTGGCCTCTGCCCATAGATGTCTATAGCACCACCAACCTCCACCCCGAGTTCGGACAATCAAAACTGTTTCCATTGTCACATGCCCCCTGGAGGCAAACCTCTTCCCCATGAGGAACCAGTGCTCGAAACTACCAGCTCCTTGAATAATACTATAAACAGCAACTGCAGTGACAGCAATCGCTCTCTTTTCCCGAGCACTCACCAGGGGCCAAGCACAGTTCAAAGCTCTACCATGAATTATAGAATTTAATCCTCTCGACACCCTAAGGGCGGAGGATTTGAGACACATTTTATTGATAAAGAAACTGGATCACAGAGAGGTTAGTAACTTGCTCTAGGTGTGTCTTCATTCTCATCCCTTCCATCCCCAACACCGAGCGTGTTACCTGATAAAACAGGAGCTCCACAGCAACTTAAAGAAGGCTTGAATGAATGATCAAATGGATGAATGAGCGAATGAATGAATGAAGGAATAAATGGAAGAATAAGATGGTTTCCTCCACATCAGCAAGCCATCCAACTTCACCTCTAGTGAGTTGTCAGTCTCCTCTGGAGTCCCACAGTAGCTTAATTCATTGATAGATCCCTCCCCAGCTATGGCTCTTCTAAGCTACCCAGGCATCCCGTGGGGGTTACACTGTTCTGGATACTCTGATTTTGTCACTGATAACATGAATCTAGCTCAGTCCAGCCAAGAGTCCCAGCACTACCAGATAAATACCATCGATCTAATTATCTACCTGTCAGTCACTCCTTTCAGACTTTGGGGAGATACAATAATACTAATTTGTACAGCTTGAAACACATCACATTGAAAACCCCCCCAAATACCATGTTTCTTATGAGCACTATATACAGTGCTGCTCAGGCATAACATCAGAGAATGCTGCCTGGCCCATAAGTGTGGACCTTTTCATCCTGTGAAGAATTGGTGAACTGAAGGGCAAACCGCAACGATTTGATTTTTGACTGACACAGATTCAACATTGAAAGCCGCTTAACCTACAAAAACTGGAGACAAACACAAATGTACATCCTGTAATCATGGTAGATAGGGATCTTAAAGTACCCCAGGCACCAGACTGCTATTTTACTGGGTATAGAAGAAAGGAGAGAAACGCTCTCTGTTAGATTTCAGAAACTTCCATGTTTTGACTCTGCTAAAATTCTAGAAAGTGTAAAACATAAAGTAAATGTTTAAGAGATAGCGGAGCTTATGAGAAAGCAAGACCTACCTACTTAAGGGATTGGAGACTCACTGGGTGAGGCAGGGCAGAGTCAGACAGACCTCACTCTGAATTCCGGCTCTGCCACGCCAGTGGTTGCAAAGTTACTCAACCCCTTTTAGCATCAGTTTTCTCACCTATAAATTGGGAATGATAATAATACCAACTTAGAGGGTTACTGGGAATATTAAATGAGGTAATGGGTGTATAGTGCCTAGCTCATAACAGGTGCCTAATAAAAGGTAGCTTTTTTTATTGTTTTAAAAATGACACACACATACACACACCTCATTTCACAGAAAAACCTCTGAAACCAAAACAGGGTATGGGTCTTAATGGAAGCATCAGAATGAGAATTGCTATATCCACTCCCCAAATCCTGTCATTCATTCTGGCCTCTGAGCTCTTCTTTCATAAAGGAGAGAGCCAAAGAATGGATAATACAGAAATACTGAGTTAATAAACAAACGCATGAACAAGCTCAGCTATCTCATGGCATCACCGATATTATAGGTCTATGGATGTCTCATTCCAAAAGTATTGTTCTGCTGGCCAATAATTAGATGCAAAGCAATACCTAGGCTATACATGGATGTAGAGATAATAAGACATGATCCCTTTCCTCAAGATCTCACTATCTAAGGACAGAAAATTCAAACATGAATCTAGACTCAATTCAGATCACGCTTTAGGTTATGATCTATATTGCAACTAAATAAAAAGGATCTCACCACATAGCGAAACAACACCTATAAATGTAACTGCATTCTTAGTTATTACTCCGTAATTATTTCCTCCATTCTCTATGGCATTCCAGGCCTTAAATCTGGCACAGATTAATACAATGCTCTCATCACCACATTTGGTATCATTTTCTCATGAAAAATAAAAAAAGATAAGACCATCCAAGAAAGACTAGTATAAAATGTTGTCCTTGATTTTTACCACTTAAAAGTTTTATTTTTTTTGACACAGGGATATAAAATACAGCATAGGGAAGATAGTCGATAATATTGTGATAACCACGTATGGTACTAGACCTCACAAGAGATCACTTTGTAAATTATATAAATTATATAAATTTCTCACCACTGCATTATACACCTGAAGCTAATATAAAATAATATCAAATGTCAACTTCAACTTAAAAATAAACATTAATCTGAAAAAATTGTTTAATAAAAGTTTTATTTTTTAATAACAATTGTAGGGCATAGGTATGAAACCATATTTATTCTCAGGGGAAACTGGGTATTTTTATTTACTTAAAAGTCAAGTCAGATTATTAAAACTAATTTAAAAGAATGCACTTACTGTGAAAGTGCCAGATTATAAGTAGCCTCAGAATTGCCCTACGCTATGTAGTTTGAGAGAGAGAGAGAGAGAGAGAGAGAGAGATGAAAAAAAAGAAAGGAAGGAAGGAAGGAAGGAAGGAAGGAAGGAAGGAAGGAAGGAAGGAAGGAAGGAAGGAAGATAGATAGATAGATAGATAGATAGATAGATAGATAGATAGGTAAAAAGTCTGCCCAGACTGGTGAATCCTACAGACTCCTGGGTCGTAGTCACCATTAAAATTTGATGCACATAATCTCAGAGCCAGAGGAATCATGGAAACCTTCTTTTCCATCCCGCTGCCTTGCAAATTTGAGAGCCCCAGGAGACTATGCCTTGCTTCCATAAATGTCACCGCCTTCCACCATGACCAGTTCTTCATGGTTCAGGAGGGCGTGTAGGACAGGGAATCAAACTTCAGCCTCAGAGGCAGTCATCCTCCCTCATCTCCAAGGTGAAGCCCTCCATGTGGGCTCCCAACTGTTTCTCTTTCTTCCTCGGTTCTCTCTGCCCTTTGCAGACGTCTCAAGCCTCCTGTTGCATTTCCTCCCATCACACCACCTTAGATGACTCTGCTCCCCCATGGCCCTTCTCAGGCACATGGCACCCCCGCCAAGGCCACCTCCACCCTCTGCTCTCTAGGTGGCAGCCTATGTTCTCTGCCTACACTTTTTATGGATCTTTTCTCCTTAATATCCAGTGTATGTAAGGGCCTTAGCACAGTGCCTGACACACAGTAAGTGTTCAAAAACAGCTGCCTTGATGATTAACTGCCATCCTTATTACTTCATCCTCATAAAGCACCAAAATGGTTATTCTCAAGTCACCATCACCAACAGCCTCCTTATCCCATATTTGGTGGCATTTTCTCTAGTCTATCCTCACTGACTTTGGGTTACTTAATACATCTCTGCTTATTTAAAATTCTTTCTTTAGCTTCTAGGTCACCCTCTTACCCCCAGCATCTCACACAGACTTCAGAACCAGGAAATTAATCCGCATACATAGATGGGCTTGAATCTGAAAATCCACAGCCCTTCTGCCTGCTGCCACTTCTTCCCCCAACATCATCACATACGTGCCTCTCTGGCTTCTTCGAGGTCTCAGTTCAAACGTCAGCTCCCTGGAGAGACCCTCGCCTACCATCAGGAGCATCTCAACCAAAGGCAGATAATCCCAGAGCCATAAAGATAAAAATCGACGCCATCCTGTGGTGGTCTCAGTCCCTGCTCACCTGGATCAACGTCTCCAGCTCCTGTGGGCTCACACAGATATGATCTCGCAGGAATTCCGCCTTCTCCAAGGCAATGGTGTTCTTCTGGCTGCTCTCGAAGGGCTGCTCCAAAGCCCGGAAGACGAGCCCGCCTGTGACGAGGTACACCACCACGACCACGAAGATGGCAACCACAGTCTTCCACTTCATGACGGTCTGCAGGCCCCCCTGGGAGGTGCCTTCCATCCTAGCTACCACCGTGGCTCGGGAGGAGATGGAGAGGCGCGGGGCTGGGTAACGCCCGTTAGTGGCTCCCTTGGGCTGGCACACCGGGGGCACTGCTGCGGGAACGGCCACTGGGAATCAGGGTGGGAGAGAGGAGAGAAGAGATGTTTATAAACACAAACAACAACACGGCTCAGAACCCAGCACGGATGTCTTCCCCAAGCCAGCTTTCAAATGTGAGGATTAATCATTGGTTCACCAAGCCTACATTTAGGGAATTTGATCGGTTGCCTGTTCAAGTTTTAAAAAAAAGAAAAATGAGCACCAGGATTCCTAGTTTTAAAAAATAGTTATTAATTGAGTTTAAAATGCATATATTTTTCTACAAGGGTCCAAATTTGAAAGCCATGTCTCTTTAAGCTATCAATTATCTGCCCCCTTAGCTTCCTTTTTTAAACAAGGTAAGATACGCAACCAATCACCATATTTGAAAACCAGATATATTGTTCAACTTGGAGAGGAAAAAAAATAGGAGAGGGGTACGCAGCCACCCTGTCTAAATACCGAGGGAGAGGTGATACCAAAAGCAGAGACGAGATTACCAACTAGCAAAACTTAAAAGTCCCTCTTTATCTGGGGCCGTGGTCGCTAAACAAAGAAAAGGAAGATGAGCTCACTAGAAAGAAAATGAGTCAAAAATCAGACACAGGACAGAGAGTTTGGGTTTCTGACAACTAGTAAAGGAGGAGGAAAAGAAAGGTGGCCATGATAAGAGAAGGAAACGAGTCACCTTTTATGCCAATCAGGTTAGTTCCCTGAAATCGCGAGAATCCTAAAACAGATCCTAAACTTATTTCTCAACAGAAAATGAGATGCCTGAGCTGTAATCACTCCTAATCTCTTAGTAATAAAATGTTTCTTCTATTTCCCTCCGATAAGAAGCCATCGGAAAGGAAATGTCCCCTGGTTCTCAGAACACATCGAATTCTCAAAGGTCTCTGGTCTCTGTATGGGCAATTTCATTACCTTGGAGATAATTATGTGAAGCTGGAGGCTTTTTCCAGCTGGCAGGAAATTCCAGGTGTGTTGCACCCATAACGCCATCACGCATTTCAGAAATCTGTCTTGTGCAACATTGAATGGCCATTTCACTCCAATTTTGTTCCCCCTTTATTTTACTAATGCTTATTAAGGCCTCTGTCATGGTGCAGCCTGGCTATTGTGTAAATAAAGTATGAGATGACAAACATAATTTCCTAAGTGGGGCAAACAATCTCAACCGTGAGAGCTAAACTGCTCAATCTCTGCCCTGGAAAACTCAAGGTAAATAAAAGCTCAGGAATATCACTCCTTGTTCCAGACACTCAGACCCTGAGGCCTGAGAGGTGGCCACCTCAAGGAATCTTGGTTTGTACATCTGCCTTTCACCCTAGAGCCACAAAATCAGCTTTTCTCTTTGTAAACTGAGCTCAACATCAGCCTTTATTGTACAATATTCTATCATATCAAATCATCAAAC
Organism: Macroglossus sobrinus; assembly: GCA_004027375.1. Classification (NCBI taxonomy): domain Eukaryota; kingdom Metazoa; phylum Chordata; class Mammalia; order Chiroptera; family Pteropodidae; genus Macroglossus; species Macroglossus sobrinus. The sequence continues at coordinate 422,157 of PVKZ01000615.1, forward strand.
ATTACATTTCCTTCTGACTTACATGAACACAAAACCTTCTGGAATCTCTGATTGAAAGATTTAAGAATGAGAATCAGCACCCTGGGCATTATGTTCTTCTAACCCCTCCCTGAAGGCACTATGTGCAGATTCCTACTTACCCTTCATTCCTTGCGCCTCTCACCATCCCCATGGCCACCAGCATCATCCAAGCCACCATCACATCTTGCCCGGACCCGTCCACCAGCCTCCACTTTTACTCACCTCTGACCCCTAAGTCTGAGGTTAAATACCACTTCTAGAAGCATCTATCCCCTTCTCCCCTTCTCCCTCCGTGATCTGCAGAAAATTGGCCCCCAAAGATATCCACATCCTCATCCTTAGGACCTAAGCCTATATAACCTTACATGGCAAAAAAAAAAAAAAAAAGACTTTGCAGATGTGATTAAAGCGAAGATCTAGAGATAATGAGATTTTCCTGGATTATTTGAGTGAGCTCAATGTAATCACAAGTGTCCTTATAACAGGGAGGCAGAAGGGTCAGAGAAAGAGATGTAAGGACAGAAAGAGAGGTCACAGTGAGTAGCCAGGAGCCACGGCATGCAGACAGCCTCTAGAAAAGGCCAGGGACAGATTCTCTGCTCAAGCCTCCAGGAAGATCCATCCCTGTCTACACATTAATTTCTTCCCAGTGAGACAGATTTTAAACTCTTGACCTCCAAAACCATAATACAATACATTTGTGTTGTTTCAAGCCACTAAGTTTGTGGCAATTTGTTACAGCAGCAACTCCATGTCCACTGGCCCTGCCCAGACTACCATCTAATACACCCCCACTAGATCAGGTCTCCGTTGCCCACACCCACTGCACCGGGTGGTTGATAGAGCCCATTCATCATTCAGAAGGCAGGTACCGTGTCTATCCCTTTACTTTTGTACCCCAGCGTTCTGCACAGTGCCTGGCACGCAGTGAAAGGCCAGTCAATGATGGCTGATTAAATGAATGAAGAATGGAAGGAAGAAATGTTGGCACATCCAAACCGCACATACAATGTGGATGAGCGGTGTTAAGTGGAAAACAACATAACATTCCAGCAAGACTAAACAGTGGGTCCTCCAACACAGCAGTGCTCGGTTCCCACCTCCACACCTTCTCAGACGTTCCCTCGGCCAGCAGCACCCCTCACCCAGCCCTCACTGTCTGCCTGGGACATTCCCATCCTCCTCCAACTCAGCTCAGAGTTGCCTCCTCCATGAAGTCATCCTGGACTCCCCCAGGCAGGCTCGGCATGTCCGTCTCCCCACAAGCCTATGAACTGCTGAGAGTCAGAACGCTGCTCTTAATCGTCAGATCTCTATATCTCGGTACAATGCTGGCACAGAGCAAATTAATTGTCTTCAGTTGTTGCCGCCGATAATTCCTTCAGACTATAAACAAAAGCCCCATCGGAATCACCACCATCCTCAATAACAAGCCTTTATTCAGCACCAAATGGGCACGAGGAGCTGTGGGGTAGCGGGGATAACTCACGGTCCCTCCCAGCTCGGGGGGTTGACAGTCTACTTAGGGAACATATTCCACAGCATCAGGCAACAACCATTAGGATGAAGCCTCGCTGGGTGACAAATGATGGCCCTGAGCGTGGAGGCCAGTTGGAGCTGGGTCTCCTTCACTGACCTGCGTCATGGATGGTCCCAGGGCTTCTGGCATGCCTGAGGCTGGGCAGACCTGGGCTTGAGAATGGCCTTTTCAGGCCAATTTCTGGTTCCAGTTTGATAAAAGACTGTCTCTGGGAACAGAGTTTGAATAGCACCCACCAATCCCTGAGTTTCCAGAGCACCAGAAGAAAAAAAGCAGTTTCAGCCCAAAACTTGTCAGCATCTGGGTGACCTTGAAATGGCCACTTAGTTTCTCTGCTTCCTTATCTGCAAACTATGAATAATAATGGCCAATTTCTTGCACCCCCACAGAGTTCTCAGGAACAGCAGAGGAGCTGCCCTGGTTTACTGATTGGACTGTATTTCTAGATATCAGGAATACTGGCAGGCACCTAAGAATGTTACCAATCATTCGTGCATTTGACTAAAAAATGGAGTTGACTGCTTTGGCAAAGATGGCTGCACATTTCAGTGGCCGGAAAGGGATTTGGTTTGTGCCTTTTGCTTAAATTAGATAAGTTTTCAAAGGGTGTTTAAATGAATCCATTTCCTTCTCAGAAACCACAGTTGCTCTCACTCTAATACAAAGTTGCCTTGTGACCTGGGATGTGCCACTGGAGCTCTCTGTGCCTGAAACAAGCAAAGAAGCAAAACTGGCCAGATGATGACGACGACAACGGGACATCCTACCACTTCCTGGGCATGTACTTTGTGTCTGTCATTCTAATCAACGTCTTGCTTACATCACTGCATTTGGTCCTCACCACGAGCTATTATCACCCTGTGTGAGTCTAGATCCTCGCAGAAGTAGACACCAAGAGAGGACAGAGCCTTCATGAATCTTATTAGGGGAAATGCATGTGTGGGAGAAAATGGGAGACAGTTGGAGGCTAGCACGGACAGCAGACACACCATGAGTCTGACCCCAAGTGAAGGAGAGAGGGATGCGTGGACATGTCCTAGACCACCTACAGCCTAAAGAAGGCTCAACATGGACGTCGTGGAGTTCTCAAGCCAAAGTCGGCCATCTGTGTCTCCCAGGAGGAGGCCTGCCTCAGGGTCCCCACCGCACTCGGTCACCGGCTGGGGCAGCCCATGGGACACGTGCTCACAGTGCAAGCCCACAGTGGACGGACTGCACCGCAGCAGCTGGAGCTCTCGGCCAATTACACTCCCTCCAGCAGGAGCCTGCAAGGTGCAGGCTCACTCACGGCCACCACACACCCTCGCTTCGCAGATAAAGAAACTAAGACCCAGACAGGCTGAAGGATAAAACAGAGGTCAAGTGGGCAGAGAGAAGATCAACATTAGGAGAGTCCGACTTCCCAGTCAGTTCTCCTTTGCAGCACAGGAATGGGACACTAGGAAACGAAAGGAATTCCTGGTGGAATGGACCCTTTGATGCACATGAGAAAGGCATTTGTCTCAGACAAGCACAAAAGTCTTTTCCAGTCTATGAGATTGGCAACTTTCGCTTCCTAGAGGTGATGTAATCTTCCGCCATGTAATGAATCAATAATGATAGGCCATCCCCTGCTTTACTCCAATGGGAAAACATCCAGCAGCAAAAGCGCTGCCAAGAATTGAGAAGAGAAAGGTTGGAAGAGAGTATCCCTCCAGTTGATTTTCACTTTAACACGTTCCCACACAAACATTAGCTCATTCCTTTTTTTACCTAAATGGGGATAAAAAGGAGAACATGTATGAAAATCTACTTTCTCTTCAGTGATCAAGTTCTCAGCAATTTTATATCAGTCAAGAATTCCCATGTCCCATACACTTTACTGCAGCACCCATTTATGAATTCAATCAACAAACATTTGAGTTTGCTAGGCACCGTGCTTGGCACTGAGGACATGTAAGTGAATAACACATATCCCTGCCTTCAGGGTCAGTGAGAGAGTTGACAAGAGCTGATAAGTTTAGCTTCACGAAACCTTCCGTGGAGGGCAGTGATCATTATTTATCTCCCCTTGACGTGAGAGGAGCTGAGGCCCAGAAGGGTGACACTGACTAGCCTATCAGAAGCTAATAAGCAGTGTCCTCCTCGGATCCATCTCCAGACAGCTAACCCTGAATGCCTCTACTCCCCTACACCACGTGAAATGACTGTCATCCACAGGGTTCAGGGTCTCTTGGAAACCTGAAATGCAGCCACCTCAGAGGTGCCACTGTCACACAGCAACATGACTCTGCCTATTGACTCAGGCAAAGTACAACTGTGACTGCAACACGCTGGCAAGAGGCAGAGAACACCTGTCTGCTCCCCCAACCCTGATCTACCCTCCCCGCCTGGGTCTGGAAGCGGTCCAACGCCACCTGCACGACTCAGAGCTTCCTAAGGTCCCCAGGTTACAGCTGAGCCCGGAGTCCCCAGAGGCTGCTGTGGGTGAACATCAGGCTGGTGCAGAGGGTGGATGTTGGGAAGAGGAAAAGAGGAACGAGGAGCCGACAATTCTAGCCCAGGGTTGCCAAGGTCGCTGCTTTCAGCCGTGATCTGCCTTCGAGAAGAGCAGAAAGAATGTGGTTGCTCCCTCTGATTCCAGATACCCCAAAACCCAAACCTGGTTGTTCCCATTTCACAGGATGGCTGTGCCTTAAAGGGGATCGAGCTGGTCTTGCTAAGAGGACAGTGACATTCAGTCTACACACACTATGTGAGCAAGCCATGCCCCCAAAACGCCACCACAAACAAAGGCTCTCCCTTGGGGTTTCATCAGTGCTGTCTCTTTCTAGTCCTCTTTAAAACATTAGGCTTTGTGTCCAGCTGGAAGAGACTAAGGTACCATAAAATTTCTGGGAACCTTCAGAGACAGACGGCAAGGACAAGAGGAAACAAGGCTGATAGGGGAAGAAGCGGGAGCTGAGAACATGCTGTCGCCTTGACTCGCAACTGTCCTTGCCTCCCTCCTGAGTCCAGAGCCCGGTCTGCTCTCACCTGAATCACGGAGACGGCCTCCAGCCTTGCCCCGCGAAATTCCATCCTCCACATCACAGCCAGGCGGTGCTCTCTGAGGTGCGAATCCGGTCACATCCGCTTTGTACCTCAGCTCCTCTGAAGGCACCACGGAGATTCAGGACGAAGTGCTGGCTCTGTGGCATGCATCAAGACTCCCTTCCAGAACCTGGCACCCGCCTGTCTCCCCAGCCTCACCCACTGCCACACCCTCACACGCAACCTTCGTCCCCGCCAAACCCAGCAGCACCCAGGTCCCTTCATGCTGAGCCCAGAGGAATGGGTCTTGCTTCCCAGATTCCTTTCTCCTCCCAACTCTTTCTCTGACCAACTCCTCCTCATACTTCAAACATCATATGTCGCCACCTTCAAGTAGTCCTCCCTGACTGCCCACCCTCCGGTAGGATCAGATGCCCTTCCTCTATGTTCTCTCCTTGTCTCAGTGAGGAGCTTAGCATAGTGCCTACAACTCAAAGGCTCCTAGTTACAATTTACTCCATTCCTGAATTTATTCATTCATCATCCATAAATTTGCCTTGTGTCAGCATTTAGTCAAGTTCACACACCTGCCCAAAAGATAACCTAATTGCAAAATCATTGAATCTGATAGATATGAACAGCCTTGGTACTACTGTGTATCACAGACAGACATCCTGAGTCAAGCTGTTAAAAGTTCTCAGGAAGTCAATAGTCCAAGGAAAGCACTTCATGGTTCCTTCAATTTCTAGGGAGGACTAGAAAAAAGAGAAGTAATTCACTTCACTGTGCTCTACACACTCAGTTCTGAGATTTCTTGTTCTCTCCACAAAGTGAGAGAAAGTTCTCTCTTATTCATGGATACAGAATATTTGTTAGGTTTGTAATAAATCTATTGAGTGGTATGAATCACCCTTGGTGAGTCACCTCTCTGATACTGGACAAGCAGAATTTTCCTCCAGTCTGCCTTCCTGAGGTCCCTCTGACTAGACCCGAACAGCACAAATCTGGATTTGAGGACCCCAAAGGCTGAAGCCCCACCCCCTTTAGCATATACTCCCAGCCTGAGGAAAGTACAAAGGTATCTGGACACATCAGCAGCTCAAAGGACCAGTGACTCCCTTCTTGGGACTAAAAAACAAACGGTTTCTCCTGATCTTCCCCAAATCTCTTGTTGCATTTATAAACTAAGAGCATGGCACAGGTCAGAGGCCTTCACCACCAGAGAGGGCCCAGAGAATGAGGCTCTTAGGACTGGGGACTCAACTCAGGCCATAGTGAAAGAGATGGAGAGAAGGAGGCCAGAGATGAGAACTGTTAGGGACTAAAACCTACACGTCTCAGTGATTGACAGAAAATGACAAGTGTGGAGAGGCAGGAGTCTGAAATGACACCCAGGCATCTGGCTTATATTCTCCAAGACAGAAAAGGCAGGGCACTTAGGTGTGCAGCTCCTGTGGCACATCCAGGGGGAGGTATCCAACAGATATTAAGCATAAGGGACTGGAACTCACAGGGTAAGCCTAGCTGAAACCTAGCTTTGGGAGCGATGAGAAGAGATGAGTCCGCAGGACTGGATGAAATAGTCTGGAGGGAGATGCAGAATGAGAAAAGAGTAAAAGATGGTGCTAAAGGGAGCAGCATCCAAGGGACAGCACAGGGGAGAAACACCCACAGGAGGACCGCGATGTGACATCCTGGGCATCAGCGCGGTAGAGCTTATTCTGCTTCCCTGTGTGCAGCATCATTCACAAGGCCTGGCCAGCGAGAGGTCTCGGCATGTGTCTGCTGAATTGATTGCTGTCATGTAGCATTATTTTGCTGCTCACTAGGAGTCATCTCATAGACCATAATCTCTCCCTATCTGTCAGAAAACTCTCTCAACAGAACCCCTATTCCAGGATTCCTGGGGATTATAGGTTTCTCCAGATACCAGGTGGGATTGCCTTTGTTGCTGCAGTGAAATGGACCCCCCCATCCACCCACGTGAACACAAAGAGCCCAGGACCAGAGCTGTTCCCTACACGCGCTGAGCTGGTCACAACAGCTCAGGTGTTTCCCAAGCTTTGGGACCCAGCGCTGCCGACCTCGTGATTCTCCTAACAGGCCTCAGACTCATGTGTCTTGACTCCATGGTCAAGGCCAAAAGATGCACCGCCACAGCTGGGTTCTTTTGCTTGGTCCCAAAACGCTTCCCGGATAACATAGTTTGTCCCCTGCCCTAACTTTTTTCCTCCTCAATTTAAGTGAACCAGAGTCCTTTCAAAAGGAAAGATTCCTTTCCCTTTTCTCTTTGGGATTAAAAATAATATAAGCAGCTGCAGTTCCCAAAATATCTCCTGGAGCCAAGTCTTTTAAATCCTTTTGTCAGACAGGCCGTTCTTTCAAGAGAGGTTTGCCTTTCCCAGGTGCCTTGTCAAACGGAAGCAGTTACCGCCCCTCACGGGGCTCCCCACAGGGCACGCCCCCAACCAGGCTGGAGCAGCTCATCCTTCTTGATTTCTGATCTCGCCCCAGCTTAAAACTCCTCAGTTACTCCTGTGGCTCGTCACATGGCCCAGTGTCCCATGGGCTCAGGGCCCAGCCCACTGCTCCAGCCCTATCACGCCCTCCACATGTGTCCTCCAATCCCCACAAACTCCCTTTGCATCAGCAGTAACAAACACATAGTTAACGAGGAGTTGCACCAAACTAACCAATTCTTTTTACAGATCCACAGTAGGAAGTGAAACTGAAAATTATTAACCCATTAGGGAGAGAGGTCCCATGACCTATGTCCATAACCCATGCTAATTCCCTAACCTTAGGACATCTGTTTCTTGCATCCCACCCAATAATGGTGACAGAAGTAGCTAGAGGTCCTTTGATAAATTCCATATTTATCAGAGCATAAGATACATTGAAGTGATAAGTACACTAATGTTTTACAATAATGAAAAAGGAAGAAAGAAGCTTTTAGAAACTCAGTGTGTCATTCATTCACTTATTCAGCCAGGGCATGCCAACCATGTGCCAGGATCAGTACCAAACTCCATACCCAGTGTCCAGGCTGCCAAGCCACCATCCACCAGGAGACTGGGGGGACCAATTCTTTTGAGAAGTGCAAGGCCAGTGAAGCCACTAGATGTAAGCCTCCCTATAGCTCTGATCTTTCTCCATATAGCTTTGACCCCATATCGACTCGCTGCTTCCTCTTCTTTGATCCAATCTCCCCTTCCTCTCCCATCCCAAACCTTTGCAAAGACACCTCGGGAGCCCCAGCAGCAGAACCAAAGACCTCCCCTGCCTCCTCAGGCTCTTCAGAGAGCCTTCCTCCACTTTCTTCCCTGATACCTGGACTTCCCCTGAGGACACTGACCTCTGAGTCTGGCATTCAGATAGAGGTTACTCAATCTTCCTCACCCACAATGTCAGGGCCACACTGTTCCAAAAAATCAATAGTCCATTCTCTGAGTCAGAGCCCCGATCCTTTGAGACTCAAGTCCTCTGGCTCCTCTACTTCCTACTCTTCCTTTTGGCTCTTGGTGGTGGACCCGACTTTTCTCCTAGATTCCCTGAAGCCTTTCACCCCAGTCCTGCTTTGTTCCTGAGTGCTTTCAGTGCCCCACAGATGATCGATCCAACACGTGCAACTCCCATTGCCTTGGCTGCATCACCATCTCCATCATCTTCATTCTACTGCAAAAGGTGACTTGGATCGGGTTCCCCAGAAACAGATCCCAAAACAAATACTGGTTGGCAAGTGATTCATTTAGAAAGTGCTTCCAGGAGAAGCCCATAAGGGAAGAAGAAAGCAGGAAAGTAAAAGGCAAAAAACGAGTAAAGGGTGCAATTCCAGGTGACGCCCCATCTCTGCCGGAGCTCTTAGGGAGATCTGCAGCATAAATTATATCTCCAAGTTTCTTCCACCTCGAGGCAAGGGGGCAAGGCTTCATTCTTTTACCCAGTCAGTCACTGGCTACAGACAACCGCTGGGGAATATAAATGTCCCGGAGCAGCCTGGAAAGAGGTGCTAGGAGACCAAGGAAAACCCTCTGGGAATAGTAGGTGCTACAAGAGAGAAGCACGTGGACTCCAGGGGAAGGGTACACGAGGCCAGGAACACTACCTGGGAGACCTGGTGAGGCACCGACAATGTCCCCCAAAAACCACTGCTTCCCATGGCCACAACATCACGAGAAATGTCCCTGACTCAGAAATACTCCACTAAGGAAACCCACTTCCGACTTGAGCATCCTATTTTTCTGGTTTTTTCCCTTAATTACTCGCACATCACATCCTGTCTCTGCTTTCCTGCCTTCTATCCTGCCCTCCCTATGTTCCCCTTTTCCTTCCCTAGCCAGCTTAGAGTCAATGCTCAACACTTTGGTCTTCAACTAACAACAGACTCAACTCTCTTTCCTTTTGTCTTTCCTGGAGCTACGAGAAAATATCCCTTCCATGTTATTCCTTCTCTCTGTTCTGAGTCCACATCCGGGCTGCTGAACACTGCTAGGGAACTCAAACAGCTTCCGAGATTGCTATTAACCCTAAATCCATAGTCTCCTTTCTCAGCTGCCCTCAAGGCCACACAGCAAACCCTGGTTCCCTGCTTAGCATCAGCATTCGGGACAACTGCCATGAAGGTATAAAGGTGGATCTTATGTAAACAAATCTGAAATTGTATTAGGAAATCCCTCTGCAAAATAGATGTTTCCTTTACAAAAGGTTTTTCTGCAGAAAGTGTTTAAACAGCAAGTTCTGTGTGCATGGATACTACACTGTGGTTTATATTTATTTTTAAGAAAAAAAATGCTGATGTGGAATGAGGTGTATGCACCTCTCTTTGCCCTGCTCCCAGGGTCACTGAGGTGGAATCAGCACACTTGGCTTTACGAGCAGTCTCAGCCGTCTCCACTGCTCAGTGCCCCTAGCTTGTTTCATAGTCACTAAAACCTCCTATGGAAAACTTAGAAGGGGAAAAAATATTTTTTCAGATGGTTCTTCCTTTACTGTGCCTACTAAGTTGCCAACGTGAATGAGATCGGCCTCAGAGAGAAACGATTTTTACAAAACACCCTGCAAAACAGCTTTGCCTTTCAATACCACCCTCCAGATGATTTCCTCTACAGTGTCTCCTCTAATGCAGCATTGGTGCTGCAGACATCAGCAGCATCTCCGTGATTTACTGCAAATGCGGCTCTCAGAGGCCATCAGCGAGTGTGGGTGAGAGGCGGAGATGAACCTAAAAGGGAAAGGCTACCCACATGATGCCTCAAGAGGCTGGGGAGACAGTGACGCCAAAAAAAAAAAAAAAAAAAAAAAAACTACAAGCTCATTTCTCTGAAGACTGAGAAGTGTTTTGAAATATTATTAATTGCTCTAATTAGCAAAGTCTTCACGGAGTCAACAGACTTACTAACAAATAGGAGGAGTGGATCTAAAAAGGCAGGGAAAGGAGGCTTTAATAAACCAGCTCTGTGCGTTCCCAGCAAGAGCTAGGACTGGGGGATTAAAGCGGGTGTGAGGAAGGCAAGAGTCAGTGCTCCTGGAGGAATTCTAGGGTGAACCGGCCCCCAGCGGACTTTTCCACACCAGAGAGCCACTGCATGTAGGCCAGACCTTCCAGCTAAACCAACACCTCGTTCCACCCCCAAAATATCTGCAGTCCTTTCTCACTAGCCATTCCTCCTTCTAAAAGGTAAATTCCTCTAGATGCCCCTTGAACATAGACTTGAGTCTTCCATAGTCCCAGTCCCAGTGCATGGCATACAATAAAAACTCAATTAATGTTCACGGAATAAATTCGACAAAAGTTTATCAAGGGCCTGTTGTGCTTCAGGCACCAGAGGGACACAAAGGTGATGGAGCAAAGCCTTGCTATCCAGGAAGTCAGAAGACAAAAGGACGGCTGATTGGGAGTGAAGGGGTGGTGCAAGAGTACCTTCACCTCCACGCTCTACATGTAATTCAGAAAACACTCAGCACTCGAGGATCTAGAAATTGCCTCCAAAATCTCAAAGAGCAAACAGATCTTTGTATGGACCATATGCAAATATGCCCAGCTGCTTTGCTAGTCCTTAAGCTGCACCCCAGGAAACAGGTCATAAAGCAAGAATGTGCAGAAGTTTGCCTCAGTGTCCTTTTCAAGGGTCAAATCCCTCTCCCACACTACCTCCCTCAGACCCAGGTCTGTTCCCAGGCAAACCCTCTGTGTGGTGGGTTAGTCACAATTAAGCAACCACCATAGACATATTTCCTTTCAAGGATCTGCCCAGTTATCAGAACCATGGGACATTATTTGAAAACCTAATGTGGTCAAAACACAAATTAGATATTGCATACGGGCACATAGTAGGGCCGAATAAGTCAGTATAGAATGCATGCAATGCATTCAGCTAGCCAAGTGAATGAATGTTAACTGTGGACGCAAGGTTCTTATAAATAACAAAGTTCTGGGGAAAAGAAAACCCACAAGAGGAAAAACCCATTTTCATCGATAGTTAAATCTAACCTTTGGGTTCTCAGGTTTTAACCAAGGAATAGAATCTTCATAGAAAATCCATAGATATTTTAATTCTTCATACAATGCAGATTCAACCTGTACTTAATTGCTTTGAAATTGCCTCTGAAGAGGTCGGTCGGAAATACAGTCTTGTGGTTATGCCCCTCCATCCGTCTCACAGGGAGGAGGAGAAAGGTAGACACAGAAATCAGTGTGATCAATTTAAATAGCAAATGACGCACACTTGCTGTCTTGAAGTCTGCGGGCATTTCCAAGAGCTCCCTGCCATTTAAAGATTTTTAATGGCCCTTCAGAAGCCAGCTGCATTTAAGCTGTTGTAACTGGGATGTGCCGAATTCAGCAAAGCCATTCGCTCCACAGCCACAGGGCTAAAATAGGTCTGTCACGGAGTGAGTACTTGATTCCTTAAGCACAGTCGAAAGTGCCACACCATGTGATTCATTGAGAAATTCCCACGTAAGGTCCATCCCAGGCAGTTCTCTAAATAGTATCACAGGTTCTGGGTAGTTCCTTTCCATTCAAGTGTCATTGTCAGCTAATTTTCCCCATAGCACATAATGCCGTTTCTATCAAAGCAGCATTTGATGAGTGCCTATTATGTGCTCGGCTCTCTGTAAGGTGCTCTGAGGGAATGTAACAGAAGCATTGACTCTCCTCAAAAATAACATCACTCAGGTTTGGCTTTCCTTATTGGCCTTGGTGGCTCAACCCAGAAGCAGAGCATATGGTCACATCCACATGACAGTCTAGTTAGGATAGGGTTGCAAGATTTGTGAGTGTGCTAAAATTCGTATAACATAAAATTCACCATTTTAACCATTCTAAAGTGTACGATTCAATGTAGGCTGCCAGACTCAGAAAGAAAAAAAGAAACAGGATACCCAATTAAACTTGAATTTCAGATGAAAAACAATTTTGGGGGATAAATGTGTCCCATGCAGTATTTGGGACATATTTAAATTTTTTTTCTGAAATTCAAATTTAACTGGGTGTCCTATATTTGATCTGGCAACCCTAAGCCAGAGAGACAGGAAAAATGCAATCATTAACCACCCAACACAACCAGCCCCAAATGTAGGTAAGTACTACACTGGGTGACAGCAATTATAAACTATATAAAAACAATGGGGCTTCCGCCTCTGGCACTAGCCCAACTGCTCTTTGTAGAACTTCCACATTGCCAAGTCCAGTGGACGCCATGATGGTCACATTGGACTTGGCCTCTTGGCAGCACTGCACACAGAAGGCTCGCTCCTTCTTACAACGCTCCCACTTTTGGCCTCTGTGACTCCAAACTCAAGATTTTCCTCTGCTCTCTCTGGATCGGCCTTTTTAAACCTACTCTGCAGATTCCTCTTCCTAAATATTGGACTTATGTTCTCGCCCTGAGTGAGCTCTTCCAGGCCATGGTTTTAAATACCACCCACTTGCGGATGACTCCCCGATCCTTATGTCCAGGGAAGCAGCAGGCAGAGCCCACTGGGAGACAACTTGGGGTTCTGGGTGCAAAAGCCGAAGGGGTTGCCAGCTTGCTGTGTCCCCCAAGGCTCTGAGGTAGGTGTTAAACCAGGTCACTGCTGGTGTTCAGAACACCCTGCTGCTGTATAGTGACAGAGCCCCACTGGCTATGTGGGTTACAGGGGTAGGGATGCCCAAGTCGCCATGGCCCCCGCCAGTAACATCTGGGCCATCCATGACCAGATGGGAGCCAGGCGTCTAACAAAGACCATGCCAAACTCATCCTGATCGACTCCATGGAGGGTCACGCAGCCATCACACAGTGATCAACCTTCCACTGCATACATATGCCAAGGACACGGTGGGCTTTGGAATGCTCAAGGCCAAGGCCCAGCCTTGGGGCGGTGCCTGGAGAAGCCCCTCACCCAAGGAGGGGCATCGCAATGGGTGTTGGTGGAAGTGGAGTCAGAAAAGAGAGATGACCATTGGAGAAGGAGGGTCCACTGGGAAAAGCTTCCTGGACTGTGGGGGAAGGGTGGGATTTTGATTTTTCTGAAAATAAACTTCAACTCTTGAGAAAAAAAAGTCCTCTGCCCTCCTGCTTCATGTATGTGTTTACCAACAGTTCAGTTTCGCTGGGGTGTCTTGACTTTGTCTCAGACTGGGAAGGTCCAAACACTGCTGGATTGCTGGCCCAGCCACAGTAGGAAGCTCCTCGGCCAGGATGGCGCTAACACCCACGCAGTGGGGTCAAGCTGATGGCCGGACCAGAGAGGCATCCTCACCATCCTGTCTTCGTGCTCCTCCCGCCTCCCCTATACTCTGTCTCTTCCTCCAAAACAGACCTAGACATGACCCCTGCCCTCCATCCCCAGGTCCATGCCATCAGGGCAGGCCACCCTGTCTCTTCTAGACAGCAGCCGTGATCTCCCCCACAGGTCTCCCCACTCCCACGCTCATTCCCATCCATTCTCCACACAGAGGTCAGAAAAATACTTTCAAAACATAAATCATTTCACGTCCTCCCCCACTCAAACCTTTCAGTGCCTCCCACTATTACACCTGGAATACAATTCAAACCCCTACTATGGCCTCCAAGCCTGATAACAAAGTCCATGCCCACTTCTCTGATTTCACCTCCCAACTCTCCATCCACTGTTCGTGTTCCAGCCTTCATTCAGTTGACAGGGGGTCTTCTCTCTGCCTGAAGGCCCTTCCTGCATTCTTCCCACAGCTGCCTCCCACCCATCCTTTGGGTCTCAACTTAACTCTTTCTACCCCAGACCACTTTAAATAGCCCGTCCCCATTATTCCTACCTAAGGTACCATGATGGGAGTTTCTACCTTAGCTGGTACCATAATAGGAATTACATTATTCACTGGTTTACTAGCCATCTCCCCCAGTCTCTTCCCCACTGAACTATCAACTCCCTGAGGGCGGACCTCGCCCATGTGGTTCAGTATTACACACCCAGTGCCTAGCACACTCCCTGGCACATGGAAGGCATTCGATAACTACTTTGAATAAAAGAATGAAAACAAAGAAGCAGAAGTTTATTTAGGGGGTTAGATAATTAGCTCATCTCTCAAACTCTGTTGTCTGCTAAAGAAGAGCGATTATCACACTTTAAGGGGTTTTTCAAATCACTTTTAATCAAGAAAACTTGATATGAAAAAAACTGAAAACAACGATCAGAATATGATCACTCTTCTTGGAACATATTTACACACAAAATCAGTTAGGGAAACCCAATAGACATAAGATCTAAACCAAATTGAACTTTAAAAAATGGAATAAGATCTCTCTCCCTTTTCTGTGACTTTTAGTTTTATGGATTTGTGCTTGCATAGGCACTTTAAAGGGTATTTTACCAACAGAAAATACCTAAGCTAGTGTCTGAGGCCTTGAGCCTGAAGTTGGGATAATGACCGTGATACTGCCTACAGACCAAATCTTTAAACTCAAAATATCCAAGAGCAGTATGGAATAGGCCAGAGGTCTAATGGAATAAAACCCTTTTAAAAGAACAAAACCCCTCTTTCAGAGAAAAGAGTTGTGTTCTAAAAGTGTGAGTTTTAAGTGAAAATTCAATTGAATTGAATAAAATTCTATCGAATTGAATAAAATTCAAAGTGAAAATTACAAATATAAGTATAGATGTAGACAGACAGACTCAGCCATATAGACATAGATACAGATATAAAATTCCATTAGAAGGAAAGGCTCAGGAAGGAAAACACAACATATATAAGACCTAAATCAAACTCAACTTTCCTTCAGTGGGAGGATTTCGTACTGAGTTTCAATTTTAAGTGGAAATTCAGCTGAACTGAATAAAATCTAAACTTGAAGTAGAAATTATACAGATATAGATGTAGAATTCTATTTGAAGAAAGAATTTTGTTCTAAAAGTCTGAACATCTTTAATCTGTTCCACACTGCTCTTGAATATTGGATATTGTATTATCACAATTATAATAGTAAAATTATAAATATAATATTACAATATATTCTATTAAGGAATCCATGACTTCCTTATGTAATAAATACTAAATGTATTAATAATTTATATTATTATATATCTTATATTGAATTACATTATATAGCATATAAATAGAACATATGGTAAGATATAAATATATAAGATGTAATATAATAAATATAATGAATATACATAACCTATCTCCAAGGCTATGAGATATGGTTGGACTTCAGAGTAGCGGCCATTGTCATACGAACTTTGCCTTCCTCTCAATCCCCACATTGGGTCCTAAGATTTCCCCTTGGGACCCAGAAGATTTGTGGAACATAGCTGGAAACCACTAGTTTGGAGGAAAGAAAATCCACACCAAAGAGAAAATCCAGAACTTTCAGTCTAGTTCCAGCTTTGTACTAACTAGCCCTGTCGACTTCAGCATATATGTGGTAGCAGAAGACCTGGGAATAAATGCCAGCCTGTGTCACTTAACCTACCTACTATTCTCTCCCTCATCTATGAAATGGATACAATAATCGGCCTCAAAGGATTATACTGCTAATTAACTGACATCATATGCATAGGGTAATTAGTATATTAAATACTTATAGTAAGCTTTAATAATTGTTAGTTGTCATGATTAATTAACAGATAAAGTCTATAGACTGAGGAATGTTGAATGTTTCTGAATGTTGAATGCAATAGTAACTGAATAAGTTTCCATTAAACTCATTTTGTGCCTTGTTTTGACTAGTTTTATTATAATTATCATTAGGGATTGTCAATGGTCTTCTTCTTCTCCAGAAGCTAATTCATTGCAATTCAATTATATTGGTCTTGACCTTTTAGCTTGTGGACTTCTTGTGGTGGCATCTCAATTTGTCCCCACAGCAATGAGCACAGGTCTTGCACAAAGTCAGTATTCCATCAGTGTTTCTTAAATGAATGAGCACTAACCAGTCCCAGTGAGTCAATCTTTGAACTCTAATACAACTTGTCAAGAGCAGTCAAATTCTTCAATGAAAAACAAAAACAAAAACAAAAACAAAAACAAAAACAAAAAACCAGAGAGAGAGAGAGCAAGATCTTGACTTCAGAGGATGTTCAAAATTCACAAGTGTACTGAATCCTTCAAGCCAATTAGCCTCATAAATGGCCTCTTGGTTAAGCCTCACAGCAGACTTTATTTTTCTAAAATGGTCCACAACCTCTCCATCCCACATGCTCTTCTCACTATGTGACTTGGCTATTCTTCCCATGAAAAAGTAGAATCTATGCTCCTTCTCATTGAATCCGGACAGGGTGTGACTAAGGCAGGAGTGACACTATGTGACCTCCAAAATTGTCATAAAAGACTGCACCACTTCTTCCTGGTTCTCTCGGAACACCCACTCTTGGAACCCAGCTGTTATACTGTGAGGAAGCCCAAATTAGGCCATGATACCCCATGGAGTGGTCATATGTAGGCGTTGCGGCCAACAGCCAAGTTAAGGTTCCAGCTGAGAGCCAGAGTTAACTGCCAACCAATGTGAACAAAGGTGCCTCTAGCTGATTCCAGCACCCCCAAACACATGCCTTAGCCCATCCACATCTGCAGCCTTCAAATCTTCCCAGGTGTAGCCCCAGACGTGATAGAGACAAGCCATTCCTGCTGAGTCCTGCCTGAATTTCTGAACCACAGAATCACTGTGCTCAGTAAAATGCCTGTTTTACACCAAGAAGTTGGATGAGTTGTTACCCAATTGGTTTGTTACCAGTACAGCAATAGCAGCAGAAACAGATTTTAATCTATATTATAGTAGAAGAGCTCATAAAATTGAAACATGTCAAAAACCAAGGACAGAAGCCAAGGATCCTATATATATTGACCAATAAACAAGTTGAATCAAGCTTCTAAAATATCACTCTTATCACAACACACCTTACTCTTCCATCCATTAAGGTGACCATACAACGCAAATACAATGATAATATTGAAATCACTACCATTTATTGAGTGCTTATTAAGTCTCAAGCACTATTCCAAGTATTTTATGTGTATTAACTCATTTAAACATCAAAATAACTCTACACGGTAGGTACTAAGATAACCCAGTTTTGCAGATGAGCAAACAAAGCACAGAAGGACTAAATTAACTCACCCAAGAACACACCACTAGTAAAAAGCAGGGCTGAGGTCTGAATCCAGCAATCTGGCTTCTCGAGCTTTATGCCCTATGAACAATTATATATGAGAAGCAGAGAGCACAGTGCTTGACACAGAGTGACGCTCAGTGAATAGTGCTTTCTTTCTTCCTCAATATTGACATTAAAACTTAGAGTGCCAGTTTCTAAAGCAAAAGCAATGCCGCTCTGAAAGTAAAACCATGCCCTTCTCACACCCAATGTGAGCATTTTGTTTCACTCCTTGTTCTTCTGACCAGTGACTTCCACGTTTTTATCCTCAGCCCTGACCTTCCTCCAGAACGTGTAGATTTCACTGTCTACT
This sequence comes from Macroglossus sobrinus, assembly GCA_004027375.1. Taxonomy (NCBI): domain Eukaryota; kingdom Metazoa; phylum Chordata; class Mammalia; order Chiroptera; family Pteropodidae; genus Macroglossus; species Macroglossus sobrinus. The sequence goes on from PVKZ01000615.1 coordinate 439,655, forward strand.
CTATATCTCCAGTTAGATGCCCATTTCATGTCCCAAATTTAACCAGGATATGATTTAAAGAGAAACTCTGTTTTCACTCATATACACAACCCAAAATCTGCCTCTTCTCAGACTTCCTATCTCAGTGGTGCTGCTGTTCATCCAAAGGTTCAGCTGAAAAGTTGCTTCAAAACATACGCTGATGTCTGTCACTCCCCAACACCCAACACAAGGACGCAAGCCAGTCTTCCACCCTGACCCTGCTCCAGCCCTCTTACCACATGGCAGCAAGGGCAACTTCGCTCTAAAATATCAATTTGGCCTCACCGCTCCCCTTCTTAAATCCAGCCAGGTGATTCCCGCTGCACCCCAAAGAGCATCCAAACTCCCTCCCTCGGTTCTCCCCGTTTCAAGCCAACTTCATCTCCTAACTCAACTCCCCCCACCCACACTGGTCTTCCAGTTTTTTCCAAGTTAGCTCCCACCCCTAGGACTTCACCTTAGCTGCACCCTCTCTGGCTGGAACATTCTTGCCCATATCCTTGCAGCGCTGGTCTTTCTCAATGCCCAGAACTGCATTTGACATTACCTCCTCTGAGAGGCCCTCCTGCCTCACCACCCCTTTGCAAAAAGGCTAACGCCTTCTCCATCATGGGCTAGCCTGTTGCCTGATTTTATTTTCTTCACAGCTGAAATTGTATCACGAGCTGAAGTTGTTTTCTGTATTTGCTTGTTTACTGTGTGTCTCCCCCAGGGGAATCTAAACTTCCCATCTAGGGGTGAGGATTTGGTCTGATTAGTTCATTATTATGTCCTAGCCCCGAGATTAATGTCTGCTAATCATACATGTTCAATAAATAGCTGTTGGAAAAAAATGAATACATTCCTTTACTGGACTATAAATCCCTGGCAGTCAGGGACTAGTAATTATTCATCTTTACATTTCAAGTTCTGAGCTGATGTATACCCCACAGTAAGTAGTAAAAGAAAGAAAAAGAGAAGGGAGTAGGAAGGGAGTGAGAGAGGAAGAGAGAAGGAAGAAAGACAGCTAATGAATTTTTCTGATTTGTGACTTTATACATGCATAAAGTCCAAAATTAAAATCCCACAGTATATGCATTTAGTTGGTCGCCATTATTGCAAAACAATTACTACCTTAAAAAATCAGAATGTATGGGTGCCCTAACTATATCTGCCATAATTTAACAAGCATTTTTCTATTAGCTAGTCAGAGAATGTGTCTAAAATGTAATGCCTCCTAGGCTCAGAGGTGTAACCAAAGTGAGGGAGAGAGCATTGTTACAGGAGGAAATGAGAAGGTGGAGACGCAGACCCTTCCCCCAACAGTCCACCCACAGCAGGAAGGAGCCCAGGAAGCTTTCATGTGTGGTACCATCTTGGCTCTGAGCAGGGGCTCAGCAGCACCTTCTATCTCTATCAGCCCCATCCCAGAGTCTGCACAGACTCTCATCACCTTCTCCCTCCTCTCCTGTCCGATCATCATCTTACATGCCCCAGGTAAGCTGAGACCAGTCATCACAGCACCAAGCAGCTGGATTAGCGTCATTGTAACTCCTGCCAACTGGGAGGCCAACCATCCCTTCACCTTCACCCTTCATGTAAAATTTCCATTTCCACTGAAGGAAATTCTGGCAAATATCAAGAATAATGTGGCCTTTAGTATTCAAATGCTTCCCTTCAGACCCACCTGGATGTACCTACTTTTTGCCCTTTAAAAATCACCAGGTGGTTTCTATATTAATCACTAAAGATTTCCCAGGACTTTTCCTTTCCTATTCACTCACTGCCCCAGGTTGGAGCAGGACCCATGAGCATGATGATACACAATCTTGGGAAGAGACCAGTTCGGTGGGGTGATTGACACAAGTTATTAGGTTCTCTTGAAGACAAGGCAACATTTCCTGATAGTCAGGACCATGAACTTGTAGCTTTGGACCTTGGTAGGGGCTGGAGAGATGTAGCATTTGCCTCCCCTGGGAGCTCTGCCCGCTGGCCCCAAATTGCAGCCACTGTGTCATCTGCTCTACTGAAGCTGGTCAGGATTTATTTACATACGCTATTAGGAAGGGAGCTAGAGGTATGTATACCTATCCAGCCTTCCAGGGCAGTATAGAACTCAGTAATTAACTGTAGAAACCTAGAACCAGACAGATCTGGGCTCTTGTCATTAACCATACGGCTTTGGACAAAGCACTCAATGTTCTTACCCTTAAAATGGGAATAATACTGTCCTTAATTCAATGATATGATTTCAGCAAGATAAGTCATTTACAGTGCCTACCACAGCACCTGGCATTTAGTAAATACTCAATAAATGTCAACCACTATGATTATCACTAAATCATTATCATTTATCTATTTTTATATAAGCATTGTATCTTATTCATTTTTTATGCCCAGTGCTAAGTAGAGGGTCTGGCCAACTGTAGATACTTAAAAGAAAAATTTTAAATAATCGGTGTGGTAGGCAGAATAATGGTGCCCTAAATATGTCCATGTCCTAATTCCTAGAACATGTGAATATATTGCCTTACACAATAAAAGGACTTTGCAGATGTGATTAAGTTAAGGATGTTGATATGGGGAGATTATCCTGGATTATCTGAATGGGCCCAGTGTAACCACAAGGGTCCTTATAAGAGTCATAAATAGGAGGGCCAGAGGCCGAGAAGGGGATGTGAAAATGAAAGCAAAGACCAGAGTGCTGCAGCCAAGGGATGTGGGCAGCTCTTAGCAGCTGGAAAAAGCAAGGAAAGTGTTCTCCCCTAGAGCCTCCAGAAGCAGTGGAAGCCTGCTGACACCTGGGTTTTGGCCCCATAAAAGCCATTTGGGAAGTCTCACCTGCAGAATGATATGGTAATGAACCTCTGCTGTTTTAAACCATCCCTTTGTGGTAGCTTGTTCCAGCAGCAATAGGAACACAGTAGAATCGGTGACAGGTACCAGGTGCTTGCTGTGTGCCTGGCACTGTGTATGCTTCCCATACTTTCTCATTAAGCCTCACAAGAGTCTAGGACAGAGGTTCCACTCTCATCCCAATTTTACAGATGGAGAAACTGAAGCCCAGGGAAGTTAGATAACTTGCCCTACATCCGGAATGGCAGAAAGAATGGGCCTGACCTCCAGAGTGCTCGACCACAAAGAAAACCTGCACAGAGAAAGCTTAATGGAAAATTCTTGCTGACTTTCCTACTGGGAACAAAGCCCTAAGCTAAAGACCACAAGAAAACGACAAAATCCTTTCCGCAGGTTGTACAGTTGCTATTTCCAGAGGAAGAGGCAGATCTTTTCATTCACAAAAAAAAAAAAAAAAAAAAAAAAAAAAACGACACCCACCGAGCAAGTTTGTGCAGAAGCAGAGTGTTCACCAGAAGCTTTGAGGTCAGGGTCAGGAGACCAGGGAGGCAGAGGTCCCTGGCTGAGCTGTGCACTGAGAAGGTGTCCACTCTCGTGGCCTGAGGGCTGTCATCTGCAGCCCAAACAGGCAGCACTGGGACCGTTTTCATTCCCACACAAATTGCACAGACTATTGTTCTCATTAAAAAGACATGAACAGGCCAAACACCACAGAACAGTGAAAAGTGGGAAACTCTCCCTGTAGTGGACACCACACTTATTCAGGCACAGTGGCTTTCACACTGTGCACAGGCGTCAGCTTTGAGCACCTGCCCATGTCCCCGGCAGCCCACCACATGGCATCGTGTCTGTCTGCTTTACATAGTGGACTTCCCTCTTCCCTGGGAGGTTTTATTTAAAGAAGGGGTTTCTCTGCCACAACTCAGTGTTAAGGGGGGGGTTCTTCAGTTTTCTCAGAATGGACACTGAGGCCCCAGAGCTGAAGACTGAGCATATTTATCAGTGCAGAAACTGCTAAGATGAGGTCAAACTGGTCCAGAATCCACCTGCCACCTCCAACCCACATAAGAAAATTCACTGGAGAAAAGGTGTTTCTTAGAAGAAAAAAATATAGCATTGGCAAGCACTGCGGCAAAGGTTAGCAAGAGAACTACTCAGAGAGTTGAGGGTGATTGGCAGAAGAGGGGCCAGGTGGCATTTCTGACTTCTGGCCAGGTGCTTCCTGAGCAGCCAGCTTCACAGGACTGCCTCGTAGGCACTGCTCTGGATAAGAGTAGGAGAGACTTGTTAAAACTCAGGGCTGCTACACTAATTGAAAATGCCAGGATGTGTGTGAATGGTGACTCCTGGAGGTGTGTGATGAATAGGCCCTGGGAAAATCAGACATGGATTCCCAGCGTTTGGCCTGTAATAGGCACGTGAGGATGGAGCACAGAGGGAGCGGCCGGCTCTTTCTGAGTTCAGCAGCACAGAGATGCGTAATGGTTTCTCGAGGGCCAAGTGGAACTGAAGATGGGCTGGGGGTAGCTAGTTTAGAGCCTTCATTCAAAGACCTTCCTCAAAAAGTCTATCTACTTGAGTAACGAAAGGCCAGGGTGTGCTAAGGGCAGATGTGGGGTTGGGGGTAGGGCAGAAAGACCAGCTGGGGAGGGCGTCACGCACGTCTGTAGCAGGAACACTTGGCAGTCTCCACAGGGACCACCAAGAACTCACAAAAGCACTTGGACACCAGTGAGGAAGCGGGTATTCCACAGCTAGAGAGACTAATGAAGGGCATCGGCCAACTAAAACGTTTTTGCCTTCTCTTCACCCCTGCGCCTGCCACCTGACTCTGGAGGAGCCAGAAACCATAAAGCGAGCAGGGAAGGAGTCAGGAGAAGGAGAGAAAGAGAACAAACAAGACTTCCCTTCCCGCTGCAGCATCTCAGGCTGGCCTGACCTATGGGGAAGGGAAGCTTCAAATTGGATTACAGGTTGTTTGTGTTTGGATTGAGCTGGGCTTTTGAAGACCTGAAAATCATTATTTTTATGTCTATTTTTATTTTATTCTATTTTAAAAGTATCTAGAAACACTGTGGGATATTTCTGGGATATCATCCACGGTTGGCCTAATAGAATAAGTGTGAAGGTAGCAACCAAAGAGAATTAAAGCCATTTCTGTCTGCATTCCCAACAAGTCTAGCCCACCTGCTAAACCAATTACATAGCTCTTTAAAAAATTAAAACTGCTGCAGGAATCCCCTCCTTTTCACAGATTCATGTGTCCATACATTTCTATGTCCAGCCCTATCTTCTAAATTCCAGACCCCTATCTTCAATTGTCTAGTTAAAACTCCCGCTCAGATATCTGGCAGGCTTCCCAAATCCCACAGAGCCGAAATAACACAGTTGACTAAAAAATTTTAATAACAAAATAAAATTAAAACCTGTCAGTCTTCCTGTCTCTAAACATGGTACCACTGTTCTCCCAGGTTGCTCCATCCACAAACCCAGGAGTCATCTTTAATTCATCCTTTTCTTACCACCCTTGGCATATATTCAATCATCAAATCCTGTAGGTTCCAGCTCTAAAATATAAACCAAATCTATCCACCCCTCTCCATATCACCTTCCATTCTCCGTATCCAAACCACCATGATTCCCTGCCAGGAATTCAACAACCTCTAAACTAGTACCCCTGCTCCCATTCTCATCTGCCCTGTCTCCCCGCACCATCCATTCTCTCAGAATCCATGACCAGCATGTTGTGTCGACAGTACCATGATTTTGTTTAGGGAGGCCCACTCTCAGCCCTTGTATGGACCTACACTTTGAAGCTTCAGGAGTGAAGCACGTGACCCAGACTAAGCCAATCAGCACATTCAATCCCTACTTTCCACCATGATTGGTGAAAGAATGAGTATCTGAACCCCAAAAGGCCAATCAGGACCAAGAAAATTTAACCAAAAGACTTGTTTGAATTTCAGAGAATTTAACTTTATTTTCCCTGAAGAATGTGACTCTAGAAGGATGGAGACTTAGAGCCATTGGCAGCCATCTTAGAACCACCAAAGAGGAATTTACCTAGTGGAACTGAAGTTGGCACAGAAAAATGCAAAGAAGCCAAATCAAAAAACAAAGAATTGTCATAACTATGTATGGTGCCAGGTGGATACCACACTTATTGGGGGGATCACTTCAAAAGTTATACAAATGTCTAACCACTCTCCTGTACCCCTGAGATTAGTATTAAATGTCAACTGTAATTTAAAATTTTTTAAATTCAAAAAGAAAAATTTTTTTAAAAGAAAGAAAGAAAGAAATACCCAGTCCTGGATGCATATATCCTGGGCTGTAGATTGAGTTCTGCTTAGACTACTCAGCTACGAGAATCAACAATGCCCTTTTTTGAATGGATCCCATGTGGGCCGAGTTCTCTGTCATCTGTAACAGAATCATCCTAAGAGATAAGCTGGTTGATCCAGTGACTGTGTTTATGCCCATAAGGCTCAGGTCTCAATCAATTCATCATACAAATGGCCTCATACTGCGACATGAACAAAGGCCTTCAAGAGGTTTTGACTGGTCTTAGAAAACCAGTTTTAGCAGTAGTATTGCCGTTAGGATCAGTTCCTGACTGAAAAATTATCAGTTTCTCTTTCTCCATCTAAACTTAGCATGCAACTTCAAAGATACTGTCCCAAACACCCCTTCTCAGTATATTAATAATGTGGCTTTCAACCTTCAGAAAACATTTAAATACAGTTACCTATGACCCTTGAGTAGGTTATAAATTTCTCATTGTGCATCCATTAACATTCTGATTCTGAATACTCCAATTCCCTTCAACATATTTCTTACATGTTTCCTCATCTGCTTGTACCTATATTGGAAACCCCAAAAGACAAGGAATGAGCCCTTTTGTGAAGCACCCCACACAGGATAATGAGTAGTTAGGTACTTAACTGCTTACTGATGACAAAGATAGTGGTGACAAGGGTGATGAAGGTTGTGTTGCATGCATCATTACAAAGATGACTCTTCTGACCATTCAGAAGAGATAGTTTTTCTAAATTAATAAAATCTACTTTGTTCTGTCACCCTTGTGAGAAGAAATTACAAATAGGCTTAGGTGGACGACTTAGAATTCTTTCTAGTTTCAAATAACTACCTTTGGCATTTGAAAGCTTGGACTCAACATTTGTAAAATTTTTCTTGGATATTCAATAACTTTAAGCAAAATAGCATAGCATTTTAAATAATGAACCATGTTACATTTCCTTGAGATCTACATGGGATCAAAATCTGAAAGGAATCCATTGAGAGCAGAACATCCTTATAACTATTAGAAACATAATTAAAATTATTCATCAACTTCCAGGTACGGACTGTGAGCTCATCTCTATAGCAAGCTCCTCTCGAGATCACAAGATTTATTAAAATACCCATCATTGAGTTCCAGAATCTTAACGACAATAGCACTCCTGCTCTCTGGGATTCTGACTGGAGTAAAGTACAAATTTTTGAACCTCTGCACTTAACTCACTAGGCTGCCTGTACTTCTCTGGGCCTGCAGGCATCTGACCCCTCCCTGTCTGGTCAAGTTCATGCACTTGGACTATGCAGCACACGGGAAGTTACTTGAGATCTGTGGAATTCTGCTCAGTGGCCCTAATTCTGGAGTCTGATGCTATTCTACATAATTGTCCGTGCACTGCTCTGACCTTGGTTGGCTTTTAGAACCTCTCATGACTCAATGTCAAGTCACTACATGTTCTGAGACTTTGGATGTCGTGTAGCACATCAGAAGTGGAGGGGACTTTGATGCTCCATAAACCAAAGCCTGAATCCTGGTTCTGGCACTTACAAATTGTGTGATGCTGGGCAAGTCACTACGCTCTCTGAGCCCCCATTGCACACATGAAACAAGGATAATAATGATGCTCAATGCAGACCTATCTTGCCAGATTGTTATTTTTAAAATAGTGCATTTGATTCAAACCCACAATGAGATAGCACCTCACACTGTCAGGATGACTATTATCAAAAAGACAAGAGATAACGAATGCTGGAAAGGATGTAGAGAAAAGGGAAACCTTGTGCACTGTTGCTGGGAATGTAAATTGGTACAGCCGCTATGGAAAACAGTAGGCAGGTTTCTCAAGAAAGTAAAAATAGAACGCCATATGATCCAGCAACCCTATTTCTGGGTATATATCCAGAGGAAATGAAATCACTATCCTGAAGAGATATCTGCACCCCACGTTCACTGCAACATTATTCAAATAGCCAACATATGGAAACAACTTAAGTGTCTGTCAACAGATGGATGAAGAAAATGTGATATATATTAATCGGCCTTAAAAGAGAAGGAAATCCTGCCATTTACAACAACATAGATGTATCTGAAGGGCGTTATGCTTAGCAAAGTAAGTCTGACACAGAAAGACAAATCCTGCGTGGCATCACTTATATGTGGAATTGAGGGGGGAAAAAACGTGGAACATATAAAAAGAGAGTAGCAAGGTGGTTGCCAGGAGCTGGGGGGTGGAGAAAATAGTAAGAGGCTGGTAAAACAGTACAAACTTTCAGCTATGAAATGAATAAGGCCTGAGGATCTCATGCATAACATGGTGACTGTAGTTGATAACACTGTCGTATAAGTGAAATTTACTAAAGTGAGTACAGCTTAAGGGTTCTCACAAAAAAAGGTAACTGCGAGGTGATGGATGCGTTAATTAACTTGATGGTGAGAACCCTTTCACAATGTATACGTTTATCAAATCATCACAGTATACGTTTTGAATGTATTACAATTTATTTGTCCATTTTACCTCAATAAAGCTAAAAATAACAGCATATTTGAAATGAACATTAGTAGCACACTCAATAAATGAAGGTTGCTGCTATTGTAACTATCAGCAGCAGCATCCTCACCTTCAGTTTTGCGCTTTACCACCCTCAGGTACACACAGACCCTCATCTTCTCTCTCTCATGCTGCAGCTATAAGTGCCCTATTTCATTCCCCGCGCTCTGTCCCGATGTCTGGCAGATTCACACTGCACTGAATTTGCACGGCAAACCAGAAACAGAGAGAAGATGCAGAGACATGAGGCATCAAAGAATTTCTCTCCACCCTGCCATCACTGCCTGTGCAGCTTAAATCGCTGGCTCTCCATCCATTCTGCTCTCCTAATCTGGACACCTGGACATCTGAGTTCGATATCTCTGGACCAACTTCAGTGCCTAAAACCAGAGGCTTAACATTTGTACTGAACTCCAAATAGGGTCCCATATTGGTCAAAGAATGGTACCAGTGGTCGAGAATGGTATAAATATCTCCTATCAAATCTAACACATCGTTACAAAATGCATCATTTTTATGTACTTCTGAAAAATTAATATTGCCAATTAAACAATTACATATCATTGGCAGTAAGACACATTCTGATTTCAGAAATGATTTCAAAATGTTACATAATGAATAATGCATTTTAGAATTAATGTAGTACAACAGAACATTTTTCTTGGAGAAACATTAAAAAGTATAAAACATGGCTCTAATCTTTATTTTCAAGAGTCCTGCATAGAGCCCAGCAGACAGCCAATAAGTATTTGTTAAATGAATAAATATATACATGAGTGAATGCATTTCCTAACAGCCACGTTATAATGAATTAATGCACTTCCTAATAGCCTCATTATGAGGTTTCAGCATCTAAAAAGAAAATTTGATGCAATAGAAAAATCGTGTTAAAAGTTAAATACATTATTTCACCAAACCTTCCACTTAAATTCATTTAAAAAATAAACCACTCTGGATGGTTTGTTGCCTCTTCAGGAAAATAGAGACCTAGATACAGAAATAGATTCCAAATGTTTAGTGTCTACAAATAGCCAGTTTGAAGGTAGAGGCTATTAAGTCGGCAGCATCTGAGGCCATAACACATAAGGTGCCTATTCAGACACATCTGGCAGCATCCTCAGGGCACACTTTGGAATACAGATCCATTTAACAGTGTCTTCTCCTTTCTTTTGTACCACTAAACTGGCTATGGTCTGCCTGAAATGCAACCCATCCCTGCATGGTGATGGGGATAAAGGCAAATAAGTCACAGTCCCAAAGAAGTGTCCACTGGAAGAATTCGGCCTCTGCTTCCTGCCCAGAGCGGCTCCTAAGAGCTACTTTGCCCTATGCATTGCAATTAAAATTGGTGTGTTTCATCCCAGGTACTTAAGAGATAGACATTACATAAAACAGATAGATAAAAGAACAAGAACTATAGAAGCAAAGACTAAATGATGGACTTTGGAGATCCATAAATTTACAAGGTTTTCTGGGAAATTTCTAGTGACAGGTGCCACCTGCATCAGAGGGCCACCCTTCTCTTTGCTCTGCACTGGAATGTTGAATTCCTGACCCTACTCTCTGTGAAGACTCTATTGGCTGTTTGCTTAAATCTATGTACATTACACTGTTCTCTGTGTAGAGGCAGAATTGCATTCACAGCCACTGGATGCCAGATCCTTCTGAGGTAGAAAACAAGGAGTGGGAATAGAAGCATCCTGTCATGTAAGTGTCTCTAAATGCAGGGAAGTTGCAGGAGAAATGACAACTTTATGGATAAGAACGAGTCACTCACATGACTTTCCACAAAATACTGTGGGCCACTTTCCCAGATATGTCACCCTTATACAGATCAAGAGCAATAATGTTCATTTTCAGTGTGACCTCAAAGCCTCTCAAGCATGAAAGTCCACACAGAAATGATACAGCTATTTCCCCTTATGTATACTTAAACAAAACAAAAACAGAGCGTGGGCTGCGTCTGACCTTTCACAGAGAAGAATTACCAGTAGGATGCCTCTTCCCCTTCACTTGAGTGTGTTAGAACTGCAATCGTTATCTTCATTCCCCTATAAACAACCAGCGTTCCCCAATATCCCATACCTCATGGGTGACACCACTCTCTTCTCTGTAATTTAAGGGAAAGGACTTAGCATGCTGGTGGCCAGTCCATTCCAGATCTCTGCACTGACCCTCTATTTAGACCTTTCCTCTTCACGCCCCACTGGTCCTTCCAGCCCAGACCTCTGTGAAGACCTCCTTATTTCTCACACAAATGACTGCAGTTTCTTCCAAATAGTCTTTGGCTTACAGTTATTCCTCCTTCTGATTCCTATGTGTTTAGTTGTTCCATAAAGTGCAACTTGTCACATAGCCTTCAATGGCTCCTGATCACCTACGGAAATAATTCCACGCTTGGCCCAATGTCTAAGGCGCCCACAAGACCCCAAATTTCTTAACCACCTTCCACTCTTCACATTCCTACATCTGGAGACTTGCTCTTCTCCCAAACAGGTTTCTCAGTGATGTACCTCTTTGGTCTTGTTGATGCCCATCCCTCTCCCGGAGCCCCTCCATCGCCACCCTTTACATCATCTCATCCTTCGAAGTCCATCTGAAATGCCATGTCTTCCAGAAAGCCTTTCCCGGTCCTCAGAGCTGGCTATGAACACTCCTTCCCATAAGCACTAAGTATATACTCATTGCATCTCTCATGAAGACCTTGCCCCACTCTGCCTTCCACTTCGTCCTTTGGTTTCTGGTTTATCCTTCCCTAAAACACTGAATTCCCCCTGCTATTCACAAAAGCATCATGCAGTGCTTGACAAATGCTTTGCTGAAGTGAACTGGATTTGAAGAGAGCTTACCCAGCCCTGGTACCATCATGATAGTTCATGCAGCTGCCCAGTTGACAGAGCTGATGTCAGATGGCATAATTAAAAGCTGTTGCACACACAGCTGGGATGGGCTCATCCAGCCTATATCTCATCTTCTTATCAGTATGCCATTCTCTTCCTGCTTCAGTCCAAATCCATTAAGAGCAAAGACTACATGTAATTCATATTTTCATCTCCTCCTGCACAGTGGTTTGTACATAGTAAATATCTAATAAATACAAGCTGAACCCCATTTATTCAATTCCATCACTACTAGAGAGTTGTAATAGTGCCCTGAGTGTTCATTCCCAAAACTGTAGCACCAGAGCCACTGGTGGCACGTAAGATGACGTGAAGTGATACAAACATGAAACCTGTTTTAATGGCCATGGGTTTATTTTAATGTGCACTGGGAAAAATATAACTAGTACATAGGTACTACCGCTTGGGGTAAGGCTAAACTGATTTAATTTTTTAAATGAGGGGTCAATTTAAAGAAAAATGTTAACTAAATAGTGGTAGACATTCCTGTAAAACTAAATTTAAACTTTTCTAAGTGAAATCAACTTATAGAAAAATATTAAATAAATAGCGGTACAAATGACATTTAAATATGGCTCCCAAAAATGAAACTGTAAAAGTGGCATAGGAAAGACTGAAGTTCAGAAACCTTGCCTTCATTAGTATTTCCGGTTTGAATCCTGTTTTGTTCCTACATGTCCCACACATGCTGCCAAGATTTATCCCTTGCAAAACCTTCATGTCACATCAGGTCTCGGGAACCTCAAGTAGCTCTCACTGCCTACACTGGCAGTTCTCAGTTCTAATTCTCTTTTCCAATTGCCACCCCACCCCGACTTATTCCTCTAGAGAGGACTCTGCTCTTTCTGTCCCTTGGGAACATTTTCCAAATGTGCACGATCTTCACTGTGCTTAGAACGCTCTCCACTCTGCCAAGCCACGTGCATTCCTTCCCCGGAGTAATGGAAGTCCAAAACCATCTGCCTCTTCTACTTCTTATTTCAATCCATCTTGTACCACACATTCTTCATCCATTACATTAATGGGTCTTCCTTGTGACATTGCGTTCATGCGCATGCATGTTTCATCCCCCCACTTAGACTGTGAACTCAGCAAGGGCAAAGACTAGGTCGCTGATGTTGTATGAAGTCTCGACCGGCCTACGAGAGCACCGAGCAAACGCCACAAGCACTAATCATCTGTTTCATACTGTAATAAACCAAAAACTAACACATCCAGATAACTCCTAACACTAGGTGTTCTACCACTTTGTCAAACATAAATCTGGTTTAGACCGTGCTCGCCCACAGCAGTATTCAGGTGAGGCTCTTACTGCACTGATCCCAGAAGCCAAGTGTTAAGTTTCTCGTAAAACTGGGTTTATCATTAGAACTCATCCTTGGGGCATGTTGAGGAGGAAATCACTCAATCTGCGTTCATCCCTAACACTTTTACAGAACCCAATTATCCTTTCAAAAGATCTTGATGGAGTCCAAAAGTCAGATTTTTGCTCTGAAAATTAATTTTAGTTGTCATGCTTTTAAAATAAATAAGAAATTGCCTATCTCATGGCTCTCTTTCTCAATCTGTTGTTAAAAGTCACTTCAGAATTCCAATCATCATTCAAGGAAGTTCAGTCCAGTAGTTATAAATGCAGGGTTTGGTTTCACTCAGACAGAGGTCAGACTCTCAGCTTCACCATCTGCCAGCTCCAGGACCTTGGGGACATCCATTCACATAGCAAGCATTAATTTCAAGCTACCATGTTCCAGGCACTGGGCCTAAGCTCCACAAGCTTCCAAGTTCTCCCTGTAAAATGGGAGAACGTTCCCTGATGACAGAGACATTGTCAGGATTAAATAACGTATGCAAAATGCCTGGCCTTCTGCAAGTAACAATAAATGTTAGTGGTCACTGTCATTATCTATCATCATCATCATCATCATCATCATTACCTTCAGTCTGTAGAGCATTTAAAGCTGCTAATTAAAGTCCCCTTCTAAAAATGTTCCCCTCTTTGACTTCATAGAAATGTCATGTTAGTGTTTTTTCTTTACTAAATTTTTAATTCCGCTTTATTAAATTAATAAACAGAACATTTTCTGTGAGTGATGAGCGTCATGTAGAGAATTATAACAGTGTGCTATGACAGTGGGTGGTGAGCAAAGCATCTCTGAGGGGGTGACATTTGGGCTGAGATTCCAGGGGTGAGGAGGAGCCAGTCACATGGAAGAGCATTCCAGGAAGAGAAAATGGGTCCCTCAATGGCCCTGGGATAAGGAAGGGCTTCGTGTTTTCAAGGAACAGAAATAAGTCTCGAGAGGGCTAGACTGTAGATGGGGTTTGGAGAGGAAGTAAGCAACAGCCATCACCCAAGGTTTTGCAGACCACTGTCAGAAGTTCGGACTTCATGCAAGTGGATAAAAAGGGACACTATTCAAGAATTTTAAGCTGTAGCAATAACAGGATCTGATTTGCATTTTTTTAAAGGTCATTTTGTTTGTTTTGTGAGGAATGGATTATAGGGAGGAGTAGAAATAGGGACCAGCAAAACCAATAAAAACTTATGTCAGCCATCCAGTGGAGACAATATATGGGACCAGAGTGGTAGGAGCAGAAAGAGACAACAAACAGATTCTAATTGGGACGTGTTTTAGAGGTCACAGTCGACCTAACCTGCTGATGAGTGGATGTGAAATGGCAGGGGGTCTGTGGTAAAAACTCATGCATCCTGCCTAGACTTTTGTTTCAGCCACTATATGGATGGTGGTATTGTTTATTGTGGTGGAAAAATTGGGGGGAGGAGCAGGTTGGGATGGGAAGTCCACAGTCCTGCTTCAGTCTTCAGAGTTTGAGAAAGCCATTAGATGTCTGAGTGGGAATATCAAGGAGGCAGGCAAGTGTGCAAATCTGGAGAAATTTTCAGAGCTGTGAGACCACCTAGGAAGAACCACAGACAGAGACGAGGGGCAACTCAAGTTCAAGTGCACGGGCATTCAACCCTTTAGGGGAAAAGCACTGGAGAAGGAGCCATCAGGAAAGTGAGAAGCAGCCACAAAAAAGTGAAGGAAAACCCAGAGGAAATAATGTCACAAAGCAAATGACAGAAGCGATGTGCTTCCAGAAGGAGAGAGTGTTCAAATGTCAAAATGGCTGTGAGGTGTCAAGGAAGATGTGACAGTGACTGGTTTGGGGCTAGATGTAAGAAGCGTGCTGTGAGGGTCCTATGAGAAAAATGTCCTTCAGGATAAAAAGAGAAATATAAGGGGAAAAGGCCACTTCACTTCTCCCCCTGTGTTTAGATGACACTATGCCTGCTGGAATTTCTGCAGCTCTTAATTCCATTAGGACAGCCTCTGCCAACATGACAATGAAGGCAGGGCAGGAAGCTGGGCAAACCTGGGTCCTTGACGGCATTATAAAACAGCTGAGCCAACCCTGGAATCCTCTTGTCCAATGAGAAGATAACTCTCTTAACAGGAAACATCCTTATTGTTTAAAAGCCTTTTTTAATGAGGCATTCTGCAATATTCAGCTGAAAGCATCCTAACTGATACTTAAGATAAAAGAACAGAAAGGGGATGCAATGGCCACTGGTGACTTCAGTAAGAGCAACCCCCAGAAAGTGGTAGTGGGTTAGAAGGAAGGTGAGGTGAGGATGTAGAAATCATGACTCTAGACAATTTTTTTTCCAGCAATTTTGCTGAGAAGGGTGTAAAGAAAATATGCAGTGGCTGCAAGGGATGCGGGGTCAAGGGGATGATGGTAGATACCGAAGCATGTGGGAATATTCGAGTAGAGAGGGAGAGAATGATGGCTCAGGAGGAGAGAGAAGGACCAAAAGAGCATAAATGGAGGCATTGGCCTAGAATGGCAACAGACACATTTCATCCACAGAGTAATAAAAGCAGGATGATGAGTTACAGACACAGGTAGCCTGGCCGACTTGGTGGAGGGAAACGAGGTTGTTCTGACCAGTTGCTTCCAGTGATGTGTTAACTGCTCAGAACTTGAAATGTCTCTCAAGACCTAACTAAGGCTCCCCCTCCACCATGAAGTCTGCCTTCCTTCCCACTCCTGTAGAATTGTTTCTCTCTCTTCTGGTGTATGCATCCTGGCTCGTGTCACAATTTTAATGCCCTGTGCCACCAGCCTGGAAACTCTTTAATGGCAGAGAACATCTAATTAACATCTCAGAATCCATCGCTGAGCCTGGCACGCATGTTTAACAAGCGTGCTGAATTGAAATGGAGCCCTAATGTCCTGGGGGGTGAAAAAAAAGGAGTCAGCCCTGATTATTCATAGATTCCATATTTGCAAATTCTCTTGTTTGCTGAAATGTATCTGTAACCCCAAAATCAATACTCATGGCACTTCTGCAGTCATTTGCAGAACACGTGCAGAGCAGCAGAAAGTTTGTCTTTCGACACATACGTTCCCAGGAAAGGCTGAACATGGCAGCGTGCCGCCTTCTTCTGTTGGTTCTCATACTGGAGGCACGTGTCCTCTCTGTGGAATATTTAGGGTCACGTCCTTTGCATTGTTGTGCTTTTTGTTGGTCATTTTAATGTTTAAAATCGCACTCAATCCCCCTACTCACTGTCTTTCCAAGTCTCTCTTCGTCCCTCTCACTCTCTGCCTCTGAGAGGAGACCACACTCTGGGGAGCGTTCCTCCTTTTCTAATAAACTTTCCTTTTGACTCTTAAAAAATAATTTTTACTTGAGCATCGTGCTGAAGTGCTGTCCAGTGCTCCTAAGAGCAAATCTGTGATGCTGTTTGGAGAATATATGTGCTAGGTAAGTTCCATCAGGCATGGGCTGAAGTGCTGTCAGCACGAGTTCAATGTTAATGATTCAAGAATATACGTTAAATAGGGTGTCTTTAAACAGAAATACAAAAAAAAAAAAGCAAGATTATGTATTGATCTGTTAATGAAAATGTAGTGACTTGCAGGAACCGAACCCTACATGTCCCCTAGAAACAGTGGCTCAGCATCTACTGACTCCATAATGGCAGCCACTGCGAATAGTGAGAACCCACTATACTTCATGTTGCCATATTTGCAGAGGGAGGATTATGGAAACAAATGGTTGATGGGACCGAGTCTCATCGAGCCTTAACTCCTCTTTTCATGCTTTCTGGATTAATCACCAGCACCAGGATTTGTGCTGAAAATGTGTTGGGGAGAACACTGCTATCAGGCTGCAGACTGTCTCCCCTGAGAGCCATTAGCCTGCCTGGAAAGCATCTGGGGGCACCGTACACCCCGTCCTCTCACTCAAAGCTAGCTGGCTAGGGAACCAGGCAGAGAAGCAAGGGAAGGATAAAGCTTTAACATATGCCTTAATTTGGGTCCCCTCAGAAGCTGATCCTAAGATAAGGACTTGAGCACATTCGTTGTTTTGGGAGGTGAATGAAATTTTTTCCTCTGGAAAAACTGGGATGACCCCATGCAAAACATATTCCTGAGTTATCCCACCCGAGACTGAGGGAACTGGGGTAGTTACACACCAACCCCCTTCAGTCATTGGTTGAGGGCTGCTTTGGGGGGTGTACTAATTCCCCTGCTTTTTTTTTTTTTTTTTTTTTTGCCTTCCACGGGAGCAACAAAGTAGGCCCAGTCAAGAAAAAGGCCAAAAAGGCAAAAATTGGCCGTTGGAAGCCAGCCAGTTTGCACTGGAGCGGGAAGAGCAAAGGGTAAGGACGGGCAACCCTGCTACTTAACACGGGGCTGGTGCTGAAAGTGTCCTGTGAATGAGACCAGGAATGAGGCCACTCCCATGTGAAATCTACAAAACAAGCTCATAGCAGCTTCCTAAGTCCTGGGGTGAACAAGCACATAGCTGCTTCCTAAGTGCTGGGGTCTTCACATGCTTTCAGCTAATTAGCTAATTCAAAGACCATTTCCCACTAGTTTTAAGTCAAAGTAAGGTTTAATGTGTTTCTAGAGCAACCTGGAGGTACCTAAGGTTATTTTCTTTCTTCTTCGGTATAAGATGGAAAGCTCATTTGCATTTTTAATAATCAAATGGGGCCTCTTCTCTAGAATAGCATGTGAGAGAACAGCAGGAGAAAAGCAGTTTTTGGAAAACATAGGGAATACTAGCACTTTACAGTATGTACTGTCTCACCATCCTGGACTAGGTAGGTCCCTGATGAATGTACCATGAAGACATACATCCCTGCCCAAGAGCCAGCTGATGCGAGGCCTTTCCCTCCCACAAATACCTATGCCCACTACCCCCAGTGCTGCCACGGCAGCTCAGGAATCTATACCTTATCTCGCATTTCAGGAAAAGTCCTAAGGTTGGGAGAAGGGGAACATCTTACACTTTGTGGTATTGAATTACAATCTACTATTGAAGATGAAGCAAGAAAGATGACATTTCTTCCATCACACTGTGTAACTAAATTGCTGGGCTTTAAACCCAGAAAATATATTATTCCCTTCATTTTCATTTCTGTAACTTCCCCAGTTCGTGCCATGACCCTTGAGAAATGGACAAAAGAACTAGACTGGCCAACACAAGGCACTGAAGCCACCACGTGGGTATATAGTCATGAAACTATATCCTCCCCCATGAGTCCTGTGAGGAGGGACTCCTGCAACCATAGCAACGAGGAGAGATGAGCCTGAGGCCCAGAGCATCCACACCTAGTGGGACACACTCCTCTGCCCCAATCAGAGGCCAGAGAGTAGATGAAAAGAAAATGGCCTTGGAGCCAAACCCCAGCCTTTCAAGTGGGATGGCCATGAGCAGTTACACACACACTCTCAGCTCTGATTTCATCATCTGCAAAGTGGAAAACATATAACTGCCTGTTTTCGTTCAAAAATGATATGGACGGATGCTAAGTGAAAGAAGCCAATCACAAAAGGTCACATGTTATGTGTATGATTCCATTCCTATGAAATGTCCAGAATTGACATATCCATGGAGACAGAAAGTGGTTGCCTGGGACTCGGAGAGAATGGGGAGAAATGGCAAGTGACTGCTAATCAGCCTGGGGATTCTTTTTGGAGCAGTACAATTTTTCTAAAATCAGAGAGTGGTGATAGTTTTACTATATTCACAACTCTGTGAATATAAAAAAACAGATCTGAAATCCTCACTACATGCAGACCGTTTGGATGTCATGAGCATCTAAGTCATTTAGCTGAAGATTAGGATATTAACTGGAAGAATGAGCAAAGTGATTAAGGCTGCTGGGAAGAATAAATTACATCTTATGTGTTAAGCGTTGAGGACTGTAACCGATGCACAGACACTGGTGCAGTAAATGGGTGTTACCAGTAACATCGTCATCGTCATTTACTAGGCGCCTCCTGCGTGCCAGGAACTATGCTCTCTTCTTTGTGTACATGGTCTCATTTAAGTCTCGCCACCCCAGGGGATGGGTACTGAGATCGTTTCTGGTTCCCAGGCAGAGAAACAAGCATAGAAAGGTAAGACAGCACCTAAGACCAGCAGCTTGGGGGTTGGGGGATAGAACTGGGAAACAAAACTGAACTTTTGCATACTTTAGCATCATACACCCCTCAACTCTACAGCTGCATAGCCACTGTTAACCAACATCAGCTCCACCAGGCAGGATCACTAGGACTGGCTTAAAATTGAGCAGAAGCCTCTGGTAGCTGCTGGCAGGATGGCTCCTACAGGTCTCTCCCAGCCACTCAGTCGAGAATCTTAGAAGTGAAAGTGTGTCCTCACCCCAAACGTGCCTCGAACTCCAGGTAACACTCCAACAGCTCCCTGGATTCATAGTGGACATGTCAGCCAGTCCAACCAGCCGCTGCCTCCTTAATTCCCCAGGACCCAGGCTGGCATCCTGGAATCACTGCAGACCTCAGTCTGCCCCAGCATCCCGCAAGTAACCAAGAGACTGCCAGGCTCACAACCAACAGAAGCCCCAATTTCCCCCTATTCAGAAGATGTGTAAATTTAGACACTTTGGAAATCACACATAGCAGAATGTTCCCATCTGCTAGAGAGAGAAAATTTAAGTACCTAACATTTCGGCCTCTTGCAATTCCTCTGAGATTAATTTACATGTCATCATCATGGGGGAGACTCAAACTCTCGTCCCATCCCAGTGACATGCATACAAGACACTTGGTCCTAATTAATAAAGTTCCTTAATAAAATTTCAATACAAATGAGACAGTTCTGAGGCCTTTTTTGAAATCACCGAATTTTCTAACAGAATGTTGCTGCTTTTAGCAGGATAAACTTATTTCCTACTAAATTCCCAAACTAAACATTTTTTTCCTGAGCAATATGACATCAGAAAGGCCTTGCTTTCATCTTTATGATAACATTTTTTTAACCCTTTACTTGTGCCTAGAAAAGATTTCTCGCATGCAGAGGAAATTGACCTTGTGTCTGTAAGACAGGCTGAGCCCCAGCCAAGCAGTAAGTTCCAGTGGTGCTCACCGCTGTGTCCCCAGGCCTGGAGCAGTGCCAGGCTCAGAGAGGGCACTCAGTAAATGAATGGGTGTCACCGAGTAAGTGAACGGGTGTTGTCTCCAAGAGGCTGAATATAAGCTCACATTCATAATTGTTATAGACCTTTGGATATCTCGGAACCAATATGCTCTAGCCAGTGGTCCCCAACCTTTTGGCACCAAGGACTGGTGCTTCTATGAGAATCTAATGCCTGATGATCTGAGGTGGAGCTGAGGCGGTGATGCCACTGCTGAGGAGCAGCTGCCGATACAGATGAAGCTTTACTTGCTGGCCCACTGCTCACCTCCTGCTGTGAGGCCCGGTTCCTAACAGGCCACGGACCAGAATCAGTCCATGGCCTGTGGGTTGGGGACCCCTGGTCTAGTCTCTAGTCAAGCTATAATTATTTGCAAATTCTTCCCAAAGAAATGGGGAAAGAAAACAGGCCCCAGCATCTGCTGGCATTACCATGAGAGCAAATGTTCAGCGATGGAGGTCAGCAGATAAGGGCTCAAAGATGTGCTTTGCCCACTCTGCTGCCTGGGCATGGGCAAGTCACTTCACCTCTGTAGACTTCAGGATTATCCTTTGAGAAGCCCCAGAGGGTTTAGGTGTCTGAAAGTCCCTTCCAATCTCTGGAGTGAGATTAATGCGAACTGGACAACATTTACACAAATGAAAGTTTGCCTTCTGTGCACTTCGCCTCCATCACCCACCGTATCTCTGCCCTCTGCTTGCCTCCATGGTACCTCCGTTCCATCCGCCTCCATCATATGACCCTATCAGCAGCCAAGGCCCTCAGTCTGCTCCCTACATGGCACCTCTTCGAAGCCTATTTTCCATGCTCCTGACTTTTCCCTTCCCAACTTTACGCCAACCCATCCATACATATCAGACCTGAGCTCCATTCCCTTCGGCCCAGCTCTCCCATAGAAATCTGATTAACTTGGCTATACCAACGGATAATTGAGAGTTCATATGTTATCCAGAGAAAATATGTTTGCATTTCAACTAGAGGCATTCCGGAGATGTTGTTTTAATCCATATCTCTATCGGCGCATTGACCATGGTATATTGTAATACTTGTTTATGCACCTGTCTTGAAGTCCAGACTGTGACTTTTCTGGATATAAAGTCTTGATACTTTGTCATCTTTCTGCATCTGGTGCCTAGCCCCATCTCTGTGGACACACAGTCGATAAATGTTTATGGAATAACCACATGGATGATGCAAGGTTGATGAATAGAGTTTTCTGGCAGATGTTAAGCAATCTGACAGTTATGGGAAGGAGGTGATAGCAGTCAGTTATAGACAGGAATGTATAGGGCTCCTCCAATCCCACGCCCCATGGCTGTGGGCTCCGTCTGCCTTTAGACTAAGCCTGAATACAGAGATTATTGCCTGATGAGCAGGCATTCATGCTCGTGTAGAAGCTGTGTTCTCACCCTGCCAGAGCAAGGGACCAGCACGTCATCGCCTCTCATTAATTCAGGCTTTTGGGATGCTTTCTGAGCTGAGGGCACAAGGACTCAACTTGCAGGCGGCCCCATTATAGTCAAAGGAGAAATACCCAAGGGTCACAATGCCTTTGGAAACTCCAGGAACAAAGTGACAGCGGGTATGGAGGGGATGCTGGCAATTTTTATTAGGCCCATTATGCTGGGCTGATAGCTGAATGCTTCCAAAAGGCATTTGAAGTACAATAAAATATGGGTGAACAATAGGATTTAGTTTATTGATTCATTGATTCCAGATTTGCAAATTATCATGGAATCAAGGGCCATGTAACAAAGCCAGGGAAAAGATCATTTTGATTACAGAAATTGAAAATGTGGTCAGCCATTGCTTTAAGATACATATCCCATTTGCAACCAGAAGTTTAGAATTGGTTATCATAAATCAAAGATGTCAGCAAAAGCTCTTTTCCACCTAATTGTTTTTCAAAAAAGTTTATGATTCCTACAAAAGGACAGAATCCTTCAGGTGAGTTTCACTCCCAGCGTCACACCTAAAACATAGTGGGTATCCTCCATCGACATTTGCTGAATCACTCATTTGCTGTATGAGTGATTTAAATATTCTTGAAAATACACATTTGATTGAGTCATTTTTCTACTTCAAACCATTCAATATCTTTGCTCTATACTCAGTGAGAGAAAAAAAAAAGACCTCCTTCACCATGCCTACTATACCCCACATCATCTGCCTGCCACCCACCTCCCTGCCTTCATGTCACCAAGACATGACTTGCTCTCAGCCAGTACCAAACTCCAGGTCTCCTGGCCAGAGACGAGCACTCTCCTTATTGTGCCTTACTGGCTGTCTTTTTTTTTTTTTTTAAGAACACATCAAAAAAATCATGATCTAAACCAGACCCTAAGGGTAGTAGTATTATTTGAAAGGATGGGTGCCATGAGCCACCATCCTCATGCACAGGTCTGATTAAATACAGAGTGTGTACACTGTGTGACTTATGAGCAATGTTTCAGAGTAAAAACTGAAACACTGAGGAAATTATATGACTGTGGCTTAGCTGGGGTCATTATGAACTGGTTGTAGGTCCAGGAATTCAAAATGGGGCCTCAGGAAATGAAGAGTCAGTCAGAAGTTAAATCACTCCGAAAGGCAGACACTGTGTGGCAGGGGTGGGACAGGCTCAGGGAGTGGGGACAGTTTCTGTACGAAGGAATAGAGTGGGGGAACAACAGAACCAGATCTGGGTACAATGGCATAGCCACATCCTGGGAACTGTTCGGCTCATGGTTACTATGGTTACAGATGCCATGAGGGTTGGCTTTGGAATGTGACCAAGGCCTCAGGCAGCTTCATTCATCCCACTCTCCCCTGTCCTAGGGCCTCCCTGTGCCATTTTGTACAAGAAAGTGACATATTCAACAAAGTTCTTGTATTCATTCTCCTCCACCTAAGACACAGAAGCTCCAAAACTTCCCTCAGACTACAAAATCACCTCAGAAATAAGCCAGGTGTAGAATGTTTGGAAACATGGGAACCTCCGAGGCATCAAAAGCATCCTGCTTCCTGGAAATCATTTTCTCTTCCAGAATGTGCAGAGAAAGCAACAAGGTAGTAAGAAAAATGTTTACTAGAAATATGACAAGGAGTGCTAACAGTCCCCTACCAGTGGCTTTTGTCTGTGTCATCACCCCCTAGGCACTGTCCCTACCATCTTGCCTACATCCCAACCTGTGCTTCAGTCACACCATGCAGACAGGAGGTCTGCTGCAGACACACACCAGACACCCATTCCCTGACATGCCTGCTGCTCAGCCCGAAGGATGCCCTGTTCTTCTTGGCTTTATCCAAGAAGGCTGGGTTTTCAGTCACTGAATCTAAAAAGAAAGACAGTCATCAAAGAAGGGGAATCTATAAAAGTAGTGAGTCTGGGAGGTGTCACACTCAGCCTCTCCTTTAACAGTGAGAAGAAATAGGGTGTATTGTGTGGTCATTTTTTGGTGAGTGTTATACAGTCCTGCACATAGCATGGTGCTCATACAAGACAGGTGCAATCGATGCTTTCTGTATTTGAATAATCTGCTTGGACTGGCAGGTATGCAGGCATCTGTTATAAAACTGTATTTTCATATTCTCCATAGTCACTGTCTTTCTAAAATACCATTTCGAGCAGCAAGTGATAGGAGGTGTAAATGGAGTTCAGTGACCTATGGTTCTGCGGATAAGTGGGAAATTCAGAGTTTAAAAAAATCGACCAGGTTCTGCACTGCAGGAAGACCAGGGCACATGAGCGAGATAGAGGAGCGAGCTCCAGCGTTAATGGACATCCAGGTTCAAGTCACAGAGCTGCAAGGTAACTTTGGACAAGTTGCTTAAGCTCTGTAGGCCTCGGGCTCCTCATTCAGAAAGCAGTGATAATAATTTCACCTGTTTCTTTGGATTATGAAGAGAATTATATGAGATGATGACTACAAAGCACTTAGCACAGTGCCTAGAACTTACTACATATTCAATAAGTAACAGGAAGAAATGCTTATGGTGATTTTAAAACGTCCTCAAATTCTCTGACAGTCCTTCCTTCCAGAGTAAGCTCATTCTCCCCTGCTGTCCCCAAGTGTGAACCAAATTTAGTGATTCTCATCTGGTAGAATCCACTTGCAACAACATGGATGGGCCTTGAGGACATCATGCCAGTGAAATAAGTCAGACAGGAAAGACAAGTACTGTGTGATCTCGCTTACCTGCTGAGTCTAAAACAATCAAACTCATAGAAACAGAGAAGAGATTGGTGGTTACAGAGGTAGAAAGTGGGGAGCAGGCAAAATGGGCAAAGGTAGCCAGAGATTACTTGTAGTTATAAGAGAAATGAGTTCCAGGGATATAATGACTGTAGTTGATAATAGTGTATTGTGTATCTGAAAATTGCTAAGAGAATCAACCTTAAAAGTTCTCATCACAAGAAAAAAAAATTGTAATGATGTGAGGTTATGGATGTTAATTACACTTATGCTAATAATTTCACGATAGATACATACATATATCAAATCATACACCTAAAACTAATACGATGTTTATGTTAATTGTATCTTGATAAACCTGGGGGAAAATGAAGGTAGCAGTGGTCACAATAGGTGATTTCTGAGGTTAGGTCTTAAAAGGCATTATCAGTTTGACCTTCTCTTGCTCTGGGGGAAGGACACTTGTGAGGACACTCAGGCAGCCCATGGAAAGGTCCACATTGGCAGGAAATGTGGCCTCTTCCTAAGGACAAGCAGCAATTTGCAAGTCACATGAATAAGCCACCTCAGAAGCAGACTTCCCAGTCACATTCAAGCCATCGGAGGACAGCAACTCCTGATTACAATTGACTACAATCACTAATGACTCCTACCCAGACAACAGCTGTTTCCAAATTCCTAATTCACGGAAACTATGAGATAATAAATATTTATCTCTAGTTTAAGTCACTAAAGGTTGGGATTATTTGTTACACAGCCATATCTGACTAATAACCAGATAAGGAGCATGAAGATTCTCCAGGAAGGAATAAGTATACATCATTCTGCATAGTGACTTGACCATGAAACTACTTTTTTTTTTCCACAGAGCATCTGATAAAACTAGTCTATGTCCCATGAAACACACTTTAGAAAATGTTGGTCTAGAACTTAACAGTTTATAAAGACTGTTCACATTTATTATCTCACTGGATCATCTCGGCAACTGTGAAGTAGGTGTTACTGTGATCGTTATTTTATCCAGAAGAAGACTATGCCTCAGAAAAGTTAAGTGACTTGCCCAAGTTCACAAAGCTACTAAAATTGGTAGAACAATGACTCAGACTCAAGGTTTGTGATTTCAGACCATGTTTTTTCTCTTGTTTGGCCAGAACATCTCAGTTTTTTTTAAACCTGGGACAGAAATACTGGAAACCTAAGAGAGTCCCAGGAGGGGGGTGTCTGCTATAGGCCACCCTCCCACACGATTTAGAGAGTGAACCAGATGCTTCTCAAGCAGCTGGAGCTGGAGCCTTCCCTGAATTCACAGAACAGCATCCCCTGACATCGTGATAATAACATAGTGCAGGCGCCACTCACAGAGCCTTTAAAATGCTTCAGGATGCTCCTGAGAGTTTTGCATATATCACTTCATTTAATCCACGTAACAAATCAAGGAAGTACAGCCTGTCATTTCCACCTTACAGGTGAGAGACCAAGCCACAGAGAAATAAATCTACTTCCCCAAATCAGCCACCAGAAAGTGACGTAGCTTGAATTGGGACCCAGGCGATCTAAGATTATCCGGGTATGAAGTGATCTTAGTGATCAATATCTCAGCTCTCTCCTTTTCCATGACAGTGGCAGAGCCAGCACCAGAAGTCAGATCCTTCCACTCTAAGCTGAGTGGCATCTTGCCCAGAGACTTAGTTACATGAATATAACATGCATTTACTCCTACGAGATTATTTTAAGGATGTATATGCTGAACCAAATCTAACATAACTACTTCCCATATGGCCTCCAACTCCAACATGAAAAATTAATGCCTTTAGCCTAAAGCAACATTCACACCCAGTAAAATCCATGAGATAACCCCACTGGTTTATAGATTAAATGGGTAACAATAGATTCTCCCAGCTTTGCAAAGAAAAAAAAATAAGTTAATGGATAGAATCTTTTCTCCCCTAAGCTTTTCCTCCTATCAGTTTTTCTTAAATATTTAACACCTGCTTTCTTGTCTCACATGACAAAGGTGAACAAATGTTCAGTTGTCAAATATCACACCTGATACTGAACATCTCTACTCAGACTATCAGGCTCATAGCACATTAAATTTGGTGGGTTACATTGTTTATCTTTATCCTGCTAAAATATTTAATGTGTTATTATTTGGGGGCTCCACAACCCTGCTTAAATGTGAGAAATTCATTTTCCTGGTAGTAAAATTGTTGTTAGCTTGTACGTCAGATTTACAAATATTCTCGTTTTAGCTCATCTGCAAAGGTCACTGTGACTGCCAGATTCTTCATCACTTAAGCAAATCTATGTTGTCTCTTTAAAAAGCATCTCTTTTTAAACTGAAAATGCTACCACTACCCTACAATAGGTAGTCAAATAAAAAAAATTAGAATTTTTTGCATAAGATAGCAACTGATATCAGAATTCTGTAGGAATGTGGGGTGGGGAGGAGGGGAGAATGAATAAAGAAAAGAAAAAAAGGGAGGAAGGAAAGAGGGGTAAAGTTTCTGTGATCATGTGGTTTCTGTATGAAAATGGATAATTCTCCAAATTCTACATTTTCCCACCATTCTGTTCTGCTTTAAAGTTCCTTCCACAGAAAATAAAACCAACGTTATTGGTAGTATAAAAACTGGAATCCCCTGAAAGCCTACCCACTTGACCCTTCACCCAACCTCTTATGTCCACACCTTTCCATATCCGTAGCTCTGGGAATGGAGAAGCAAGAGGATGCAATTTCTCTTTTGACCACCCCTCCCTTGCCAATGGTTCAGGCCTTCACCTTCGACCCCAACTTTAAATGGAGGATTAGAGGGTTAGTTTTTATTTTCAATTCATAGTACTCAGTCTCAGATACTTATGAGGGAAAAAAATTTTCAGACTCTGCCTGCAAACCACAATTAAATGTTCTAGAAAGTATGTATGAGGTTTTTGTGTCTCCATTCTGGGTAACAGTTAGAGCTTGACACAGATAAACAGTTAAGTCTCCACTGAGAGTACCACTAGGACCAGAGCCCAAAAGTGGATGGTCCTTTTGATCTCCATAAAGAAAAAAAAAAATGTTCCAAAGATTGCCTGAGCCAAGATGTGGTTCAGGCTTCTTTTCCAGCGGTGTCCAGGGGAACTTCATCATCCTTTTGTCAATCTCATTAATCGATGGATAGAACTAACACTGGGCAGCTTGACCTTGAACATCTTTCTTCTTTCCACCATAAGACATCTGCCAGGTGGGTATAACCAACATGGTGCTGGTGCCACATTTAGGTAAATTCCACTACCAAGTCATGCAGAGCCTCTAACCAATTCTAACCCTGTCTGTATCATCCAGTCCATTTCCTTTAGAACAGGATCTGAGTATGGCAAAAGACGGTCACTTTTATACACTTTGCTGCTTCAGCCAAAGGAGCTATCCAAACTGAAACTTCCTTATTGAAACTTCCTTATCATCAAAATAGTTTCAATCTGTTTTATAATTAAACACTCTCTCCAATTCCCTATGGACTAAAAGCAAAAATAACCCACTATCTCAAAAGAAAAAAACAGTTTTCTTGCCAACAGTGGGCCCCTAGCTCTATGTCTATATTAGATACACTTTGTACCTCATCTCAGCTGTGATTGAAGTTTTCCACTTTGGGGCAAGATATAAACTGTATTTTTTAAATGCATGTGATTTAAGATGATGCTCTGCTATAGACTGAATTATGAAGCCCCCCTCACCGCAAAATAAAACTCATGTTGAACCTTAAAGCCCAAGGTGACTATGTCAGAAATAAGGCCTTTGGGGGGTAATTAAGGTTAAATGAAGTCATAAGGGTAGGATTCTAGTCAATGGGACTGGTGCCCTTCAAGAAGAGGAAGAGACATCAGAGCACTTTCTACCATGTCAGGGCATCACTAGAAGGTGACCAAGAAGAGTCTGCACCCAAGAAGAGTCCTCCCCAGACATCAACCCTACTAGCCCTTGATCTTGGACTTCCAGTCTCCAGAACTGTGAGAACAGGAATTTCTGTTGTTTGCCACCTAGCCTGTGGTACTTTGTTATGACAGTCCCAGCAGATCAAGACAGAACTAAAGCAAAGATATTTTGAAAACAAGGCGGAACAACAAAATCATCCTGCCTAGTCTTAATTCTTCCTAGAAATCATTGAGATTGGCCAAAGGATGATAACACTCCCTCAGACACTGCTGGAAAAGAAGTCTGAACCAAATCTTGGCTCGGACCATCTTTGGAACATCTTTCCTCTTTACTTTCTAGGATAATTGTGGTGATTTGGGCACATTCATAATCTCATTTGAAAAGCCAATCTTCTGAAAGTGGGATATTAAATCAAAATCGATTATTTTCTTTCCAGAAAATCTAAGCTTTACAAATGAGTTTGGAAACACGTTAATAAAGAAAGCAGTCAAGTGACCTCGCAAGTTGAGCATGGCTCACATTCACAAGACACTGAAATCTCTCTTTAGCCAGCAGAGAAACGAGATCTGAGAGTCTTCACCAGAATTCCCAGGATGAAGTCTGTGTCACCAGTGCAAATACCACCTGCAGGAAACAGCAATTGACTAAGGACTCACGGATCACCCAAGATCTTTTTCCTCTAAGTCTCTCAGAGAAACCTCTGAATACACTTTTGGATAAGAAGGAATGGGAGAATGTGAGAGAGTCAAAGAGTCTGGAAAGGAGGAAAGGAGGAAAGCTTTAGAGAAATCGCTCTGGATGTAAGTATCAAAAGGCCTGGGTTGGCCCCGGTTCTTCCTGTTTGCAGCCTTGGGCCCCCAAATAAGTCATTTACTCTTTCTACTCCCATCAATAAATCTAAAACTTCAGTGCTGACAAAAAAAGAACAAGAGAGATAATTTTTAAAATGTGTTCTATAAACCGAAAGGTAATACACACGTACAATATAGACCTCTCTGGAATTTTACATTAAAGTATGCACTAAAAATACATTTAAAAAAAAAATCCAACTCTAGCTCTGGAGCTTTGCTTCTTTCTTAAGTGGATTTAAATATCTAAAAAGAGCTACAGACCAATGGCCAATATGAACCAAATTATTAATTAGACCAGCTATATCTTTGTCAGTTTACCCACCCGCCCCCACCTCACTCTCAACCAACCTTTTCACCCCTGATGAACAGGAAAACAGTCTGATGGAGGCTTCAGAGAACAGGGAGCCTACAAGGATGTGGGGACATCAATGTCCTTTTTGATACCCCATTATCTGGGATACTTTCCCTTCTCCTTATTTGTTCTTCGCCATTTGTAGCTTAGAAGAGTATTGGAATTTCCATGATGCACGAAGCCTTAGAGAACCTTTCCAATCCATCCCACCATCCATCCCTTCATTCAGCAAAAGGTTATTGAGTGTCTACTCTGTGGCAGGCACTTCCCTGGGCACTGGGGTCACGACAGTCAACAAGACAAGAGCTCACATGCTAGCAAGGAAGGCTGCCATCGAATGTGATACATGAGTAAGTAAGATGGTTTCATGTCGTGGAGCAGGTGCCATAACAGAGAGTGATAGGGCTGAGGAATGAGAGGAGAGGTCTTCAGATGGGATAAGGAAGCCCTCTGCTAATGAGCTGACATTTGAGCTGAGAGTCATAGGATGGAAAGGAGTCAGCCATGCAAACTTGCACTATAAGCTCTGCAAAGTACAAGTGCAAAGACCCTGAGACAGGAACAAGTGTGCTCTATTTGAGGAACAAAAGGAAGCCAAGTAGCCCAAAGGTCAGATCAAGGGGGAAGTTGAAGAGGTAAGGTCAAAGAAGCCATGTCAATGGCCCCCTTGCATGTGGGAGAAAAGCGAAGCCTGGAGAGGCTAAATGAGCAGCCCAAAGTCACACGGCTAATTATTGCTACAGTTCATTCTAGATACTGATTCTTTTCGCCCCTAAATTCAGAGTTTTTTACACTTGCCTCAAATCGTGGGAATACTGTTTGCTAATTTATTGGTTTTTAAAAGCCCTTAACATACATAAAAGCAGCAAGCCAATCTCAATTATCAGCAGAAAATCATCAACAAGTGATCCCAGTAATTTAAAATATATACAAATCCTGCTATGAAAGAAAAAAAACTTAGTGCCAATCTACTTTTCTGTAGGTATTGCACAAACAGTAACTATTTGTTAAAGGTTTAGCTTCACAAATATGGAGAAAGGCCAGAGCTCACCAGAGAATAATCATTTTACCTTTAGGTCTTATTTTCATATGTAAACCTCTCTACAGTGCTTTGCATAATTCTCCCAAGTGCAATCAAAACCAATCTGTTCTCAATCCACCTTCATTTGGTGCTATTAAATTGTCAGGTAACGGGGCTGTAAGCAAAACATCCTAATTACAACTTCCTTCCACAATCTGTGAGCGCCTCCACCTAAAGGTTTGAAAACATTCAAATCCCACAGTCCATTGACCTGTGAACTGTCCCTTCACTTTACTTGTGTAACGCTAGGAACCTCCTTATCTTTGCCCTGCTAAACACACTTGGTCTGTGCAAACACCAACCCCCAAGGAACAGACCCAAAGTCTGTCCAGTAGTCAATGTCTAACCCACCAGAGAAGGAATAGAGATGCTAGCCAGCTAGAAGGGTTGGTGGAGAAAGGAACTGTGGAAAAGGCTGATTCACTACCTCCGTCCTCTCCCATCCCCTCTTCCTCTCTACCCTCCTCCCAGCCCCTGACTGGGCTTCTCCAGTCCCTGAGCTTTGGGATCCTCACAGGGCAAGAGCCAGAGGTCTCCATAACTTAAGGGATAGACTCAAAGGGTGTTTAAGGCTCTACATTCTAGTCCAACTCCACCATCTACCACCTGTGTGACCTTGGGCAAGGTATTCAACCCCTCTGTTCCTCAATCCCCTCAACTGTTGAATTAGGACAGTATTTTCCTCCTAAGATTAAATACAGATGATTAAATAAATTAATCTTCCAATTAAATAATAAAAATTAATGAATTAATAACTCATTTATTTAATGTATGTAAAGCACTATAGAGTGCCTGGCACATAGTTCTATATAGGTGTGAGATTTGCTACTCTCATTTCTACTCTCCTGCCTTCACTCCGGCTAAGGGAGACTGGTGTCACCCCACCTTCAGGAACAATTATGCCTGAAGTCAGAGCACCTTACTGGAAGGCAGCATAGAGGTATCCTAGGGCCATCAAGTGCCGAATGGGGACAGGAACACTTAAACCATCTGATAACTATTATGAGAATGACTATATAAAATAATCTACATAAAACACCTGGCATGCAATGATTACTCATGAAGTGTTATTATTTTTATTAGTCTTTTTATTTTTAGCACCAACAGTTGTTACTATAGATGTTACTTGCATGCTTCTTCACTGTGTCAGGCTGTAATGTGTGTTTATCACTGTGACATAAATATGCAAAATGATAATCATATAGGAATGTATTTTAAGAGCCAAAGCAAGCTTCACAAAGTTAACCCCACAGCCCTCCCTATCGGAGTCCCTTGAAAATCGCCATCTGATTTTTTTAACAGCTGCCCACTTGACACACTTCCTGAGTGACACAAAGACATCTCCCACTCAGCAAACCCTAGACTGAACTCACGAGCCTTCAAGACTGGTCCCACCCCAGCTGCTGCCCCAGCCATTCCAATTCCTCCACCTGTACAAGTCCTTCACTAAAAGCCTGCAGATGTCACATCCTTCGTCACTCCCTACGCCATCCACTTCTCCGTTCCCGGTCTGTGCCACCACAGTATCCAGTTGCTCACATCCACTAGAGCCTCACAGCACTTGTTTCAAAACTTAGTTCAGAACATGTCACTCCTCAGCTTGAAAGCCTTCAGTGGCTTAAGATGAAGACTACACTCCTCCCACGCCCCACAATTCCACCCTACCTACAGCAACACGAGGCTTTGGGGGTCTAATTCTATATATTCTTCAATGACACCTCAAAACACATGCTCCCTTGCTCTCTGCTCCAGTCATAGAAATTTCCTTTCAGTCCCTCAAATACACACACTCCTTCTGTCTCCGGGCCTTTGTACATGCCATTCCCTCTTCTGCAACAGTTCTCATCAGCCAGTGACTCCCTACACATACTCCAGGTCTCACTACAAGTGTCTGTTTTCTGACCTCCCACCTCCCTTGATCATTCTCAGTCTCTTCCATCACTTTCTTGAAACCCTGATGCTCTTCTTCATGGGACATACACAAACTTGTAATTATCCACTCCTCTGTGCAATGACCGATTTAGGTCTGTCTCCCTCATCATAAACTCCAAGAAGACAGCGCTTTTGTCTGTGCTATTCTGACCATATCTCCAGTACCTGGGACAGCAGTTGGTATGGAGTAGGTATTCAATAAATATGCTTTGCCAGGATTGGGGTGGGTGGGGGGTGGCAGGGGTAGGGAAGCTAAGGCATATTTCCATAATTCCAGAAATCTAGAGACAAAAGAGAAGATGCAGGTTGTATTTAAGGTATAGCCTTAATGCTGAAAGTAGGCACTATTTCTTCACTCTCTCTTCAATAGCCAGTCAATTCATAAGACATTTACTTAACAAATGAAAGGGTTTCCTCTTTTCCAGTCTGAAGAAAAGAAAAAATACACTTGTAAAGAACACTAAACATACACACAAACGCATGCAAGGAGCATCTACAGTACAACCACCAGTGCTAAAAATCAAAACATCCCAATCAAAGGAACAAATTTCAACCCCAAAACACACAGAGGCTTGTCCTAGGCTGGACTCAGTTTTCCGACGAGAAGAGAAATGCTAACTGGCATGCTTGTCAGCACTGGACACTACCTTTCAACTTATTCTGCTCCCATACTGATCTCAGGGGGGACCTTAACATCTGTCTGCTAATTACAGACACGGTGGCACTCACAAATCTGTCTTAGTTGCTCCCTTTTGCACAGAGGGAACGTTGTCCAACATTTTTAAGAGATTGTAAACGACACTACTGCTCAGGCAGGTACACTGAGTGCCTCTTCCCCAGCCCTTGCCAGCCCCACCCTTCTCACAAACCACTCCCCACACCCCTTTCTGCTCCCCGGGAGCCAAACTAGCTGCCTGGTTTGGTAATAAGATCGAGCCAAGACTCGGAAGGCCCCGTGGGCTCCATTATTCCGCATACCCTGCAAGAAGGGCCACCTCCAGAGACTGTTGCTGCAGATCTGAACCCTACTTGCTGCCAGGAAACCTTTCCCATTGCGGATGCCCTGGGCAGGCAGCGCAGCCCCAGGTCCGGGGGGAGGCACCCCACCCATCAGCCAGAGAGACAAAGATCACCAGAAACAAAGAACACACACTTAACACACACACATACACACACACAAACACGCACACAAAGTCAAAAGCAAATACCGACACTTGGTGCAATTTCAAGCCAAACAGCCGGCTTGTTGTTGTATCTTTAGATTGTGAAACAATCCGTGAGAGACAATGACTATATATACGATAATGACAAGCACTCTCTGGGTTTGGAACCCACGCTGCCTCCGCCCTCTTCCCACCGTGCTGCTGCTCTGCAGTTCCGAGGCGCATTTTCCTGCCTCAGGACACACGCTGCCAGGAGCAAGAGTGCTTCCACTCACGGAAGCGCGCACACGCGGGAGATGGAGGCAGGGCGAGGGCCGCCAAAAGTAGGCAATACCAACCTTTAGGATCCCAGTTCACCTGTTTTCTTGGAGTCTCGATTGGAAATTTCATTGCTCCGTTGCCCAGATGGGGAGGAAATGAAAAGAATCGAAATAATAATAAAGTCCTCAAGCTTTACACGCCTCAGTACAGTGGTCCAACAAAACAATTTCCAAAGGATGGGGGGAGCCTTGGACTGGTTCGTGAAGAAACCCCAGAGAAAGAGAAGTGGAAAATACTGGCTTAGGAGAGAACTGGAAACGGCTTGGGTGTTTGCACCGGTGGAGGGGTGGCCGGCAGCAGACCCCCCCCACCCCCTGCCCGGGTAAAAGAAAAAGTAAGATTGACGATGAGTGGGTGGAGAGGGAGGCCCCGGAAGATGAAAGAGCCAAGCTGCTTCCCAACTGCGGTGCCGGCAGGTTGCGGGGCTGAGCAGCCCCAGGGCCGGAGCGAGGGAGAAGCCCACTGCAATGTCACTCCAGCCCCCCGAAGGCGTGTGCGCACACACTCCTGCGCGCACACGCGTGCGCACACACACACACACACACACGCACACACACACACTGTCGTCCGGGCGCGCGCTCTGGCTGGCACGTCAGCCTGGCTCCACGGTGCAGAGCGCACACGCCCCACCCTGGCTGTGGCTCCTCGCCCGCAGGCGACGCCCCCCACTCTCCACCCCACGAAAGCCATTGGACGTAGAGGTGGCGCGGCACTCGGGGAGCGCGCGGCGAGGACGACCCTCCCCGCTTTGCGCCGCAGAAGCCGCGCCGCGGCGGGAGAGCGCGCAGTGGGTGGAGGCGTCCAGCCGGGGTTGGCGCTCTCGGCCCCTGGCGCCCGGCTCCCGGCAGCGGCCAGCTGCGGACTTGCCCACCGAGCGGCGCGGAGCAACCGGCAAGGCGTCCGGGAAGCCGCGGCCGGGCGGCGAGCGGGCGGCAGGCGCGCGGCTACTTACTGGCGCGGCCGGCGGGCGGGCGCACAGCCGTGGAAGCGGCCGCCGCGCGCTCGGTGGAGTTGCAGCCGGAGACACGCTTGGCTGCCTGGAAGGCTCTGCAGGAGGCGGAGGAAGAGCCCTGGCGGCCTCGCAGCAGACCCCTGCCTCGGGGGTAACCTCTTGTCACCAGTCCCACCTCGGGCGCACCCCCTTCTTTTCTCACTTCATTTTTTCACCCCAGTCCCCTCCTGCTCCTGTGCTCCGAACCCACGTCCCCAGCGCATTCCGAGGAGGAGGCCGGTGCCAGCCATGAGCCTTTTGTTCTAGGACCGCTCCACATCGGCCGCGCTCTCCCCGCCCTGGGAAGCTGGTTCCCCAGGCTCAGCCCGGTCCCTTCCCCAGCTACCTGCAGCCCGGCTGGGGCCGCTGTTAGGAGGCCGGGGATGAGGCTGAAGAGAGGCAAGGCGGCCCCAGAGGAAAGCGGGGTTGCCAAGACCTGGCAGCTCGGGGAAGTGGCGGCCCCAGGAGTCCGAGGGCCCAGCAGGTACCAGAGCATAGGGCCTCCAGGCATGCTCCCAGAAAGAGGCTAAACCTGGCGCTCCTCCCTACCCCCACTCTCACTGCCCCCGCCTGAAGCTGCACAGGGCTTGCGGTGGGACCTCAGTCTCCAGGAGAACCTGGTGGGCTGAGATGGTCTTGGATTAGCCAGGGGAAGTACCAACATAAACAATGTTTACAAATTGCTTTGGATGCCTAGCAACGGAGCCTTGTACATAGTAGATGCTCAAGAAATACTTGCTAAATGAAGGCATGAATTGCATGAAGCAATGTTGGACAGGAAGTAGTTTAAGTTACTATCCATTCCATATATATATAATCTTGAACTTCTTCTATGTGCCATCACCACACTGGGTGCTGGTCATATGGCAAAGAACAAGATAGGCAGGGACCTTGACTGCATGGAGCTTACTGTCTGGTGCCATGAGGTTCAATTAGATTATTATTGCCTTTACTTATGAAAGAGAAAGTAATTGCCCAGCTCATTCCTGAGCCTGCCTGCTATGGCCCTAAACCCCATACTAGGAGTTGCTCTCTGAACTGCATGCCACCCTAGGACACCCTGAGGCTTCTGAGGAGCCCTGTGCCAGCAGCATCTTTCTCATCATCTACCCCCCCACACACACTGTCATGTCCAGCTTTCTGAGTTCATGGAGGTCCACTGTCATCTGTGGGAAAGGTTGGTAAGTGCTTTGTCACTGGTCCTACAGGCTTCCAGGACTGCAGACCCCATTCAAGCAAAAGTGGTACCAATCTGATGGCACCACCGTGACCCCTCAGCCCTTTGGGCAGGCTCAGGTGCCCCAGGCTCTTCAGGGCCACCTTCTCTGGGGCACTGTTTCCACACTTTGCCCCCCCCCCCCGCCAGCTTCTACTAGGAGGCTGAGAAGATGGATGGGACATGGAAATTAGACCAACAAGGAATTTTTGCTTCTCCAGCCACATCAACAGGGATACCAGTGTGTATATAAATTCTGTTCCAAGACCCTAAGGGGGCTTCCAAGCTCCTGAGGAAGCCTGCAGAGCCTCACTCTGCCCTTTCCTCCTTAGCTGCTTGCTCGCAGGTAGGCCTCAGCCCAATTGCTACAATGCCATGTTTTTACCTGCATCCAAGTCAGAGAGGTGTCCACAGAGAAAGATTCTCTCCTGAATCCTCTGAAGATGGGGAGGTAAGACTGACATTTATCAAAATGCCCCCCTCACCTTCTCATACTTCACTTCATTCATCTTCTCTACATCTTCCCTTTGAGGAAGCTCTAAATGGTCCCATTTTATAATTAAGAAGATCAAAGCTCAGAGAAGTAACTTGCCCAAGGTCACAACAAAGAGATTCAAACCCAAGTGAGCTCATCTGTTCCCTGGACCCATGAATCTGACCCTGAAGCTGTCACATGGGTTCTTCTGGGTAATGATGATCTAAATACTATATTATCTAAGACTCCAGCCCCTCTTTTGTAAAATGAATTGGACTAACCTGGTGCCCTGGGATCCACATTAGGGAATTAGTTCCTGCCTCCGACAAATTTCCATGGCACAAAATACAGCCTCAGGGTACATATCATTCAGCCAATCAACAAACATTTATTGAGCATCCCTTGTGTACAAGACAGTTTGCAGTTTTTCTTAGAAGTTCTATTGGGACCTGGAAAACCTTCCCCAGAAAAGCATCAGCAGGATGATTATTTGGAGGCTGGGAGGTTTAGGATGGACCTGTTTGGGTGAGGGAGCAGGATCAAGGGTCTGGAGTCTTCCTGCGAGTTGATAACTTGCACTAGTCATTGGCGCCTAGGATCTTCTTTCTGCTAAATCAGTAGATGCCTATCCCCCCCACACACACACACACACACACACACACCCGCCCCCCCCCCAAACTCTGGGGCTGTCACCTATGCTTTAATTCTCCCTCCTCAGAATGTAAACAAAGACAAGGTGGGGGGGAGATCCACCAAAAATTAAGTAATTAATTAATCTCAGCACGCCCCACTCCTAACTGGCCTAAATCAAGTCCCGCTCCTAAACTGCAAAGAATTTGGAACAGACTGTTGGCGAAGGCGCGGGGCGGGAAGAGAGAGGCAGAGAAAGTAAGGGGGAGACACCCCCCCCCAACCCCGTCCCAAGAAAAACAACTTAGCGCATTAACCCCTTGCACTACTACTTCAGTCCCCTTCCATCAGCTTCAGTTCCACGCCGTCATCATTACAAACCAGATTCCACTTACCCCAAGGAGGCAGGACGTGGTCTGTGTAGAGAAAAAACATCCAAAAAGGGTGCAGCTCCAAGCGGTCCCCTCTCGTTCTGTGCCGCCGCAACTTCCATGGCCATTGCTGCGGGCGGGTTAAGTCTGGTAGAAAGAAAGAGACGGTCTCGGGTTCCTGCGGCAGGAAAACAAAGCATAGTGCGCAAAGTCTCCCTGCACTGGCCAAGCCCCGCCAGCAGTCCCTGCGACCGCGGCGGCAGTGGCGGCGGCGTCCCGCGCGCATCCAGAGGGAAAGAGCGCGGATCTTCGCCTGGGAGACGTTGGCTGCGGATCGCCAGGGGTCTTTGCTGCTCAGAGCCTGCAATCTTTGCAGTGCCACTTTTATGAAAGACTAGTGGCCCTGCTCAAGAGGACTGGGGAAGCACGAAGACTCCAGTCATCTCCCACGAGGAAGTTTCCCTCGAGTTGGCTCTCTTACCCTCTCCCCACGCCGCACCCTGGGCGGATGTAAGAGCCGAGGCGGGTATGCTACCTGACATGTGGGGGGTCCCAGAGCGGCTGGCAATACACCACTCAACCACAGAAGAAGAGTTCAACACGGATTCCGGGGTGCATCAGGAGAGTGTCCGGATAGCAAATCGCAAGTAGTGATGGAGCAGTTTGGGGACTCCTGCTTAGTGCTGGTTCCGCAAACGGAAGGAGGGGAACAGATCTCATTACGATCTACTTTAAATCACGAATCTCAGAACGAGCTTGTTCATCTGCCTTGGATTGTTTCTCTTTGGGTTTCATCATTCCTTCTTGAGGTCCAGAAGAAATCCCAATATTCCAAGATCTCCCCTTTCCCCCAAACACTTCCAAGTCCTCTTCTCATTTCGTGAGGCTGTCCCCATACACACGTTGTGTGTACCCACTCAGCGGTAAAACTGATAGGGTCACTGCATTAAAGTTAACTTAAACATCTCCTACCAGTATTGTTTTATTTCCCAATGAAGTTCCCACTTTGTTCTCAGCATTGAATCACTCCTGTATTTTTGTGTCCCAATCAGCATCTTCAAAAACACACCCTAAAATATATTTTGCTCTAATCTTGGCTTGGAAAAGCTAGAGGCATACCCGCAGCTATAGGACAGAGGGTGTCGTATATCAAACTGCTCAATAGCAAACTCTGCGTGCATAATTCCTGCAGATTTATTTTGGTAACTCAACACTCTGCTTGGGGACTAATGAAAATAATATACTATGAACTACAGCGAAGTTGTAATTACAGCATCAGGCCCATGAACATGTTTCATAACCTGGAACTGAATCCTCTCCTTTTGTAAGTTTCTTTGTTTTACATTTTAGCCCTTAACGAAATATTATTTGAGCTCCCATAAGGCATTGTGCCAAATACTTTAACCAAAAATGTACAGAGTTATAAGCCTACTTCTTATTAAACAAGTTTTAAGGTAGTTCCCTCTGAGTTATCCCCAAACTATCATCCCAGATAACTTTTGTGAGAAATGGAGCTGGAATTTTAGAGGGTTTCCCTCAACTTTTTTATTTTGAAATTTTTCAAAGGCACAGAAAAGTTATAGTCATTTGGGAAAAACCAGGATCCGATCAAAGATGGCACTAGTTGTTACATATTTTTTAGTGTACTTTATTCTAGAAAACTCTACCTTTATAATGACATTGATTTTTTTTTTTAAGAGTCCAAATTCATTTGCTGTCTGGTAATGTTTCATGTCATGATGTAGCTAAAGATCATTTGAGTCAAAGGGGAAAAAAAAAACAATTTCCTGACCACAGCAGGTCATTAAAATAACTCAATGCCTTCTATAATTGCAGTGTCCAGACAATATTTATAAAACAGAATGCACTTGTATTCCGCTAACTCAGCCTACTCCCCTAGACTTCGTCCAAGCCTTAGTCTGAGAAGTTATCTCTGTTTCTTATCTCCCAAAAGGCCATGTTTCAAGGATGGATGAGCTTTTTCACACATACACATCCAGTTGACAGAAACATATGGTATTTTACTGAATTTAAAAACAAAAATTAAGCAAGGTTACACACCATAATGAGTGAGCTCTGATTTTCATGTCATTCTAGGAAGGTTTGAATTTGAACCAAAATTTTAAGGCCTTTGGAAGGTATGATGCTTTTAACCAATTTATTTATAGACAATCCTTATTCCCTGGTTTTTCAGCTTGGTAAAGAGTTGAAGATCCTTTAGAGGGACCTACTGTCCTGCCATGGTGACAAACGCTTTTATTCCCAGACAGCCAATTAAAGGTTGGAATAGTCTGACCAATGGAAGAAGTTTTTTTCAGTTGGGAGGATAGGACATAGTCTCAGGATCCAATGGGAATGTTTAAAATATTTTCATTTCATTTTTGCTGCTTTAAAGGAAATATCTGTTTGGTTGAAAATGATTGGACAAAATATAATATTAGAATTTTCTTCTTCTACACTAAGTCATCTAAATGTCTGCTGAATCAAACAACCAGATTTGGAAGAGGTCATTTCAAGATACTTCCTGATTAAGCTTTCCACCTCTGGATATGACCATCCAAGATTCCTAAACATATCTAGTGAAAGATTCAAAATTGTTTTGGTAGGCTTTCTCAAAATTTAAGGAACTTTGTTAGGTCAAATATTTTCTTACTTCCAGTCTACATCATTCTTCCTTAATTTTCCAATAAATAAGTGTAAGTAAAGAGGAATGAGACCTCTACAATAACTTTAATCTATTGGAGATCAAATTGTCCAACATTCTCTTCTTCATGTTAAGTGACTCTTTTTACCCCTTTACCAATATGTACAAAGATCTGGCCAACTAATACTTTTCTTAAAAGCATCTTTTTTCCCTACAAGTTTCAGAAAAGAAAATCAAAATCTCTCTAAACCTTACTGTGTTTCTCCATCTATAAAACAGAAATGAGTAATAAGTGCAAAGTACAAAATGTGGCCAACTTCCCACATGTTGGCCTGCCATCTTCTTCAGTAGAAAGTGCATGCAAGCAAGTGAATTGTGCCAAGCTTCATTTAGTTTCTTCATCTATGAAATGGGACAGTAAATATCTGGCTAGTTTCACCCAGAGAGATGCTTAAGGAGAAAACAGACATGAAAGTGCTTTGTAAACTGTTCAGGAATTTACAGATTTAAGGGATCATTCATTCTTATGCTCACTTACTCTGCAAGATTTTTCTTACTCTGTGCCAGGTACAGACCAAGCACTTTTTAAGATTATCCCATTTATTTCTCATAAGAATCCTAGAATATCATCATGATTTTATTTAAAATAATGTCTGCTATGTACTAGGAACTTAAATATTTGTTGAGGAGCAAACTGGAGCATGCAGAAGCTAGTGACTTCTCCAAGTAAATATGGCTAATTAGGGATGGACAGATCAAAGCAGACCTCTACTCATCTGTAGGTTAAATTGCCATTTCTTATGCAGAGCTAATTACATAAAGTTATTTCGATCTCTGAAGCAGTTAATTCCACTCTCCCCACCTTCTGGAGTCCCTTATATCTTTCCCCTATTTGTGTGCTCTCTGTGCTCTCTGAAAGAACTGATAATGCCTATGGAATGTTTTTTCTATCTCAGAAGTATTTGCTTTTTAGCAGCAGGCAAACCTTTAAGTCAAAGAACAGAA
This sequence comes from Macroglossus sobrinus, assembly GCA_004027375.1. Classification (NCBI taxonomy): domain Eukaryota; kingdom Metazoa; phylum Chordata; class Mammalia; order Chiroptera; family Pteropodidae; genus Macroglossus; species Macroglossus sobrinus. The sequence goes on from PVKZ01000615.1 coordinate 480,845, forward strand.
TATGAATCTTAGACCATGAGGCATCATCAAACAAATATAAGAAGTATTGGAGGAGAGGTGAGTAGGGAGAGAGATGAGGGCCTTTATCCTGTCCTTGAAGTTACACAAAATTGCACCAAATATGTGTGATTTAGTCATCTAAGCAGTCTTGTTGGAATTTCTTTGACTTTTTCAGGTCTTAGCTACTTACTTCACAATGACATTATGTTGCTGGGCCTACTCTACTCCTTTAGTGGTCCATTAATAATAATCACCATTATTAATGGAGCACTGAAGAAAATCTTTTTCTACAATCAGCATTCTTAATAGACCACTAAAGAAAATCTCTTTCTAGTTTATGTAATACTCCTATATGTAGATTCTGATACTATGCTTTTTAAAATAGCCATCTAATGTTGCAGACACGCTGAAATATTGATCCACTCAGACCTGCAAAATAATTAACGATCTGCCCCCACTCTTTTCATCAGAAATCAAAGTTAAGCTGACAACTGCAATTTGTAGAAGTCTCATTGTAGCTTTTATGGAAAATAATTATTTTTCATTGCCTTGCAAATGTGTGGCACTATTTTTCAGGAAGTGTCTCCAGTGAGCCATATCCTTGGGTTCCCAAAAGTTGTAAGTGACCATAGCCTTCAGTTAGAAAGAACCAAACATTTTGAGAAAACCACCATCAATTATTGCCCCACTAGCCATTATGCCATGATAAAATCTTGGCTCATCAAAACTCACCAAATCAAATCTGTCCTCAGCAACATCTTAGAAGGGTCAAATACTACATTTGCTAGCATATAAACAGTCACTGCAAGTGTAGAAGGCCACTGCTATCCTATTTGATAATTAACCCATATAAGCAAGGTCCCTGCTAGCTGATGTGGCAATTAGAGAAAGGCATTACCTCCATCGGAAAGAGCACCACAGGACTGCTCAACTCTGCAGATAGACAGTGCCTTTGTTCAAGCCAGGAGACACTCCTTGGGACTGAAGGGAGAGGTTGGGGGACAAACTGATGATACCTGAAAGCACAACTTGGAGTGGATCCTAGTCACCACTCACCCCCTCAGCTTAGTGCCTGTATGTAGTACACAAACTTCATGCTCTGGTCCTTTAAATAAGATCTATAGATGAATACAGTGAACGAGAGTATATGATGAGCTCCAATTATTCAAGGTCAATTGTCAAAAAATATATTTAAGTATTTTATGTTATACACAAACTTAAGTTAATTTTAGACCAGTTTTGACAACGAAAATATTACGTTTGTCATTTCTGGACATTTTCAGCTTTTCTTGTTTTCCTTTTTTTTTTTTTTTTTTTTTGGTTACTAGAAAATTAAACTAACATAGCTCTGCAAGATCATAATCCTGTTCTTTTATGAAATTCATAACATTAAGCTTAAATTCAATATATAGGGATGCCTCTTTTGCTTTGAGCCATGAATGGTGGATAATAAATTATATTCTAAAATATTAGGGAGGAAAACCCACACTCCACCTCTGAGCAGCTGGATAATTGTTATTTTACTAGGAAAGCTTCTGGGAAGATGCGAAGTTCCTACACTTTCAGTGATGTTTTCTTTTTTTCTATCCATAGGAAATAGCATAATATATTTTCTGTTTTTAATGCTAAGACTTTTATTTGTAATACAGGTACATTGGATACAGAGTACTTTTGATGGCAAATAAAAATGTTAAAGCTGAATCAGAGAACTCATCTATTCTATTTTATATTCAAAAGGTGATAACCAGGGTTAGTGCATTTATCTATTCTTCATTCTTCTGTCCTTTCTCCATGGAAAGCGATGGATCCTTACAATATTTATAATATTTTCAGCGATTCCTGAAAATATGGAAATTCTGTTGGTTGAGAAATTCTGAGCTTACTCTAGTGAGAAAGCTGAACCATTGAAGGTAATAATCTATAGAAGAGACTTTAGAGATCGCGTAGTGAGAGCTTACAAACTTTTCAGGTGACAAGAAGCAGATTCAATGGCCCGAGAGTTTCCTCTGGACTTCTGGTTCAGTGGCTATAATGCTAGGGATTTTTTTTTAACAAGAGCCCCAGGTGATTCCTTCATATAAAGCTGGGATGCCCTTCATTTTACAGACATGGTGGTAAGGTTCTAAGAGATAGGGTGACTTCTGTGACAAAAGTAGGACTGGAACAGAAATATCCTGACTGGTCTCAAGTCTTTGTAAAATAGACTACCATATCTGAGAAACATTTTCAACCATGGTATGATCTGAAATTCTTTGTTCCAGATGCATTTTGGTTAATTAAGCATTTATGACAGCCATGTCCTTTATTGGCTGAGTACATTCCTCCAATCCTTTTTCTGTTTGGTCCTACGTGCTTGATCATGATTTATGGGGTTCCTCTTGGCAACTTGGGGCCTATCATTACCTCTGTCTTCTTCATGCCTTTTGCTCAGTACTTTTCCTCTCCTTAAAACTTTTATCAAACCATGCATGTCTCCCCTGTTGACTCATATTGCACAGTACTTCCCATATCATTCACTTTATCATCCTTTCAATTTATTGCTTTATTTCTCTAATCCTCTGTGTCTAACTTTAATTCATTCTTGTTCATATGAATTTAAGCGTTTGCATATGAGACAGCTGTCATAGAGTGGAAAGAGCACCATGATAGAGATTGGAACTGCTAATTTCTGGTCCCAGCTCTGCCACTAATAAGCTATATGACCTTGAGCAAGTCACTTAGCCTTTCTGAGCTTCTGTCGTTCAATTAAACCCTGAGATTCAGACTTTTTATAAGTCTGTCCCATCTCTTTCAGAAAGGAAGGCAGGAACCATCTTTTCTAATTTATTTTTCTCCTGACATGGAGCCTGTTTCACAAAACTACATAGAGTGTTCATTCAATAAATGCTGACACTTCCTTCACTGGTCTAGTTTGACTTTCCTCCTCCAGTCACAGATAGTGCATGAGCTACACATCTGATCACAGCTGACCTTTGTTTTTGATAAAGACTAAAATAGTACTAACTGTGTGTCTTTCCAGAGTCATTATCCCTTCCCATGAAATGCTACATCCTGTTCCTTGGTCCTCTATATTTGCCATTAAAACCAATCATTGTTTCTTCATATCTCTTTTATCTTACAGGGTTTTTTTTTTTCATTTTAAGTATTGCACTGCTAATTTTTGAGCTTGTCATATTATTTATTTATATTCCTGATAACCTGGTCCACTCACCTCTTTCTTCGAAATTTTCATTTACAATTAGGTTTCTATTCAGCTGTGACTTGGGTTATGTTGGTTCATGTTTTTGAGTTTGCTTAGAAGGTACTTGATCTCATAATGACAACCATAAGCACATTTATTTGTTTTGGTTATTTTTTTAAGTAGCCCTTAAAAACTTACAGCACTCTATCACATGTAAACTTGCTCTGTTCAGTCAACTGACCCACATTCAAATGGACTAATTTGATATAAACATACAAGAAAGAGAATATATGGAGTATGGAATGATAGAAAGTCACTCAAAGTTCAAAATAATATACAAGACTGAAAGAGAAAAATAGGCAAGATTTCAGGACCCTGGACAGTTAAAAAAATTCTTGCTGTAATCTCTGATGTGACCATGTAAGCAAGCTCGTTGTACATCTGAAAATCTACTGGGTCATATCTGACCTGGTACCTAAAATAGCCTGCTGTTATTTGTTCAGATAAGAAAACATAAATGACCCTGTTCAAAAGTAATGTAGAGAATGGATGCCAATATCAGATTCTGTTTCAAACACTTTTCTGTGAACTTCTTCCTAAAATTACTATAACAGGAAAAATTATTACTAAATATTCTGATGCATAATGTTACTCAAACTTCAATTTGAAAGCTAAAGATGATCAAAACCCTAGACAGCAGCAAGTCCAAATTGAAGCTTAAAGTTTAGATCTATAATTTCTTGTTTAGTTCCCCACATTTATTTCCTGAAAATGCCAGCAACAAGCTTTAAGAGTGATGATGGACAATTTTCTATGACTTAGATCTTACAAGTAGAAAATAAAAACTTCCCTGATGAGGGATACGAAGCCTAGGCTGTGTCCTTAGATATACGAGAGTAAACAGCGTCAAGGCATTGAGAAAATTCTGTGCAAGGACATCGTGCTAAGTTAGCTTCAATGGTATGCTGAGTGGTTTACACAACTCTTCCTTAGCTTGTTCACTATTTCTTTTTAAAATGTAAGCTAACTTTTTTAATTGCACAATCATGAAGAACTACAAGAGAGAGGTATCAGAAACAAGAAATCCAACTTCACTACTGTCCATGAAATGCAAATTGAAACAACTATGGGACGCTATTTTTCATCTTCCAGGGGCAAAGGTTTAAAAGATTCCCAGGGAGGCAGGGAAATGAGCACTTCTCTACCCTGCTGGTGGGAATGCAAATTAGCACAAGTCTTTGATGGAGTAATTTGGAAATATGGATTAAAACTAAAAACAAATGATGACACTATACACACAATAATATGAAAACAGATTCTTAATTCATTGTTAAGTAGAAAAAGCAGGCTACCAATTTGTATAATCATGTATTTATTATATTTAAACATACATTCTGAAAAGATGTAAACAAAATGTCATTATCCTAGAGGGTAGGATGGTTAGGAGGAGGGGGAGAGTATTTACATTTTGTTTACATGTTTTTAAATGTATTTGTAATCAAGATGAATTACTGTTTCCATTTTTAAAACAACAATTTATCCAATTATCAATAGAATTCTAGGGATGATGACTGCCTAGTTTCTCCTTTTGGAGAAGCTACGTTTGGTGGAATTGCTGTGGCATGTTTAAGATGTGGCATGTTAAAGTGAAGCCAGTTAGGCTGGACAGTTGTGGGCCAGCAAGGAAGTGGCCCCAAATAAGAACAGTCAATGAGATGAGAAATTAATTACTCCCAGTCTTGAAGTCATAGTAGAATAGATTTTATTGGAGAAGCAATGGACCATCATCTTAGAAACAGAGCAATAAAAAAGCAATGATTAGATTTCTGAAATTTTTATTTTCTTTTGTTTTTTATTACTCTGGCTCTTGTGTATAGAATGGTATGGAATGAGGCCGGATTAGAAGCCAAGAAGATCAGGAAGAAGACCATAGTGGAATATGGTAGGTGAGAATAAGGCATTGAAATGGTAATATGGAAAGAAGTAGAAATATTTTATTTAAATTTCGTAAGTAAAAATGACAGAACTTGCCTATGGGCTAAGGTAGAAAAGAAAAAATTAAAGATATCTCACACATTTGAAATAAGGAATAACTCTGAGTTATTCCTTAATATAAAATTTAGAAAGGCTAAACTGCTAAACTAGTCCTTTAAGATAGCAGGTTTAGAGTCTTTTTACTGTAGTATATCAGTGTAGTAGGTTAAATAGTGGCCCCCAAAATATATGTCCATGTCCTAATCGTAGAAACTTATAATTGCTACCTTCTTCGATCTTGAGATGAGATTGTCCAGGACTAACTGGGTGGACTCTAAATCCAAAGACAAGTGTCCTTATAACTGAAGCAAGAGAGATTATAGACAGAAGAGAAGACCATGTGACCACAGAGACAAAGACGGGGGTGATGCCGCTACAAGTCAATGCCAGCAGCCACCAGAATCAGGGAATGGCCAAAATGGATTCTACCCAGAGCCCCTGGAGGGAGCACAGACCTGCGGGATTTCAGACTTCTAGACTCCAAAACTTCAAGAGAATAGATTTTGGTTGGTTTAATATACCTAGAGTGTGATAATTTGTCATGGCAGCCATAAAAAAACTAATAAAGCCACAAAAACCATAAAACATACATGTAAAGGTTAATTATCACAAAGTGTTTATTACTCTTTCCCGTTTAAAAAAAATGTGGAAATTTTCAAATATACACAAAAACAGAAAGAGTAACATAATGAATTTTCATATTTCCAAAACCCACTCTCAACACTCATCAGCATATGGCCAATCTAGTTTCATCTATACTTCCACTCACTCTGTCATTGGATTATTTTGAAGCAAATTCTAAACACCATATTATCTCATCTAAAAATACTTCAGAGTATATCTCTAAAATGATACCTCTTTTTAACATAACCGAAATACAATAGATGATCTAAAATTTAGTAAAATGTTCTAAATAATATCAGATATCTAGTCAGTATTCAAATTTCCCCAGTTGTGTCAAATATGGTTCCTTTGTGTCACTTGGTTTCTTTGAAACAGGAGCCAAAAAAGTTGCATTCTGTATTTGGCCCATTTGTCTCTTAAGTCTCTATCTATGAGATTCCTCTCCTTCATTTCTTTTTCCTTCTAATTTATTATTTGAAAAAAACAGGCCATTGGCATGATAGAATTCCCTGGATTTCAAGTTATCTCTGAGTGTCTTCAATATGTTCTTACCCCCTTTGTTTCTTATAAACTGGAAATTGGATCTCGATCAGCTTCAGTTTCAGCGGTTTTAGAAAGAACACTTCGTAGGTGGGTTTTGTGCTCTGCATTGCATTCCATTAGTGTCTGAGTCTCTTTTGTCTGATGCTAAGATTGATCGATGGTTTTAGGTGTTGTCAACCTAATCTACTCATGATAAAGTTCCCCATTAGTTTTCCCCCTCATTGTTTTACATGCATTTATGATCATTGCCTAGAGTTGTTATTTGAGGTTGTAAATTGATAATATTCTAATTTTTTTGCATTTATTAACTAGAATTACGATATTAAAAAAAACTTTATCTCATAAACAACTGAATTGCCTTGAAGTATAGTTCTTACAGGAAAGGCACAATAGGTACCTAGTTCTTTCTCTTTATGTACCAGTTTTCAGAATAAGGAGTTGGTTCCCTAACATCTTCCAAATGACAAATAAATGAGTTTCTTGTTGTTGTTTTCTGTCATTTTGAAATTATTTTATTTCTCATTTTGAGGATTCTGGCCAGAGGCCACAAGTGTACTATTTTTTTGGCATTGTCACTTGAGCAACTGTCTATAAGTGAATCTTAGACCTACGCACTCATTTCTGTATATGCATCATTGGTTAAACAGAGGGCCAGGGTGCCAGGCAATTTGCCAAAGTAACTCACCTGGTTAGTAGCAGGATCCAGGTGAGATTCCAAGTCCATGCTTTTTCTACTGTAAGATAAATAAGATTGGTAAATATTGTGCTTCCAGATGCATAAAAATCACAATAATCATAAGAGTAAGTATAATCATTTGGCAAATAAATTTGAACATCTTGTGGTTGTGTTAAGACTTATTGTGGTTTGGTCAACAAGGTCAGGAAATGGCAATTTGTCCACCAAAAAAGGAATTCGAGTCAATTGTGAAATCAAAGGACTTGAGTTGGCTAAGAGAAAAATATTTTTCTATTTTGATACTGAAAAGAGTTTGTTTTCTTCCAAAGTAAAATAGAACATGAAATAGCAAAATTAGAAAGACCATTTCTACAGTTTTGTTCTACCCAGATTTATTTATATTTATTTTTATTTTTAAAAATGTTTCAGTATTAAATACAACATAATATGTAAGTCTGAAGTTTGCGACTCACAGCTCTTTATTACATGGATTCCAATGGAACATAGTTCAAATTACGTGCCTCTCCTGCCTAAAATATAACTGATGATGTTCAAGTATAATGTAATACTCTTAGGCTAGAAGGGAAGGGTGCCAGATTTATAAAGTAAGTGATTTTAATAATTATTTATTGAGTATCTAGTCTATCATTTAATAACTGAGACTGGAGTCTTTTATATACAAAACTGTATTTGAAGTCAATATGTGTTCTTGAATTATTTCTTTATATTTTAGTATATATGATATGTACAGTACTAGAGTTAAAAGAAATAGAAAATTTTAACCTGGAGAAGACTAATTGCTGTTTTTTTCACCTATTGTATCAACAGGTAAATATGAAATGAAGTTGATGTGTTTCTTTGTGATGTCATACAAACATCAGTGTTTGTGAAAGACAATGGCATGTATTTTTGGCTCAGTAATGTCACACAGGACAGAGAACTGGGACCACTTTCTCCTCATTCTCCTCATAATTGCAGCATCCACAGAGGGAAGAGGAATGTACATACACCTTCTTATTCCCAACTCAATTTATTTTTATTTTCAGAAAACTCTGATTTCTTAAAAATGATATCTATATAAAACCTCTCTTCTCTCCTCCACTTCACCCCAGCAATCGTCAATCATTTAGCAGTCGTGTTTCTCTAATGTCCAGGCTACACCTCCCTCTTTCTTCTCTAAGTTTTCTCTCCTGCAGTTTCTTCCCTCGCCTGGTTCAGAATTCCTGGAAAAGGGTACACAGGAGGCATCAGTGTCACAGGATTGGGGGGTAAATCCTGAAATAAAGCACTAGTTCCCCAATCTTGGAGTTCTTTTAAAAATGAACCATTTCATATTTAGATTTGGAGGCTCCACTCTCAAGGTGTAGAGACCCCAAATCTGCATTTGTTACAAGTTTCCCAAAGAATCCTGATAGAAGAGGTCTAAGGACAGATGTCTAGAAACCATTCTCAGGAAGCAATGATTTTTTAGCACCACAGACAGGGGGCACGTGTTTCTCTTTTCCCATCTACCAGCACCAAATGAAACCTAACCAAACTTTATTACTATAATAAACTTTTAACTCCATATACAAGCCCTTAAAAACTTAAAATACAAATATCTAAAATTTAAAACTATTATTTAAAACAGTACTTTCTTTTCAGAGAGAAGGCTTTGCTTAAAACTATATCATTACTTTACTTTGTCACACATAATATTGTCAAATGTTTGGGCCAGATATTTGCAGCCACTACACACTTCAGATCTCTGGTGTCAGAAAAACCAACCCAACCCCTCATATGCAGACAGGAATTTATTGGCTAATGTTACTGAAAAGTCCAGATATTAGCTTCGGTCATGGCTCAATCTAAAGTGTTCAACTCATCATTTCAATTCCATTTCTCTCTGTTTATATCTCAATTTCATTTATTTTGGGCTGGTTCTGTTTTCAACAGAATCTCCCCTCAAGTTTGCAATGTGATCTCAGCAGTTCCACACTATAAGGTCTCCTCACATGTCATTGGTTCTGACCAGCCACATAACCATCCTTGAACCAAAGACTTTGTCCCAAGGAATGTGATGCTCAATCAGCCAGGTCTGAATCAATGGCACCTGCTCTCTGCTAGAGCTGATTGATGGTGGCTTCAACACATATGGACCAACTGTGATCAGGTGGCTCTCAAAATAGATACTGGGCACTGTTATCAAAAGGAGCATACTGAACAGCCAGAAATGGCAAATGTTCTCCCTAATATATGATGACCTCAAGTATATTTTGACCAAGAAACACTAGTAAACTGTAAATCCAGTATTTTTAAACTTTTTATGAACTTCACCATAGATAACTTTCCAAAGTGAGAGACATCCTGATGTATTGTACCAAGTTCAAAGCAAGATCATTATTCCTTCCCATTTTGATTTTTTAATCCTCCTTATCTTTATATTAAATGTTAAGCACTAAATAAAACAAAATGAAAAAAAAACTAAAAACTAAAAATAGATGGTGAATGTAGAATGTCATTAAATAGTAATAATGTATTTTATGGTAACTGATTGCATGCAGTACTTCAATTCTGGAACACGATTACTTTTTCTACCTCAGTGTCATTACAGGCTCTCCAGGCCTGAATGTACAGCGACGTAAGGTGCATAGTAAACAGAATACATATGAAAACATAAAAAACATACCTAGCATAAATCCAAACACTGAAAATTACATTCTGTACAAGAAAATAAAAAACTATCCAGTATATATAAAGAACTCCTACAAATCAATAAGAAAAAGATAGACCTCCAAGAGAAAAGTGGGCAAAAATCCTGAAAAGCACTTCACAAAAGAAATGATGCAAATGGCTGATAGACATGTTAAAATGTGCTCAACTTTATTAGTCATCTAAGAAATGCAATTAAAAGCATAACATGATGCCATTACCCCCACACCAGAAAATAACAAGTGTTAGTAGGTATATACAGTGAACATGATTCTTGTCCACTGCTGTTGAGAGTGTAAATTGGTACAATCATTTGGAAAACTATGACAATACAATTAACATGAAATATGCTTATCCTATAGCATAGTGACTTAACTCCTAAGTATATACTCAAAAGACATGATCAAGAATACGCAATAGAAGCTTAATGTGTTGCGGTCAAAAGCCAAAAAGAACCAAGATGCCCATCAAAAGTGGAATGGATCAATTGTGATGTCGTTGCACAATTTAATATTCTGCAGCAGAATGAACAATTACAAACACAAAGATGACTCTTACAAATATAAAGTTAAATAAAAGCAACAAACCACAAAAGAGTACGTTTGTACCATTCCAGTTATATAAAAGTGAAAAAAAGACTAATCTATGTGATTAGAAGACAAGATACCAGGGAACCTTGTGAGAAGAGCTGTGACTAGAAGGAGGTCAGTATCTGAAAGATTTTAGGGGGTTGAGTAATATTCTGTCTTTTAATATGGGTTCCAATTACGCAATTATGTTAAGTTTGTAAAAATTCAGCTAGCTGACACTTATGTGCATTCCTCCGGATACGTATTACACTCTAAAGGTTACAAATGAAAAAGGAAGAAATCAACCTGTCATTTCAAGCCTATCATTTCTTTCCATTACCAATTTCCTTGCTATTTTATAAAGTTGCATTTCAATGTTAAAATACTTGCTCTATTTTAACAAGTGGTGGGTGGTTGGTATGATTTCTCTATAAATAGTTCTTAAAGTGGTTTGGGAAGCATACTATAAATGCTAGCTTTAGGTATTTGGGGGTGTGCACAACATTTTTTTCTCATAGCAATCATCTTATGAAGTCATCGTACTTTTATTCAGTTTTATGTTTTATCTGTGCAGCACTATACCCAGAAGCACTCATGAATTCCAGCTGCAGATTATGTAACAATCTATTCCTGTGGAGACCACAGTTATTAGAGACATTAAATTAAGGTAAGAATCAGAATAAGCTTCATCATTGATCTGAAAGTCTTGTTTGAAATAATGAATAAAGTCTGAGAAGATTTGCTGTCTTTTTCATATTTTTTCTATTTCTCATCAGTAACCTGTATCTAGCAGATATAAAATAACTAGTAGTCGAGTTTTAACAAACATCTCCATTTTGGAACCCAAACTCCAAATTCCTCCACGTGAGCCCACAAGTCTTTGATCCGACCAGAGCTCTTTTCAATATTGCAACATCCTCTGTAAATAAAAGTTAAAGAAATAAATAATAGACAAATAAATAGAGATAGAGGCTGGACTAACAATGAGTATATGCAAGTTACCCTTATAAACAGCATTCTATTATTTATATGGACCATATAAAGCCATTAAAAACTCAAAAAGAACATAAAATTTTTAAAATTATAAAACAATGAGTTAATGGTAGATATTTGTAAACAATCAAGATGGTAAAGGGGATGTATCAAGCAGTAAATCGTTTTATTCTAAGGTCTCATCACAAATAGTTAGCAGGGAGATGATGCAATCAGTGTCCCTTGATGCCAAATATCAGGAAAATCAAAGCACGTTGTTCTAACCCACAATGGTGAAAATAATAACTTCTATCCTTTGGAAGTTATGATATTTTATTTTTGTTGGTACCAGATGGAGACTCCAACCCTCTAAGAGCTTCTGTGGTTTTCAAAAAGAGGGTTGGAAATCTTGCATTGAAACTATTGTATGTTTATTTATACAGCCTTTATAGATTCCTTTGTCTTCAGGGTTAAAGCCCCGACACAGAGACCATCTGTATTTTCTTAAAATAATGCATGGTGCACTACATAAAATAATGCAGCTAACAGAACCAAAGATAAACTATTAAGAGTTCACTGCCTGTTTGCACCAAAGTACTATTAGCAAGTGGAAAAAGAAAATAGCTGCTAAAAACATTTAATTGGTTGCAATCTGGAATTCTTCAACAGAGTAAAGCTGCCATGGGAACTGACTAGCTGATTTTAAAGCTTAAAACAGGCCTTAAAATCAATCAATCAATCAATCAATCAATCAGATTTTAAAAAACATATCAGATTGTTGGTTAATAAATGCTGTATAATTAGACCCAGTTTTATCTGTCATGCCAGTTTTATTCTCTAAAGAGAAACTACTGCAATTCATTTCTTTATCCAATTTGATAGCCAAAGGGTTAATTAAAGTTAAGAACCTCTATTTTTAGCTGTTACTATAGCCCAGCTCCCATTTAATCTAAAAACAGCCATGCTTTTTACACCATTTTTAACCCTGCAAAGCTGAGACTCATGCCTATCCAAATTAAGGATGAGCTTAAATAGCACATCCTCAGTCAAAACCATGGCAACCACAGCACAGTACACATCCTGCGTCTTGCCCGGTAGTCCTTAAAATTCTTTAGTCATAAGATAGGAAATCTGTTTTGTTTGGTTCTCATTTGAGGATGGATTTACACTATAGGGTGGTCAACCATCTGCTTATATTTAGGGAAAAAAATAGATTATGATAGTGTAAGCTTTACAATTAGGGAGAGACATGAATAGTGTTTATTATTTATTTATGTATTTATTTATTCACCACCTTATTTTTTAAAAAAAGATAGGTGGAAAGTCCCAGAACCTCCAAAAAGGGAGATGGAGAAAGTGAGAAGAATGGTTGGAGTGTGGGCTTTCTACAGTTCTGAACGTGTAAACAACTGGTTTGGCAGTCAAGTTAAATAGTAAAAATATAATTGGAGTCTGCACAGTGAAACTGCACAAGTATCACTATTAAACTGAAAAACATAAGGGAATTTTTATTTTTCTGACTTTTTTTCAAGGTGAAATAGCTTTATAATTTTTTTTTCTGATTAGAAGGTGACTATGTGCTTAAGTAGACAATCTATGCATTTTAAGAGTGTAAAGAAGAATAAAAATCAGCCCAAATCATTCTGAGGGAACTGTTAAAACTACAGTGATCATTCTCCCACCTCCCTCTGTGCATAAACACATGCATGCGTTAATCAAAGTATAGAAATGAAGTTTTGTGATGTTTTGCATGATGTTTTGTGACCTGTTTTTCCCACCCAACTCATTGTGAAGACCTTTCTGTACCAATTAACATAGATCTGTCATACATCTTACTGCATAGATGTACCATTATTTATTGAACTAATCTACTTAGAAAAATGAAGAGTATTTCCAGCATTTTGCTCTTATGAGCAACACTATATTGAAGATTCTTTTACATGCACATCTTTGTGCAATTGGTCAGTTATCTAAACAGGATAAATTCCTAGGTGTGAGATTGTTCAGTCAAAGGGTACATATATTTGAGTTTGGGGTTCTCATCATCCAGACTGCATCATGGGAATGAGAAACAAATCTAATTGTAGGCTAGTTAGGGATGTGCATAAAGTTTCTATACTCCCACACCAATATTGGGTCTCTCATTCTTTTTTATCTTTTCCCATCTAATAGACAAGATGTCATTATGTTTTGATGGTAGCATCAAATTCTCCCATCAATTCATAACTCAAAGAAAAGGAGAAATAGAGTAAAATTCATGAGATAGTTGAACTAGATGATTTTGAAAGGCTTTCCTGGTTTTAACATTCTACAATTCTACAAAACATACTTAATTCATTTCCCTATCAAGCATCAATCATAAGCAAGATTCCAGAGGGAGAGAAGCTAACCTAGAGCATCTAGTGTGTGAAATCACCCCTTTGAGATCATAGTTTTTATGCATATATAGAAGAAAAATATAGCGCTCAGAGGGGTAAAGTAAGAACAGAATTAGAGCAGGCTGATCAGACCAGAATGCTGATTTGTTTTCCCCATACCTTGCTGGATCTCATTGGGATTCCTGTCCTTAGGGACACTGAGTCTCCTCAGGCAAGGCTGGGAGGTGCAGGAGAGACCATACTCACCGAGAAATAGTTCAAGTCACATCTTCTGATTCCTGCTTACATACCTCCGCCTACCCCTATCAACACTTTGTGTCATTCCCTCAGTATTCAGAATAGTGCTTCAGATATAGTAGATGCTCAATAAATATTATCCATGTTCCTCCCTATCTACCTGACTACCTGGCTTGGAGGGGTAAAATTTTCTCATTGTAGACAAGATGGTCCTTCCCACCGCACCATCCGACTGTGGCCTGGCAGCCAGAAAGCAGTCAGCCTTGGACTGGTCATACTACCTAACTAGTAGACTCCCTCTCCTTCCCAGCCTGACCAGGCCTGGAGCCAAGAGCCCAGAGAAACGGGGTGAGCTCCAGATGTAGAAAGGCACTCAACTCCAGGGCACAAGTGAGGCAAATGGTAGTCTTTCAAACTTCCATTTTTCCTTTTCTGTAAAATCTGATTAAATTACTATTAGATCTTATACCTTTGACATTTTTCTCACTAGCCCTTTGACATTTTTATAGTGTCTTTAGGCTTTATCAAGATTATTATCAGTTATTATTACTGCTATTAATCACTAGTCATGGTTAACTCACATCGCCCATGGTTCAACATTGATTTAAAAACGCACATCTCAACTAGTACTATTCTAACTCAGTTACCGAGTTCTGAGAGGTAACACACAGTGCGAGCAACAGCTCAGGACCAAAAAATTACTGAATTCTTATTGGTTACTTCCGGTTGTGGTCAGTGAGTCCAAATGTTGGTGCTGATGTGCGTTCACATTGGTGAAGGCTCTAGACCTTATGTAGCTGTTCTTGCAAAGAAATCATATACGCTGCCTTATATATTTCGCATAGGACAAAATGGCTTTTTTTATTTGGTTAATGTAAATATATGACAAGCTGCAATTCCATGGTTTCTACAGATGAAATATCCTCCCAAACAAGCTGAAGAGACAGGTACAGGTGCATTGTAAAGCTCCTGTAAACCCCACCCAGTGCCATGACTATGTGCACCATGTGTTTTGATGAAGCTGAGGAAACGTTGATTCTGATCAATGGCTACAGTTCTTCCAGAGCAGGAACTGAGGCCTGCCTCATTGTAAGATTAGTCTTTTTCCAAGGAGAGAGAGTGGCCATGGGTGAGGACAGTGGGCCACAAGAACAGCCCATTCCCGGGAAGAAGAGTGAGCCTCTTATATTTGCTGCAATGGACTCATGGCCTCCTTTCTAATTTGCCATCTTTTTCCCCCAAAATGTTATTATTATTAAACAACAAAGCATCTAACAAGATGCCACTGAGCTCATACTCCAGAGCGACATAAAAGCAGGAGAGGATGAATGTTAAGTGTGCTCTAGCTTGGTCTGATTGAAAGAGATCACTTCCAAGAAACACTTGGGATCAGTACTTGAGGTTTGAGAGATGTGTCCAGACAGCTGGGATTTACTGGAACAAGACAAGCTTTGTTCTCTTTTATGTCCATTTGTACTGCATGTCGTCAGTAACTGTTACTGCAGAGGGCAAAGAAGAAGATGACACAACAGAGCAAAAACAAAGAGAGAGACTCTCTCTGACTAAAGCTGAGGAGGAGGGATTGGCTGTCACTTGTTCTATTTTTAGTACTGAGTCCAGCCTGTCCCCACCAATGACTTCATGTTTGAGCATCAATATGCATGTATACAATCAAACCTACACCCTCTTCTTCCTGTGCTTACAGCTACACTCTATTTTTCAACCTCCCTTGAGATTAGAGCTAATGAGATGTGAGCAGAAATGATGTGGGCAACTTCCGAGCCTGGCCGGAATGACAATTTCCGTGGATAATCCTCTTCTCTCTTCCCCCACCTGCCAGCTGGATGCACAAGTAACCATGGACGTTCGAAGATTGGTGGAGCCCCCATAAGCCAGATCCTTAACAGTGTGTGAAGCTCAGCTCACCAACACCAAAAACCCTGTAGACTAGAATTTGTGAGAAGAAAGTGTAAATATCTATGTCATCAGGCCCCTGAGACGTGAGTAGGAGGAGGGGGAGGTTTGTTACAGCCGTCAGCCTGCCCCAACTACTGCAGCAAGAGCCCACAGAAAGAGTGGATGGATGTGCCCCTCTCTGGCAGCCTTTGTGACACCTTTTCTTCCCTCCCCTGGGCTTGCTCTCTAACACTTGAGCTGGAGAATGACAGGGAGAAACACATCGGGCTGTTACACACTAGCACGTTGATAGAGCTTTGAAAAAGACTCTGTGAATATGACAAAGAACACACATTCTTGAGGACGGAAATGCTATTCCAACCAACAAATGTTTGCTGGACACGTTCCCAAAGGAATTATTCTGCCAGGTGCTGGAATATGAAGGTATCAAATGTCACCTCTACCTTAGAATTAAAACAAAAACAAAAAAAATACAGTCCTATCACTTAATGAGCTTACAAACTATTTGGGAAAACATGACATAAAAGACAGTTGTCTAATGAAATAAGATAAGCTTTGCAGTCAGATGGAACTGAGTTGGAAAACTAGGTATTAACTAGATTTATGGCAAATGAATCATTCTATGCCTCAGTATCCTCACCTTTAAAATTAGGATAATACCTGCTAAACATGGTGAAGTTTTTTTAACTTTCTATCTCAAAATAACTTTAAACTTACAGAAGAGTTTCAAGGGTTCTCATTTATCTTTTATGCAGCTTCCGCTAATGTCAACAATTTACATAGTCATTTTATGCAATCTGACAATGTCTTTTAATTAATGTTTACACCAGTCACATGTAAAATACATTAAAATTTACCTTTTTTACTAGCTGTTTTCTATCTGTTCCATTATTTCTTTGTTTTTTCCCTTTCTTCCTGCCTACTCACAGGTCCTATTTCTTAGGATTCCATTTGATCATCTCTATAGATTTATTATTTATATCAGTTTTTTTAAATGCTTAGTGGGTTCTCTGGGTTTATAATATGTATCTTTAATTAATGAGCATCAACCTTCGAATTTACTAGACCACTTTATTTACAGCGTAAGGAATTTATAGCAGTATATTTCCAGTGTTTTTCAACTCTACTGTACATAAGAATCACCAGAGGAGATGAGAAAAAAATACCAATGCTCAAACATGACCCCTCAAAAATTAGAATCTTTGGGAGAGCAACCCAAGCATCAACATTTTTCAGACGCTTCCCAGGAGATTGTTAATAAGAGTTTTGGCAACCAGTTCCTAAAGATTATCTGTTACCAGTTGGTGCTTCTAGATGATGAGCAGCCTGGGGATGTGTTTATGTCTGTTGCTGAAAAGGCAAAGGACCTGAGTGTTGTTATACCTGGCAGCAGTACCAGTGATTGAGCACCTATTGTCCTCACCCGTTTCTGTCAATCGCCCACCCCCTGCAGGCGTTTGTGATTTCTGGTTAAAATGGTAACCACTAGAGGACACTGAATTATGATACAAGGCATGTGAAAACACGTTTAATGAAAGCTGGTGAAAGAAATCACATTTTTTACAGGTTTAATATGAGATGTCATACTCCAATCAGTCAAGGAGGTACCAGGCAGAATACTTTACTTCCTCACTCTGAAATGCTTCAATTTTTATAAATGGTAATATCAACAATCCAGGTATTTGAATTTGATTTAAGGCCATGAATAATTTTCTAGTGACAAAATATCAGTGAAATCACTACCACTAAATCTTCCATCTTCCATAAGGAGCTGGATAGCGTGGCTCCTAAAATAACTCCAAAGTTTTAGTGATTTTGCCTTTAGGGAATAACTACCTTTTAAAAATACCCAGTTTTTCAAAGAACAAAAACCAGAAGCAACATTTATTGCATTTTAACTCTTTTATTTTAAGGGATAGGAAACTGAGGCTCAGAGGGGTATCTTGTTCAAGTTCACACAACTAGTTAAGACCAGACAGTCCAAGAATTCCAATCTCCTAAGTCTTTATTCTATAATATTCCCATGTTATTATAAGCCAAACCTTTAGAGTTGTTAGAACAATTATGGCAGATAACCCCAAGAGCAGAGATATCACGGGGGAAAAGTAACCTTTACATACAATTTGAATATGGATTTGGTTTATTTCAAGTCAGTTCTCAAATTGCTTATGTTAGAAACTATGAAAATACCCACCTTTAGTTTTTAAATCTAGTCATTCAGCCAAATCTAGGTAGGCATTCTGAATTGATTGACAATTCCAGATAATCAATAAGTTACTTTCTAAGAAGATCTGTTTCCATAGGCTAATTTGAAAACTATAAAAATCCTAACTATGATTGGCTAGGATTATGTGGAACAGTGAGTAGTAGAAAACCCAAAAGTTCAGTTTTCTCTTTTATAAAAGTCTGACTTCAGGATTGGAGTCTACTCTAGGACTGGCATAAAACTCCATGGTATCAGGGACTCTTGCTTCTTCTAGTTCATTACTATGCTGAGCATTGCCTTCATTCCCAGGGCCATCATGTTCTAGACAGCTGCTCCAGGTCCTGCCATCACATCCACATTCCAGCCAATAGGAAGAAGGAAAGGTAGAAAAGAGGGGCACATTTATTCCTTTAAGGACACATTCCTAATATTATATACACCTATCTCTTTAATTTTACACATTAGCTAGAATCTTGTCATATGTGTATCCTACTTGCAAAGAAGGATGAAAAATGTAGTTTTGATGTTATATGGCCCGACTAAAAAATGGGAGTGCTATTATTATTTAAGGGAAAATAGATATTGGTAGTCTCTGTAAAGCTTGTAAGAGAATCTTCTGTTTGCAATATACAAATAAAGACCAAAATTATTTTTTATTACTAAATTTATTGGGCTAACTTATGCTAATCATTTATATAATCTTCAGACATACACAATTATAATTGAATATCTGTGTGTTCTGTTGCATGCACCCCACCGAAAATCTAGTTTCCTTTTCTTTCTTTTTTTTTTTTAACCATATTTTGACCCCTTATATCCACTTTGCCAACCCTCATTCCCCTCTGGTAACCACCATTCTATTGAGACCAACGTTATTAATTGTCCAAGCAAGATTTTTTTTTTTAATGACTATGCTGGAAGTCAACGGCAATGCTCCTTTTGAAACAGAATAATATTAAGTGCTCAGTGGGATTATTTTCCTGGGCTCCCAGAATTGTGACCAAGATCCAAAATCAGAACAAAAAGTGATGGGTACCCACATTGTTCTTTCTGAGAAATGCTTGTCTGGAAGGCAGACATTGGGAGGCAGCATTTCAGCAAAAAGTACCCTACCCCACTACATTAGTTTCCCAGGGCTGCTGTAACAAATTACCACAATCTGGGTAGTTTAAAACAACAAAAGTATTCTCTCGCAGCTCCAGAGGCAAGAAGTCTAAAATTAATATTACTAGGCCAAAATCAAGGTGTCGGCAGGGTCTCTCTCCCTCTGGAGGTTCTCAGAAAGAATTCACTCATTTCTTCTTCCAGATGTTGGTGGCAGCTGGCATTCCTTGGCTTGTGACCACATCACGCCAATCTCTGCTTCTGTCTTCACATTGCCTTCACTTTTACTGTCTCTGATCTCCCTCTGCCTTCCTCTTATAAGAAAATTATATTTAGGGCTATCCAGAAAAATTGTCTCATCTCAAGATCCTTAATTTTTACCACCTGCACAAAGTCCATTTTTCCTCATAAGGTGATTATTTACAGGGTCCAGGATTAGGATGTGATATCTTTGGGTGGCCATCGTTCATCCTACTACATCTGCAGACAAGAAAATGTGAGGATGGCTGAAGAAAAAAGAAGTCACCTTTTGGTAAAGGCTATATCTTACAAGGAGAAGCCATTCCCTGCCTCTCTTCTTTGTCAAGAAGGGAAGAGCTGTTTCCCACCTTGGAATCCAAGAGAGGCAGATCCCAAGAGAATCATGCATTGGTAGATTTGTGGGTACCTATGAGAAGGGGGATTCTGATTCCACTCCCTGGCTAAACATCTATGGTAGTCAGCAGATCTGCTCACCTGCCCCTATGATTCAGGCAGAAGAGAATGAATTAAGAAGACAAGGCAGTCTGGAGGATAGTCAGACAGAGCGGGGCCTCTCCCCTTCCATGTACCCTTCTCGTAGTTCTACTTCTCAAGAGTACAGAAAAGGATCCCCCCACATGCCTACAAATCCGTGAGTCTGAGGGCTACTGTCTGGCTGGGGATTGCTAAAACAGGAGTCAAACAGGCAGAAGCATTGAAACAATGGAGAGCGGTACAGTCAATGGGGGATGGGAGGGGTTCGTTTGGAGTCAAATCTTGCAAGCTAGTACCAACATCTGGGGAAGTTGCTTTGGATTGAGCTGCTATCAGAAGGGCAAGTCGAGTCACTACTCCTCCCTCTGAGCCCCATAGCAAGGAGCTAGAACACTGATGACCACCCACGGAGAGATAGCAAGTCTGAATAAGAAGCTAGGTCCTTTTCCCTCTCTACCTCAGCATCCGAGGAGCCCATGTGAGGAGGAGTGTGAAAGCTGGTCCCATCACCTTCAATACCCACCACCAGAGCCCACTAATCGAGCCAGTGATGGAGGAGGGGAAGAGAAGAGTTTTAGGTCCAATAAAAGGTCACAAGTCTCAAATAAACAGAGCTGGGTCTTAAAAACGTAAAGTGTTTTTAATGAAGGAAAATGACACAAAGCTAAAGAATCGTAAAGGTGAAGTGCCTTTAAGAGCTCCTGTGACCCAGCTGGGAGGGGACTTTTTTAGAGCACTGGTGAAAACAATAACTGGAAAAAATAAAAGTGTTCCATGTTTTCACCCCCAAATGAACTTTGAAGCTCCCCAATAAACCAATGTTGTCCTTTAATCAAAAAAGCACATCAGAAAATCAGTCTCTGCAAATCTCAGTGAAGCCTTGTCTATCTAGCTTCCTTTTCCCCTATCGAAGCAGGAATGCCATTGTAATAAGCAAATGATTCCCAAACTTTAGTCTTTTAAATATATTTACATGACTTTTGCTGTATTATTGCATCACCCTGGCTGTTATTGCCTAGAGCTTTCTCTGAACACTGAAGCTGCTTTTGCCTGCCCATGGGGAATTAACCATGTGCCCCCAGCAGCCCGTAGACAAGGACTGAAGGTAGATGGTAGATAACTACCCCCAGCTCCCCACCCTCAGATAAGAATACAATGGGGTGTTCTATATTGTTTCCCAGAGTTCCCTGAAGGATTAATCCAGTTGTCCACTTGCTTGATAGCACCCCTTTGTAGCTTCCTTCCCTTCTATGCCTCACTTATGTACCCCCATACTGGTGTTTACTGGGATGACCTCCTAAATAAACTATTTCACTTGAATCCTTGTCCCAGGGTCTGCTTCTGGTAAACCCAACTGGCAGCAGTCAGGCACTGTAATAAGCTATTTCTTTGTATTACTTCTTATCATTCTTATAACAATCACATGAAGTAGACACTATTATTATGCTATTTTACAGATGAAGAAATGCAGTCCTTGGTCAAGGTCACACAGCTAGGAAACAGCAGAGCTGACATTCAAAAACAAAAAATAGATTCCAACTCACACTTAATGGCTAGTCTATATTACCTAACACTTTATAATATCCTCATAAATGTCAGCTTCTAGTGATTCTGTTCAAAACAGGTAAAACCCAGAGCATCACTGAAGTGGCTGTAGATGAACCAGAGAAGGTATGATTATGTCCTACAGAATCTGAAGAAGAAATGTGAGCTGAATAGTCACGGGTTTTGTACATAGTAGGTACTTATTAATATTGGTTGAAAGAAGGTGGCAGTTTTGGGTTTACGGGAAGCCATTCATGTTGCTCTTTTCTGCCATCCTAGAGAGAAACTGCCCCATCTGAGGGATAATTCTCCAGTACAAGATTTTATGAACTCTGTGTGAATGACATTCTCTCTGGATTATAATGAAGGAACCATCTCCAGGGGAAGAGAAAAACTGAGCTCAACGGGGCTCCATTTCATTTTGGAAGAATAATATATGTTGGTTTTTAGGGGAAACAATGACTTTAAGTCATACATACTCATGTTTATCAAGGATAGCTTAAGGACAGGTTTGCCTAAGATACAGGACTTAAGCATTTACCCTTTTCATTGTATACATCCATGATTACACATGAAAATAATTTTTCCATTATTTTAGATAGTACATGCATAAAAGAGCAAACATGCATCATGAAATGTCATTGAAATAATTGTTCACTGCCTATTTCCTAATTAAGAGCACTAAATCGGGAGTCAGAAAACTGAGTTGTATGGACTAATTGTTTATCTCCTCTGAGCTCCATTATTCTTTTCTGCAAATTGAAGGTTTTAGCTTAATGCTCAGTAGCATCCTTCTAGCCCCCACATTCTCTGACATACAAGGAAAAATATTTGTTTACCGCCAGCTTTGTTTGAAAAAGTAAATTAAGGAGGCTCAGACTATGACTTATCCTACCTTATCTGTCTGTTTATCTTATATAAGCATCCACTCTACATGTTATAAATGATACAGAGGAAGCCTTTCTGGTCCCAGCAAATATCTAGAATGTCCCCTCTCTGTGGAAAATGCCTCCTTTTTTACTTCTTGGTGCACGATATTTTTCTTTAAGGTTGCCTATGAGAATAAACTTCATTGGACTCTTAATGTTACATAGCAAGAAGCTGTTTTCATAACACATTTTCATACTGTAGGATAATTTATATTTTGTTTAAAAACATGAAACACAATGAACACTGAATAATTTTTTGCAGACAAGGAAATAGGAAGAATCGGAATGGGTAAGAGAAACCTCATATTTGAGTCAAGTCAGAGATAGAGCGTGTCTGAGGGAGTCAAGAAACTCAGAATATATAGATGTCAAATTATAATGTACACTTGAAAATTACATAATTGTATTAACCAGTTATCCGAATAAACTTAATTTAAAAAAAAAAGAAAGAAACTCTGCACCACCTTTGCCTAAGCTTACTTGCTCAAATATTCTAAAGAAATATCAATGTGGTCTAAATTTAAGTCTAAGTGTCCAATGGTGCTCGCCAAACACTTTAAATTATTAGGGCAAACCAAATGAGATTGTCTGTATATGGCCACTTTTAATTTATAAAATAGCGATCTTGTGTCATTCAGCCTAATAATACTGAAATCCAGCAAACATCCTGAAAGACAAAGAATTGAAGTATGACTGGAGTGGAAATTGAATCCCTTAGAAAAAGTAGGTAAGGCATCAATAAAGGATGATTTTTATCGGCAACTTACAAAAATCAGTTGAGTTTTTAAAAATTCATTCATATGTGGCAGGTTGTGAATCATAGATGTACTCATTAAGAGCTTTATTGCAACTTCCCAGACATCCATTAATTGTTAAAACTCTAAACTCTATTGTTTAAGTAAAAAATATTACTGGAACAGACCAACAATTTGGTTATGTTTTTTGTTTTGCTTTATTTTTAATGGCGAAGCCACTCGTAAACAGAAAATACACTAGGTGTAGATTATCAGACCTTCAGACCAAGCATCGTCCCAGATGTATTGTGGGAACTGATTAGCAATGGGAGAACAGAATAATGCTCTTCTCAAGCTAAAGCTGTAGGGACAGGTTACCTAGTAACCACGGAATGATTAAGTTCTATTCACAGAGACTTGTCTTAATAGAACGGAATAGTGTAAAGAAACTGGAGCGGTAGAGGACTATGACAGTTTTTAGTGGGCCTAATATCACCATTACAGCAGCCTTCACTAAAGGATCACAGTATGGATCAATCTTTTGTTAATAAGGAGAAGCCAGATAAGCTACCTACAGAGTCATAATTTGGTGCTCAACAGTAAGAAAAAAAAGAAAAGAAAAGAAAATGTGGCATGGAGCATATTAAAAAATGCAGAGCAAACTCTGTGGTGTTAGAGTTCTGAGAATAATCATTTTCTATGGACAAGATTGTATTTGTGTTCAGTAGCAAAGTCCTATTCCTTAAGAAAACTCAAAATGGTCATTTGGATTAGTTTATTCTATTATTGCTCTTTTGTCTATCTATACTTTTTACCTACCTATTAGTCTCATATTGCTTTACAGAGAATTACGGTCTTTGCTGTTCTTTCCTGCTTTAGCAATAAAATTAAGAAAAATCAAATTATAGCTTGACAAGAATAAAGATTTCTTTTATCCATGACAGGCCTTTAGATAATACGGTAATTTCTTTCTCTGCTGAAAAAAGAATTTGGTGTCTATGTCACCAACTATAATTGGAGAAGCTCTACCATGGATTTTTTTTTCAAAGTGTTTCTCACTTCTTATATTCTTTGAGTAATATTTGTAGGTTAATATTGCCTCGGCTTGGCAGCCTTCCTCACTGGAATACGGTTTAAAACTTTCCTAAAGCCCCCTCTAGTGATAAAGGCAAATTAATCCATTACTTTATCATAACAAGCTAATACTTCCAAGTTCATTTTGATTGCAGGATGACTGAGAGAGAGTCAATAGCTTGGATTCTCAAGCATTTTTCGGTCACTAAAACCTAGGGAATTTTGTTTTGACACTGAGATCAACACAAAAGTGCACACAGAACACAATCCTATTTCTTTTACTCTGCCCTGGTATGTATTCCTTTAAAAAATATTTCATAAATGTCTTTCATTTCTGTTCTTCAGGCACTTTAAGGATTAAAGTATGTTCCTAATAATCCAACAAAAGGAAAAGATTATCTTGGCCTTTACTTCTCATTGCTTTTACTGCATTTATTGGATAATTTTCATTGATGGTGCTAAGCATGTCCAAGCAGACAAATAGGAATTTTAAAAATTCTCTAAATTACAAAACTAAAGGATTATAATTATATAGACTAAATGTATATCTTATAATACATTTAAAAATAGTTCATAATAAAATATAACAAACTATATATTACAAGTATTAGGCTATATATTGTGGTATGTATAATACATAGTTAATTTTATTTCTATCTCCATTTCCAAAGGGCTTACAGCTCATTTAGTAAAAAATAGGTTCAACTGAGCCATTAAAATAAGACTAGATGAATAAAAATCATCTGCCTAATAAAGGGAATTAAAGAGGTAAATAGAAAAATAAGCTACGAATAATTACTGCAACTGAGCACAGATCTTAGTTTTGAGTTTCCTGCCTAAGACAAAAAGAGAAACCCAATAATAAAAGTAACATACCAATTCACTAGAGAAGAAAAAGGTTTTCCTTCTAAAATACAGAAATACAAGCTTCTAGATAGCAATAACAAAAATATACCATTGGAATAATTTCTTGACAATGAGGAATTCATGTTTAAACATCCAACAAAAGTCTTCAGGAATGCCTGCTCTTCAAGGCCATTGTGACAGATGGATGGGTATTTCTGGGAGCTCACTCTACAGTTAGCCCATAGTAGCTGCATGCACCTGCCCATGATCATGGAAATAGCAACCAGAAAGGATCTGCTCTCTCTGGTTCTATACACAGAGTGAAGGCCAAGAACCAACTAAATTGTGCTTTATGATAATGTTCACTGCTAAGATCGGAGAAAGTAAAATAAAACCCTCCACTTCTTGAAAAAATTGGAACAAAATATCTATAAGAGAAATAATGCAATGATGATGACCTCAGTTGAAGTTGGATACCATGCACCATTGTCTTTAGAACTGTCTCCCATTTTGCTGTCCTCTCCCAATCACAGAACCTCCTTTCTATTTCAAACCAAAATCTGCTTTTCATGCCAAAATCTACTTTCATCAGAGAGGCTGGCATCACCGTTTTGCGAATCAAGTCTTTGCGCTGCCTCTCCCAGGGGTGTTCGCCCTTTAAGTTTTAGCTCTAATTCAATTAAACAAATGCTTACTGGAGGCTTATTATATGCAAGGTATTTTCCAGATGCTAGTGACGTAATAAACTGTTTCATATTCTTAGATGGGGACTTCAAGCATTAATGAGTAGGTACTCAAGAGAGTTTTTATTCTCTGCCCCCACATCCTTCTAAATGCTCTTTTTTCTTGGGGCCACAGAGCCATCACATACTTCCACTCTCCTCATATTTTGAACCTTATTCTCCTTTCCCCAGAGTCTTAGAGAACCAGGAGTTCAGGTGTTAGTACAACAGAATTTCTGGCTTATTCCTTTTTTCTGTATTTTAGGGTTTCTGATTTATTCCCTTATGCCTGCCCTGATACCCAAACTCTTCTGACAGAAGTCTTAGAGAAAACTATTATTTGTTCAACACCGTGTTTCATTTGCCAGGTTATGTACATATTAATCCTTGCAACTACATAGTAGCATCTTTTACATGTTAGAAAAGAGACACTGCAGTTCAGAGAGGTTCAGAAACTAATTCAAGGTCAAGTTGAAAAGTA
The DNA here is from genome assembly GCA_004027375.1 of Macroglossus sobrinus. NCBI lineage: Eukaryota > Metazoa > Chordata > Mammalia > Chiroptera > Pteropodidae > Macroglossus > Macroglossus sobrinus. The sequence continues at coordinate 507,043 of PVKZ01000615.1, forward strand.
GCAGAAAACTAACAATTAAGTTCCAACAAAGCTGACTCCAAAGCCAGTACTTTTTCCACTGTAGCAGTGGTTCTTCACTGGGGTGAGACTTTGCCCCCAGGGGACACTTGGCAAAGTTGGAGACATTTTTGTCCCAACCAGGAGTGGAGTGGATGGGTTGGTACTGGCATCTAGTGGGCAGAGGCCAGGATCCTGCTAAACATTGGACAAGGCACAGGACAGCCCCCCCCCCAAAAAAAAATTATGCATCCAAATATCAATAGAGCCGCTATTGAGAATTGTTACAGTATAGAATGCTTCCTGCCTCCTCCTATCTTATTTCCAAGGATTGAAGGGTAACTGCTTCAAAATTAACCAAATGTATATAAGGTCACGGGTAAATCAGTGCTTTGGCTCATGTTGCAACACTCTTCCACCAAAAAGGAAACAGATTAGAGCCTTAGAATTAAAAAAAGTGGAAGTAGGCAGGAGAGAGGAGGGAGGAACCCATAGGGATGAGGCCTGCCAGGTGCTGGCCGCCTGGCTCCTGACAGGAGGCCGCTCTGTGGATGACTGGCAGGATCCCAGCACAACAGACGGGCGCCTGGAGCACGTTCCCCGCGCGGCCCCTCCTTTCTCAGCCGCTCTCCACCTCTCTCTCTCTGGTAACCCCGGGGGCGGGGCTGCGTGAATGCACGTTCTGCGCTGTGACGTCACAATTCCGACACGGTGGAACCGGCCCTTAGCAACCGACCTGGCGACGGTCTGCAGCAGCTGTGGCCTCCCCCCAGCAACCCCTTCACAATCCTCTGCTGCGAGAGCTGGCTCGGCCCAGGGAAGGACCGAAGGGGACGCAGCGTGTCCCCGCGGTGGCTGCAAGAGGATCTAAGCATGAATGGCAGCCGGAGAGGTAAAGGGCGGGTGTTGCGAGCGACCACCGTCTCGCGCCGGATCTGGTGTTCGGTGTCCCGAGTCCATGTCTTGGCCATGCGCTGGGCGCTCTGGGTCCCCTCCTTTGTCTCCAGCATAGATCTGTGTTGCCCCGAGCTGCCCAGTCCTCATGCACAGGAGAACGCTCTGCTGTGGGGTTCACAGGTCCCCTTCTTGCTTGGAATTTGTCGCCCTGACTCCAGAAGGCTCTGTACTCGGGGTCGTGCAGCCTTTATTACTTTGATGGCTCCAGAGCACTGGAACCAAATCTGGTCTTTGGAGTCAGACCTCTCTAGGCCCACGCTGCACTCCACCGGGGTGACCCTTAGCTTCCTCATCTCGTGAACGCCGGGTAAAACAACCGTGTCATAGAGTTCTTGGGGATTAAATGCAAATAAGTACATATAAAGCTCCTGGCATATTCTTAAATACTCAGTAAATACGAACTCTTTCATTTTGTAGCTAGCTCCCTCACCCCAAAACTATCCAGTAACCCAGTGATTCTCTAAAGTGATTAGAAATCACTGGGAATCAGGTTAAAATGCAGGCTATGATTCAGCAGGTCTGGGGGCGGGGCAGATATTTTGCTTTTCTAATAAGTTTTCAAGTGATACATTATTGCTGGGTACAGCTTTAGTAGCAAAGGACTAATCCATAATCACTGTATACACCTGCCCTTGACTGAATACCCTCCTGGTCAAGTGGACATCACAGTGAAACAATTAGGGCCATGTAACTGTACTCCCTAAAAATGGGCCCAGTGCAAATAATTTCTGAACAAGTAGCATTCTTTCTTCAAGCCCAGTAAGGCCATCTCTAGACCCTCTCCTTCCAATTCAGTGTTCTTAGCTATTTTAAAAAATACCTTTAAACCAAGCTGCTAGATGGTTCATGTAATAAGTTTTGCTTTGAATATGAGAGTGACATTATTATGTAATTATAAATTAACATAAGTGCTATTCTGAATGTAGGTGATAACTATCCATTGGTCAGTGAACTGTATATTCTGACATTTTACAAATCTAAGTTCCAGAAAGCATTAGCCAACATGCTTTATGGTTTTCAGAAATTTTACAACATAAACTAACATTAAGTCCTTGCTGTATACCAGAAACTGTTTCCAAATTTTCTCATTATTTAATCCAAAGAAACATTATTAGATAGGTATTATCCTCACAGTAAATAAACTAAGAACACAAAAAGCTTGTCAAAGACACAGTAAGTGTCAGCACAGGCTTTGAATCCAGCTGTAGAGAAGGTGAAACCCTAGAATCGTTTTTACTTACCATCTCATGCTAGAGGTAGGGTCATTGAAAAGGATTTATGTAAAATTTAGAGTATAACAGACTTAGTAAGTTCTCAATATTTGTTTATTGAATTGTTTTTAAAATTAGATTCATGTCAAAATGTAAAAATGTTTATATTTTTATAACATGCAATTTAATTAGCTTCATCTTTAAGATATGTAGCATCAAACATTGTTATTGATTTTGAATTTTTAAAACAAATATAATATTCAACAAATACTTGAGATAGTCAGTTCTCATATACCATAATTATTATTGATAGGAAACATAAATAATTTTAGCCAATGCTAAAATACTTAATTGAAAAGATTGTACTTTTTATATTTATTAGATTTCATTAAAGATTACCTTTGATAATTTTATAGCACAAAATATTGAGACACCTAAAGTAAAAAATCATTTTCCCTTTTGTCATTTTCTTATTATAACCACATTTTCAGGAGTTCTTCTGTGAGGCAAACATTTTATATGATTATATAAGAGAAAGGACACCAGCCTAAAAAACAGTATATCTTGTTTGTAATCTTGTTTGCTATTGACTAGGTAATCTTCGGCAAATCACATTCCCTCTCTGCACTTTGTTATTTGTAAAATGGTGGCCTGTGTAACCTATAAAATCTTCTTTTCAGCTCAAGAGGGAGTGGGGAGAAAAGACTGAGAATAGCAAACTGCCATTCACTTGATTATCAATATTGGACTTTTGAGAGAAGAGGAAAGAAGACAACCTATTAGAATAGAAAACTAAAAATAGCTTGAAAAAACTTTTTTTAATCTATTGGTCCAAAAGAGGCACTTATCAATGGCATCAGATTCCCAAACTTGTAGTTATCCTAGGAAATTCTGCCACAAGAAACACCTTCACCTTTCCTCATACTAGCTATCATAGTGAAATCACACAGTGTAAGGAATTGGGATGCTTGCACATACTGATGCATTTCACTGTCCTAGCAAGACCGCTGATCACATGGACAGGATTTTAGTCCTAATCTAATTTGAGGATGATTTTTTTTTCCTGGCATTTGGTTGGAGGGTAATTTTCATGCCCTTTTTTTTTTTTTTTTTTTTTTTTTTACCAATCTGAGTCCAATCAAAAGATAGAAATCATAAAGTGATTTAAACAAGGGAAGTTTAAAGAACTGTTAAATTATTATAAAAGAGTAACTATAAGACACATGTAATCTCTATATGCTGCCAAGAGCCAAGGGAGAATATTCAAGGTAAGACAAATTTGGCAGGGGGACTTCCAAATATAGACTGTTTAGATAGGATCCAAGTAAGAAGATAAGTGGGTTGGACTAAATGAACCTTAAGACATTAAGTTTTTTTAAACATTAAGTTCTGGGATTTTCAGTCAAGATGCTGGAGTAGGTAAACGCTGTGCTTGCTTCCTCTCACAACCATGTCAGAATTACAACTAAACTACTGAACAGCCGTCATGAAGAATCGCCTTAACTCTAGCTGAGCAGAATTCTTACAACTAAGGACATACAGAAGAAGCCGCCTTGAAACTTTTAGAAGTAGAGATGCAGAATGGGCTTGTCCCACACGCATATATATATGTGGTGGTTAAAATTAGGCAGGGCTATCACAGATGCAGAGGTCCCCTCAGAGGAGCAAAGGGTCCCAGCCCAACACCAGACTCCCCGGCCCACGGTTCCAGTGCTAGGGAGAGAAGTTCCCACAACATCTGGCTGTGAAAACGGGCAGAAATTGGAGCTGAATGGACGGAGGGTGGATGGGATTTCTCTTCAGGGGCCCGCGCACAAACTTACTTGCTGACGGGCTCACTCTCTGAGCTCCAGCGCTGCGGCAGTTGTTTGAAGCGCACCAGGGACAGACAGGGAGGAACTGAGTTGTCTGGCTTCAGGGAGAGGGCTGGAGTGGCAGCTTTCTCCCAGACAGAAGTCCTGACAAAATCCTTTGCCTCTTTGTTGGGCCCCCTACCGCTCCCAGCGTGCAGACGCAGGCGGCCGCCATGTCTTGAGTCTCCATCAGCTGGGCTAACACAACTTGCCCCACCCAGGTGAGTCCCCAGAGTCCCTGAGACCCTGCCCCACTGAACTTGCAGTTCTACCTAGGCCACTTCAATTGGCTTTTCCATACAAATGATCTATCTTAGTTCTTGCTTCACACTTTCTTAAAATGATTCAAAGGTTAACAAAACCCAAATAAGCAGCATCTGGCCTCGGCATACCCCATACTTCTTGCTGAGCAGCCCAAAGCCCTGCAGTAGCAGCAGCTGGCCTCACTTCATGGTTTGGCCCCTCTAAGCACCTCTAAGCCTATCACAGGTGGCGGACATCTGCAGATTGCCTGGTGGCTCATGCCAGGTGGCTCCAGGCAGGGCACAGGCTGCAGCCGAACTTGGCCTGTGGCAGGGCCTCTCTCAGAATGCCCCAGGACTGGCATGCCCAGTGGTCAGCTTCAGACCCAGCTGCAGCACCACCCAGGCTGCATCCGAGGACAGCACACACAAAAGGGACAGATTAGGAAGGCACCAGAGTCCTGCTAAAGCAAAAATCCTGCCCCAAATCAGCCCTTCAGTGGCCAGTTCTTATAATCAATCAGCTCAAGGTTCAATCCCTCCCGTCGACATGTTAACAGCAACCAAGGCTCAGCTATAATAGGAGGACGCACGCAACTCATACAAAGGACATACCTGGCCTAGATGACCAGAGAAAACTGCCACTGGACCCCACAGCACACCTACTGCATAAGGCCACTCTACTAAGACCAGGAGATGTAGCAGCCTTATCTGACACATAGAAACAAACAAAAGGAGGCAGCCAAATTGGGGAACAAGGAAACATGTCCCAAATGAATGAACAGAACAAAGCTCCAAAAAAATAACAAAATGAAATCAATCTGCCAGATGCAGAGTTCAAAAGATTGGTTGTATGGATATTTAATGAACTTAGGGAAAACATAGATGAACTCAGTGAGAACTTTAACAAAGAAAATATAAAAGTGGAGATAGAAAAAAAATAACTTGTCAGAAATGAAGAATACAATATCTGAGATGAAGAATACATTAGTGGGAATCAACAGATTGAATGAAGCAGAGGATTGAATCAGTAATTTAGAGAATGTGGTACCAGAGGACACCCAATCAGAACAGCAACAAGAAAAAAGAATCCAAAATATGAGGATAGTTTAAGGGGCCTTTGGGACAACATTAAGCATACCAGCATTCGCATCATAGGGGTATCACAGGAGAAGAGAGAGAGCAAGGAATTGAAAAGCTATTTGAAGAAATAATGGCAGAAACCTTTCCTAACCTGGTAAAGGAAGTAGACATACAACCACAGGAAGCTCAGACAGTCCCAAACAAGATGAACCCAAAGAGGCCCAAACTAAGAAACATCATGATTAAAATACCAAAGGTTAGAGACAAAGAGAGAATCTTAAAAACAGCAAGAGAAAAACAATTAGTTACCTACAGAGCTCCCATAAGACTGTCTACTCATTTCTCAGCAGAAACTTTGTAGCTAGAGGAATTAGCACGATATATTCAAAATGATGAAAAGCAGGACCTACAACCAAGATTACTCTACCCAGAAAAGCTATCATTTAGAATCAAAGGACAGATAAAGAACTTCCCAGATGAAAAGCTAAGAGTTTATCACCAACAAACCAGTATTATAGGAAATGTTAAAAGGACTTCTAAGAAGAATTTTTTTAAAAGATAAAAAATGTGACTAATAAAATTGCAATAACTACATAACTATCAACTTTAAATGTAAATGGATTAAATGTTCCAATCAAAAGATAAAGTGGATAAATGAGTGAGAAAACAAGACCTTGCAAATGCTGCCTAGAAAAGACTCACTTCAGATCAAAAGACACACACAGACTAAAAGTAAAGGGAGGGAAAAAGATTTCATAAAAATGGAAACAAACAAAAAAAGCTGGGGTAGCAATACTAATACCAGACAAAATAGAGTTTAAAACAAAAGCTGTAATAAGACAAAGAAGGACCCAGTAATTCCACTTCTGTATATCTAAAGAAACCCAAAACACTACTTCAAGGGGACACGTGAATCCATATGTTCACTGCAGCATTATTTACAATAGCCAAGATTTGGACACCATTAATGGATGATGGGTAAAGAAGAGGTGGTGTATATATGTACAATGAAATATTAGTCAAAAAAGAATGAAATCTTGCCATCTGCAACAACATGGATGGACGTAGAGGGTATTGTACTGAGTGGAGTAAGTTAGAGAAAGACAAATGCCATGTGATTTCACATACATGTGGAATCTAAAGAACAAAATAAACAAACAAGCAAAACAGAAACAAACTTATTGATATAGAGAACATTTTGATGGTTGTGAGATGGGAGAGGGGTTGAGGAATGGGTAAAAAGGAGAAGGGCTTAAGAAGTACAAATTGGTAGTTACAAAATAGTCATGGGGATGTAAAGTATAACATAAGGGGGATAGTCAATAATATTGGAATAACTGACGTCAGATATATACTAGATTTATTTGGATGACCACTTTGTAAGTTTAATATAAATGTTTAATCACCATGTCGTATACCTGAAACTAATATAATATTCTATGCCAACAGTATTTGAAAAATAAATATTTTAAAAATAATACATTTTTAAACATTAAAAAAGAAAAACATTAAGTTCTGATTCTGACCTATATATGTATTTATTTTATACATAGTAACATGATATAACTTCTAATTTACTCAATTACTTTGTGGTAGGATTACTTAATATTTTTTTAGGACAGACTAGCCTATGATTAACTGAAATAGTTAATATATATGTACTTACTCAAAATCTCAGTTCTATTATATCTCAAAATTATTTAAAATCCAGTAGGTCAGGTGTGTACAGAATAGTCAGTATATATTAAATAACATAATTGATGTACATTTTACCCAGTGAAACTAAAGTCTCAAATTGAAACTGTTTTGAAAATAATTTATTAAAAGAGAAAACTTTTTATCAATGGCTATGGAATTTTTTCTGTCTGATATATCATTTCTGGTTAGTAATATGATTGGATAAAATTTTAAACAACTCTGGTAGTTAAAGGAAAGGTAATTCATCATTTTTTAAATGTTCAATATTGTTATCTTGGTCAAAGTTCTGTTTCATTTATCCTAATTCATGTTTCTCTTTTGTTAAAAGTCAGAGCAACCTCTGTCCTTCCCAGATATGGTCCACCATGCCTATTTAAAGGACATTTGAGCACCAAAAGTAATGGTAAGCAAGGTAGTTAAAATGGTAAAAGGTTATGAAAGATTGACTATTTCTTTCCTTCATTTGTGAATTTTATGACAAGAGGAAAAATTATTTCATTAATCAATATTTAAACTTCATATCATTAACTATAATTAAATGTTATAGGAATTCTTGAGATCAGAGAATTTAGGAGTACATCGTTTCAAACTATTATTGTGCCCCAGATGTAGACTTGGCTGCCTCCTGCTGCAGCCCAGCTCTACTCTTTGCTGGCAGACTATTCTGGCTTCAAGCATGCCTTCCTCATTAAAATGGTGGTTAGTAGGTGGTTAATGACACAAGCACTAGAAAGGAAAAGCTGTGCAAAGAAAAAGAATATCAGAAGCAAACACAGGCCTCACTATTCAACTGGATATATAGGTCCTATGAAAGGTCAATCTGTGGTGTTTTCTTATTTTAAAGTAAATTTTAATGTAAACTTAAAATACTTTTTTATAATTATAGCTTAAAAGTTTTAAGTCTGGGTTTTTAGGCAAAATAAAGTCTTTTTTTTTCTTTACATTCATGAAAAATTGTTTATACTGATTCCTCCCGTTGTGAAGGATCACATTTTCAGTTGCCTCACTTATTTCTTTGTCATAAAGCTTTTCCACATAGCACCAGAATCAAACTTTGAAAAATAATTTTTAAAAATTTAAAACATCTAGATGATCAAGATGAAGAACAACATATTTGCTAACGTTTTTTAAGAATATGCATTCAGTTATAGGTATAGTGGTTGTAATTATGAAGCTGCCGTAGTTAACATCTAAACTGCATCCTTTATCAAGTTGTGTGATCTTGAACACCTTATTTACATCTCTGTGCCTCAATTTCCACCTCTATTAAATGGTGATAATAGCAATTAAATGAGTTTTTATTTGTAAAGAGCTTAGAATAATGCATGTAGTAGTAGTAGTATTGGGCTTATCATTAATGTATATTCTTATATTGTGCATAGAATTTTTAAAAAAAGGAACACAGTATTCTTCTAGAAGGATAGACTATATGTATTCTCAAAAACTGTTTCTAATGTTTAAAAACATTATGCCTACGTTTACATTTTACTCTTGTATATTAGTGCTTAATTTAAGGTTTTTTCTAAATGGTTTAGACGAGGTCAAGAAATTTAATGTCATGAAATTTCTTTGTGATGTCCTAATGCTTCAAAAAGAATGCAGTAAGCTAATTCGTAGATCTTTTTTTCAGGTGTAAAGTTGGAAGTTTGCCTCTCAGAATAGAATCTTTGTGTAGAGTTTTGGAGTTTGAGATTTGTTTGATTTCCCAGACTCCACATATTCAAGTACTGACAATGGTAATATTATTTTATAATCAGCAAGTGGCTAAATGTTTTTAGTTATGAGATTGAGAGCTGTGTCGATAAGTTTTATAAATGTAACGATAGATTTATTTTAGAATCTCTTCCCCAAACTCTTCAGACTTGTAAAACTTGTTCTTAGAAAGATTGGACAGCTTGTCAGTTATCACTGCAAGATTAAGGCTAGGACATATTTGGCATCGCAAAGTTACAGTGTCGATATCTCTGTGGTTGAATTTCAGAATATTTTATAAAGAACGGTAACTTGTTTATCTCATGATGATTTTTATGTTAATTTTAAATATATAATGGTTAAATATGTTTTAATTTTTAGCTTTTTGCACTGACTCCTCCTCTCTCAGACTAAGTACTCTCCACCTGGTCAAGAATCACATGGCTGTTCACTATAATAAAATCCTTTCAGCCAAAGGTAAAAATGTACAAATGTGAACTTTCAGTACCCCATTTAAATCCGTGACTTCCCTTCTAATTAGAGTAAATCTGTAGCAAAATTTAAGACATTATAATAGCTAGATTTGTGTTTGGTGTAGCAAGATATCAGCTCCTGACTCTAATGTTAAATACATAGCAAATTCAGGATGCCATTTTTATTAGCTATATTTGAAATTTGTATAGTGCTTATGTTATTTCTTTTTTACCTGTGTTATTCCTAATATTTTGTGGTTAGATACTGATTTTAATATAATAACTTATCTACAACAAAGTACAGTAATTTTAAGTGTACAGTTAAATATTTTAAAAAATATATACATTTGTATAACCACCACCACAATCATGCTGCAAAACAGGAATCCGTGAACTACAGCTTACAGGCCAAACCCTCCTGCTGCTTGTTTTTGTACAGCTTGTGACGTAAGAATGGGGTTTGTATTTTTAAATGGTTGGGAAAAATCTAAAGAACAGAACTTTGTAACATGTGAAAGTTATATGAAATTCAAACTTCGTTGTGCATAAATAAACACTGTCTTTTACATATTGTCTATAATGGCTTTTGCACTAACAGGCAGAGTTGACTGGTTCTGGCACAGACTGTATCACCCTGCAGAGCCTGAAACATTTACTTACCTGACTTCTTACAGAAAAAGGTCACTGACCCCTGATATAGAACATCCACTACTCCAAAGAGTTCCCTATAGTCTTCTGCAATCAATCTCCTCCCTGCATGCCCTAGCAAACCACTGTTCTGCCTTCTGTCACTATAGTTTTGCCTTTCCCACAATTTCACATAAATGGAATCGTATAATATGTATTATTTTAACTCTGGCTTCTTTCACTTAGCTAACATGTTTGAGACTAATCCATATTCTTGTGTGTAGCAGTATTTTTTTTTTTATTCTAAGGTAGTATTCTATATAATTAATACATCATAATTTATTGATTTACCAATTGGTGGACATTTGGATTATTTTGACTCACTTTTGACTATTAGAAATAAAGCTACAATAAGCATTCACATACAGTCTTTGAACATATGCTTCTGTTTCATAAATTTATTTACTAGGAGTGGAATTGTGGGATAGTATGATAAGTGTGTGTTTAACTTGATAAAACTGCCTAACTGCTTTCCCGAGTGACTATACTATTTTGCATTTTCATCACTTTTATATCCTCATCAGCACTTCCTATTGACAGCCCTTTTTTAGCTATTCTAGTGGATATCTGATAGTATATCATCAGGCCTTTAGTTTGTATTTCCCCAGTGTCCGATGATGTCCAGCAACTTTTCTTGTGCTTATTTGCCATCTGTATATGTTCTTTGGTGAAATATCTGTTCAAATCTTTTGCCTATTTTTAAAAATGAGTTGTTTATCTTCTTAGTATTAAGTTGTGAGAATTCTATATATATTAAATACAGGTTCTATGTCAGATATATGTTTTACAAATATTTTTTCCTAGTCTGTAACTTGTCTTTTCATTTTCTTTGAAAAATTTTTATTTGAAATAATTTTAGAGTTATGGGAAAGCTACAAAGATAGTACAGAGTCACAGAAACTCTTCACCCACTTTTCCCTGTTAAAATCGTACATAACCATATTACAATAATCAATATTGATACAAACTATTAACTACCAAAAAAAGACCTTATTTGAATTGTAATTTAATTGAACTGTACTTTTTAAATTTTTATTTTCTCATTTGAAGGGCTAAAGTTTTTCAATTTTAGTTTATATTTTATGATATTTATATTTTAGATGACTAAAAATCTAAAGAAAAATAATATTTTGTGACATGTGAAATTACATTCAGCTTTTTAATTTTAAAATACTTTATGCTTTTTATATCCTGTTTGAGAAACCTTTGCCTAATCTTAGTGACTAAGATTTTCTCATGTGTTTTCTTCTAGAAGTATAAGTTTCAGCTTGTACATTTAAGTTCATGATTAATTTCGAATTAGTTTTTGTGTATAGTGTGATATAAAGATCAGTTTTTGCCAGTGGGGATTCAGGTATTCCCAGGACTATGTGATGAAGATACTGTCCTTTCCCTACTGAATTGCCTGAGCCCTTTTCAAAAGACAGTCAGCCATATGTGTGGGTTTGTTTCTAGACTTAACCTTCAGTTCTGTTGATCTGTACATCTGTCTCCTTTATAATACCACACTGCCTTAATTACTATGGCATTACAGTAAGTCTTGGAATCAGTACAGGTCCTCCAATTTTGCTCTTTTTTTTCCAAGCTTGTTTTGGGACTCTAATTGCAAGTATGTTGGTGCATGATATAGGTAGGTTAGGTCAGTGATGATGCTCAATGCATTTATTTTCCAGCCTTTCTTCACTCTGTTTCATTTTGAAGAGTTTATATTGCTATGTTTTCAAGTTCACTAGTATCTTCTTTTATGGTATCTAATGAGCTGTTCCAACTACTGTATATTTTTTGTCAAAGATACTATATTGTTTTATCTCCAGAAGTACCATAAAAGTTAAAACAAGGAACTGCAAGTTCTGGAACTTTTTGTGATTTCCTCATTTGATATTTGTTGTCATTTATAAATATTAAGAATACTATTAAGCAACTGATTCTTCTCTTTCAGCTGTGGTAGACTGCTCAGTTCCACTCAGCATGAGTGCCAGCATCAAATGTAAGTAATTTTTGACATTGCCTTTATGTAAACTACACATAACATAAATTTACTATCTTAACCATTTTTAAGTCTACAGTTCAGTAGCATTAAGTACATTCATACTGTGGTACAACCATCACCACTATCTATTTTTTGTGCTATTTTTATTTCATAAAACTGAATCTCCCCTATTCCCTCTTCCAACCACCATTGTACTTTCTGGCAACCACCTTTCTTCTTTCTGTCTCTATGAATTTACTACTCTGGGTATCCCATGTAAGTGGACTCAATCAGTGTTTTTCCTTTTGTAACTGGTGTATTTCTCTTACCATAATGTCCTCAGAGGTCACCCATGTTGTAACATATGTCAGACTCTCCTTCCTTTTTGAGGCTGAATATTCTGTTGTCTGTATATACCATATTTTCTTTATACAGTAATAGATCAATGGACAATTTTGGCTATTGTGACTAATCTTTCTATAGACATGAATGTACAAATATCTCTTTGAGACCCTGCTTTTAATTCTTTTGGGGATATACTGAGAAGTGAAATTGCTAGATTATATGGTAATTCTATTTTTAGTCAGAAAATACCACCATACTGTTTTCTGTAGCAGGTGCATCATTTTACATTACTACCAAAGTGGACAAATGTTCCAGTTCTCTGTATCCTTCCCAAGTTGTTATTTTCTGTTGGTTTTTTTGTTTTTTAATAGCTATCCTAATGGGTGTTGACATATTGCCTTTTGAAGAAGTATTTTCTAACTTTTAAATAGTATCCATAAATAAAAGAAGCTTGTATTGTATTTCTAACTTCTCTAGATTTTATTTTTTCTACATATAAAAATTTTGGTAATATGAAAAGGCTTGCCAAGATTTAAGTTATAGAATTCTGTGATTCTAACTTCCCTTGGCTTGTTAACATTACCAAATTATTCATTAAAAATACCGTAAGTTGCTCCTTTCCACAGATAAATATTGTCTGTTGGTGTCCTAATAGGCTAACTGGTAAACATTGTAGTTATATGTAATATGTTATGTTATATCTACCCTTTGACCAACTATTTTGATTTTTAGAAATCTGTACTAAGGAAATAATCGACCACAAAATTTGAAATTCCTATTAAAAATGTTCTGAAAGATATTCAGCACTATTCGTGGACCTCGAGTTCATCTAGAAACATATACTTAAAAATAGTTAAAAAAACATGAATATCGCAGCCTGTGTTTGTCTTATTAATAATCATATAAAAAAGTATTATAAATTTTAAGTTTAATGTTTTTTAAGTAATTATTTTAATTTAATTATTATTTATAGTTTAATTGAGAAAGGATTTCCACCAAAAAAAAAAAATAACTATCAACCCAAGCTAGTGAACGAATGAGAGCCTAGAGAGGGGCATGCCCGTCGAGTGCAGTCTGGCAAAGGTCACGGACAGCAGGGCTGGTTGGACTCATCTCTTGTGCATTCTTAGTGGAGAGAGAGGACTTAAGCTGAGCCAGTGGCTACCAGCTGCCATTCAGTTAGCACAGTGTCCGTCAGGCCCTGTGCTTGACACTATGTTTTTCCTCCTTCTGTTCCCTTTATGTTAGCAACAAGGTCTAGTGTACACTCTCCTGTCTTTGAAGGAATTTTGGAATTCAAATAATTTTTTAGGAGGGGTAGGCAAGAGTAGGGACTTGAAAATGTGTTTTTAAAGACCAGTTTGATCACAGCACACAACTTATATGGGCAAGACATTTTACATCTCACCCTCCTCTTTTATAAAATAAAAGATAATTGAATCATCTCTAAGGACCCTTTCAGATTTTTAAATTCTATGCTTTATTTTTTCCTTCTCTATCATATTAGTACCTTTTTATAGCATGAAAAACTGGCTCAATATTTATTTATAGGCTTTAAAAATCTGGTTTTACCCAGTAGTCATTAGATTGGATGGAATAGGAAAACCGTGCTAAATTTTCATACTGGTATTAATATCCCAAACAATAGATATGTAAGATTATTTCTTTTTTATTTAGGTTGTATAAAAAAAAAAGTCTGAATGTTTTAATACTCTTATTCAAACAAACTCTTGTGTTTGAAATCTGAATCTACCAATTTAAAATATTAATCAGTTTGCATGATATTTAGTTCACTAGAGTTTATTCATTGATTAATTCAGAAAATATTTATTGGGTACCTCCTATGTTCTAGACACTATTCTAAGAGATGGAGCTAAAGAGGTGAACAAAACACAGCACCTGCTTTTGTAGAGCTCACATTCTAGTTAAGAAAGACAGACAATAAGCAAATGCAAAGCAATAAGTCAATATAGAAGATGTCACGTGGTGGTAAGTGCAATGGCAAAAAAGAAGCACAGGATAAGGAAGATTGTGTGTCCTTGAGAGGTGAAGGCAGACTGGTAATGTGACAGTTCAGTAGAGACCTGAAGGAGCTAGAGGCGAGTGGGGGAAGAGCAATCCAGACGGAGGAAACAGCCCATGCAAAGGCCTTGAAGCAGTACCATGGTTGGAGTGTTCAGGGAACAGCACGGAGGACTGTATAGTGGGGTAAGCTAATCCAGTTGAAGGGTGGTAGGAGATGAGGTCATTGGGATGGGAGAGAGAGCTGCAGCCCATGTAGGTCCGTGCCCATTGCAAGCACTGTGGTTTTCAGTGAAGTTGGGAGCCATGGGAGGAGTAACAAGGCCGGTTTAACTTTCAAAAGCATTTCTCCCCTCAGATGCCATCAGGCACACCAAAGTGTGCTTTGTTTGTTTGTTTGTTTGTGTTTTCAAATGAATAGCAGTTAAGAGAAAAAAAAATCACTTATCCCAATTGATGATAATGTTGTAAAATTTTATGTCATTTTTTACAAGTCATATAAAAGTCAGTATTGACAATCACATTTCATTTAGGAGAGAGTCTGTGGACTAATTCTAACTCTGCAGTTAGCGAGAGTCACAGACAACACAATCAGGCGTTTTTAACCTTCATATCGCTATGAACATCTCCAGGAACTTCTTTCTTGACGCCTTAGGTTTGGCCATTTCATCGCGTCTTGTCTGTGTGCTTTAAATAGTCCATGCATTTAAAGTTTATGTAAACTCAGTGTTTATTATCTTAGCTTCTCTTTATACAGAAAAGTATATGGATTTTTATTTACATAGTAGTGTAAACAGTTTTAGCAAGGAAAAAAAAATGTACCCTTTATTAAGTTTTCTAAGACCAAAAAATTAATTTTTCTATTTGATTCTATATTTCAAAAGATTTGTTTTTCCCATCAGATGCAGACCAACAACGAAGAGAGAAACTCAAAAAGGAATTAGCACGATGTGAAAGGGAATTGAAATTAACTAAAACTGAAGTGCAGGCCAGTTCTAAAAATAATTCCAAGTCATTATTTAACACTCTACAAAAGGTAAGATCGTACTTTTACCTTTTAAAAGCAGATATTTCTAAGGTACGTCATTAGTGGTACAACCTCATTCTTTGGTGACATGTGTGCTCTAGGTCAGAGTCAGTAACCTTCCTGTAAAGAGCTGCGTAATAAATATTTTACCCTTCTCAGGCCAGACAGTCTCTGTCACAATCATTGTGCTATCGGAAAACAGCCACAGGCAGTACACAAATGAGTGGGCCTGGCTGCGTTCCATCGAAACTTCACTGAAAAAAAACACTGTGGGCCAGATTAGGCCTACAGGCTAGTTTGCTAAGAGGATTAATTTTTCCCTTTCTCATGAATGCATGTTCATCTTAAATGCAGCTTTTTCTGCATTTTTTCAAATGAATGGTATAATGTTTTTATATCTATCTGTTCATGTAGTTAATTACAATTGAATTTCTAATGTTAAACTAACTTTGCATACTTAGTATAAACACTACTTTGTCATGATTCATTACCGTTTGTATACATTGCTGGATACAGTTGCTAATATTTTGCTTAGGATTTTAGCTTCTATGTTTATTATTAATATTGACCTGTCATTTGCCTTTTTTCTACAACGTCAGGATATGTTAGCCTCATAAAATTACCTGGGCACTATTTCCTCTTTTTCTATGCTTTAGAATAGTTTATGTAAGGTTGAAATTATTTGTTCCTTGAATTTGATGGAATTAAATATTAAAATTATCTGGACCTAGAGTTTTCTTTGTGAGAAGATTTTTGACTACTGGTTCCATTTTTGAAATCCTTATATAACTATTTTTATAAGTTGTGTTTACAAAGTTGTCCATATCACCTAAATTTTCAAATTTTTGCTTAGACTTGTTTATAATATTCTTTTAGTCTGTCTCTCTGGAATGTGTATTATTTCCCCTCTCTTATTCCTAATGTTATTTGTGCCTTCATTCTTGAGTACTCTTACCAAAGATTTGTCAGTTTCATTAATCTTTTTAAAAGGTTTCATTTTTTTTCTTTGTTAATCCTCTATGTTATATTTTGTCTTCTATTTTGTTAATATCCACTCTTATCATTATTTTCCTCTTTGGCTTTCTTTGCGTTTATTTTGGTGTACTTTTTCTACTTTTGTTTAGCTTATTTTCAGCCACACATCTTTCAGAGGTATGAGTATTTTTAAGAATCTAAATTTTCCTCCAACTGCTACTTACTTGCATCTCACAATTTTCTATATGAGGCATTTTTCTTATGGTTCAATTCAAAATATTTTAGTTTCCATTATATTTTCTTCTTTAACCCAGGAAGCATTTAGAAGTGTTTCTTAATCTCTAAATCTATTTTTTCCCGTTTTCTTTTTGTTACAGATGCCTAGCCTAATTATATCATGATCAGGGAATATCTGTATGATACCCATTTCTTGAAATTTGTTGAGACTTGTTTTATAGTACAGTAGGGGAATAATTTTTTTAATGTACTGTGTCATGTGTTTGAAAATAAAATATATTCTGTAATTGTATGCAGTATTTACTATATAGTGTAGTGTGTTCATTAGATTAAACTTAATATCTTAGAGATGTTCAAATCTTGATTTTTTTTGTCTGATTAATCTATTATTTATTAAATCTTCCACAAGAGCATGTATTTAGATTTTTTTCAAAAATTAGTACCACCAATTTTTCTTTTATATATTTTGAGTTTATATTATTTTATAATACAGATTTAAAGATGATATATTTTCTTGGTAAATCAAGGGTTTTATCGCTGCTCTTTGAACTTCTTTACCTTAATGTTATTTGTATTAGTTTTTTGATAATGATATAGTTAAATCAGCTTTCTTTTGCATTCCTTTGGTATATCTTTTTCCATTTTTTAATCTTAATGTTTTAGGTAGGTCCTAAAGTTTTAGGTGGGTCAGATTATTCCCTCTGATAATCTTTGTCTTTTAAGTGGAGCATTTAGTATGTTTTTTCTTCTGCCTTCTTGTCTTGTGCGATTTGATCCACAGTAATAGGCAGAATCCTAAATGACACACCCACAATGACCTACATTCTTAAACAGTCTCTGCTCTTGAGTGTAGGCAGGGCCTGTAACTTGCTTCTAACCAACAGAGTATGGCGAAGGTGATGGGCTGTTACTTCCGTGATGAAGTTACATGGTGAAAGTAAAAGAGATTTCCCTCTGTAGATTAAGGTTTTCCTCCTGCTTTAAGAGAGAGAGGAAAATGGGCTGGGAGGAGTTTCTGCAGAGGCTACTGTAGAAATGGCTTTCTCCTCTCCCAGCCACACTGAAGGAACAAGGATAAGGGGGAAGCTTTCTTAGGGTTCTCCCTGCTCTTGCCTGTGAGCTCCTGGTGGAGTTCCTGGAGGAAAAGCCAGCAGCGGGGTACAAACTCCCCACATCTCTGAAGCTTCCCACTCACGCGAGTCTATTCTCTCTTCAGCACTTGGCCAAAATCTTCTAGCGTAATCTTCTTTCCAGTTTATATGGCACTCAGTAGCATCTGTCCCAAATTAACAAATGCTTGGGTCCTGTTTCCCTGCAGGTGCCTATCTCTTTAGTTTTCAGGTTAGTTATTTGCTCTGTGACCTTAGTTCTCTCATTAATTCAAGAAAAACTATTAATTTGCAGCTCATCCAGCTTTTTTCCTTGTTGTAATAGTTCTCAGATGACACTGGAAATCTGATTTTTGTTTTGTATGTAGTGGTTTCTTTTCTAAACTTTTTAATTTTGAAAACTTTAGCACATACAGAAATAATCATTTAGTGAGCCCAAATGTTCTTGTCCCCCAGACGTGGCAGTGACCAGACTTGTTTCCTCTATATTCTCACTCACTACCCCAACCCCAGATTATTTTGATACAGATCCCAGATATCATATAATTTTATCCATAATTATTTCTATATGTATCCAAAAGAGACCACAGTACCATTACTATGCCTTAAAAATTAATGATTCTTTAATATCATCATATATTCACTGTTCAGATTTTCCCGTGGCCTTATATATTTTTTTTAGTTAATTAGGATTGGGATCTAAATAATTTCAACTAATTCATAGACCTATTTTAATCTATAGCTTTTCCTTCTCCCACCTTTTTATGTATTAGGAAAAAAATAAGTAATTTGTCTTAGCTTAAGGCTTTTGTGGACCATCTGAGTAATGCAAATTTAGGCTGCAAGCTTGTGTAGGGGCAGCGT
Source organism: Macroglossus sobrinus (assembly GCA_004027375.1). Lineage (NCBI taxonomy): Eukaryota > Metazoa > Chordata > Mammalia > Chiroptera > Pteropodidae > Macroglossus > Macroglossus sobrinus. Next base: position 525,484 of record PVKZ01000615.1, read on the forward strand.
ACGATTTCAAATTCTCAAAGGCCAGTGCTCTCTTTCCATTCAGTGTCAGTGTTCAATATAGGCAAGTTTTTTGCAAGTCACATAGTTGAGGTGTAGCCATTGAGAGGATCCAGACTGATGAGCATGTTCTCCTAAGCTGTTGAGATCAGTCTCTGAGCTTCGTTTTCTGTCCCCCAGTACCTGAGATGTGATAAAAGCTATGGCCTGTTAATAAAAGTGAGTTTCACTGCTCTGCTTACTAGGTGTTATGTGCCACATTTTTGATTCCAGCTCTTTCGATTGTACATGAAATTGTGACTTATCAGTAGGCAGAGGAATGACAAAGGACATTTGTGCTATAATAATGAATGCAAATCTTTTTCTTTGAGAAGTATGGGAGCCATAGAGCAGTTTGGGGGAAGTTAAATCATCACATTGACACTTTACAAAGACCACACTGGCAGCAAGGAAAGACAGACTATGAGTCAGCTGCGGTAATCTGGGGAAAAAATGGTTAAGAGTTGATCCAAGACAACAGAAGAAACACAAGAAATATATTTAGGAGATATTTAGAAAGTAAAATCCCCAGGACTTGGTGTCCTGGGGATGTGAAGAGCAATAGGCAAAAATTAAAGAGGTTCCCAGGTTTCTGGCCTAATAATGGACCAAAGTGGAGGGTCTTCTTTGGATGGGTGGATAATGTAAGGTATGAGTCTACTTGTTCAGACGTGCATGACTTGAGGTGCTTGGGAATAGCTAACATACTCAGTGGAGAGCTGGTATGTGCATCTGTCAGGAAAGAGGTCTGGGCTGAAAGTAGATTTGGGAGTCATCAGGGAAGCTGTAGTATGCTTAAGAACCCCCAGGGCTATTATATAGATTAAAAGGACTGGGAATAGAGCTGCTTCGTTTAGAATAGATTTACTGTATGCTGTGGTATAGTTCTGCCATCTGGGAATCTGTGCATCAATATTTAACACAGTGTATTTCCATTTTTAGTGATTGTACTTTTTAACTGAAAGTTTAAAATATTTTGCTATTATCCAGCATTTTGAATATAAATTAATAATTGTATTTTGAGATAAGAATGGGTTTTGTTGGAAATAAACTATATAATTAAATCTGTAAATGTAAGATATTTTCTATTCATTTTTTTAGCTGCTGTAACATTATACATTTCACTTCCATAAAGGAATTTTTTAATATTTTAACCTTAATGTATTTTTTACTTTATTTAGAATTCACAATAACTTGAACTTTTTTGCCTATATTTTATAAGCGTTGATAATAAATATTTAGACACATTCAAATTAAAATTATTATTTTGAGCATAATATTTGATAATGGGATGTGTTTTCTGGTTAATAGACACTTAAGTTATAATCTGCATTACTGAAAAGAGGAAAATGCTAACTTTAACCTCTGGACATATTACCTATTTATGCACATGAGTTCATGTAATCAGAAATCTTGTAATTGCCCATACACTCATGCTAGTTTTTCTCACATTTCCGCCCACACGCTATCACCTCAGGACCCTCCTGTGCCTTTCCAGTCTGCACCTTGTACCCTCGCCAGTTATTCACTCACTCACATCACTGGTGAAGCACCCACTATGTGCTATTAAGATTAAATTAATATGTGGATGCAATCCATATTCCTAAGTAAATCTATTTTAAAAAGCAGTATAAAGCAATGGAAATCAAGAGCTATCTGTTTCTTTTATAAAATATACTTTGAAACTTTTTTGCAAAACAGTTTAACCAAAGTTTTAAATAATTTGTACCCATCCTATTCTTGAATTGAATTGATTCCTCAACTGTTTTAAAACCTGACAGTTGGAAAATCTTAGTATGCCATTTCTTCTGACATTATACCTGAACAAGATTGATTTAGTTGGTACTCAGTCGTTCTGTGATTGTAAAATTGGATAGGTGTCCTTGTCATAAAAACATGTAAACTATGCAACGATGATCACTTCGAACTGGTTACAACAAATTGTGTTGAACTGTAAGATGACGTAAGAAGATGAAAGTGGTCAGATTAAACCAGAATTTTTGTTCAATTGACATATAATTGATTAATGTTTCCTGATTTTAGAACTTTATACTACTATTCAAGTTTTGGTGAATTTACCAATGTGTTACATATTTTCTATGAAAATTATATCCATCCAACCTTGCTGATATTTATGGCTAAAGGAAACTTTTATACAATCTCAAAAAAGCAAATTAACAAAGTTGATTTCTACTGGTTTCCAAGAGAAAAAAAGAAAAAAGATACAAGGTAGGGATTATGAGACATAAAAATACAGAAAAATTTCCTGCCTTCAGTCAGTTCAAAAGCAGTTTTTCCAGCCCATTGCAGACAGATGAGAGTATAGTTCTGCCTTTAAAGACTTTCTTTGGTGCTCTGTTTTGTTTATTAAATAACCATCAGTGATAAGAATTCTCTTACAATCTAATGCCGTATGCATTTCTGCCTGCTCTGATCTCAGTTTTTTACTGCTCCTCTAAGTGTAAATAATTCCTGTGGTTATTATTTAATAGCCATAAAGGATTTTTCAGACTGCACTTAGAAATATTTTCACTGGGTACCAAACTCTTCTGGTGAAAAAGCTGTAGTATGAGTCTAGTTTGGGAGTACTTTTTAAAACTAACATTTTAAAGTCATTAACCACACAGCACCCTAGTGACTCACACTCTAATGCCAACATACTCACTTCCTTCAAGTAATTGTGCCCTATATTTGGGACAGGGTTAGAAAGCACTTGGAAAGGAAATAGGTCCCTTGACCTTTTTTAAGCAGTAGTCATAGTGTCCAGTCACTGCACTTTCCTTACTTAGATAAATCAATACTTAGATTAGCTGAATTGTTCAGTAGCAGGAAAGGAGTTAAAATCAGTTTAAGATTCCCAGTGGTGTAAAAAACTAAAAACCTGTGATTTTCAAATGAGTCTTTAAAATAGATAACCTGACATGATAGGCTCAGCCTGGATTCAGATCTATAAGACCCTGCACCTGAATTTCTTCATCTGTAAAACAGAGGTAATAATTGTCCCACCCCCCAGAGTGGATAGGACGATTAAATGAGTTGTATGTGTAAATCAGTTAGAACAATACCTTCACATAGTAAACATTCATACTTATCAGTGGCAGTGATAGAAGTTCTGATTATTCTTGTTTATTCTTCTCAATGGCAAGAACAGTACCTTGCTCAATGGAAGCACTTGGCTCTTCCCTTTCTCCTCCTGTTTGTCTCCCCTGGAGCTTGTAGGACAGGTATAACTGGTTAATCCTAGCCATTTTCACCTCCATTTCTGTCACTTCTATGTAACTTCCCCTCTACCTAATAAAGTGACCCAGAGTTCCATAAACAGGTGTCCATAAAGTTTGGAATCAGACAAGGCTTTGGGCAGCTAATCTGTAAAAGAATAAAATATGTTTTTAGACTTTATAGATATCCTATAGAAATGGTTCTTCCAAAGTTAAACAAAAAAAAAAAATGGAGCAGTCAAAAGCACATTTCTTTTCAAAGCTTTTCTCACTCATGAGGAGAACTTGAGAAAATATGTGAACTTTTTATGTAATAAGTATTTCTTAGTCATATTTAAAATATCAAGTACTTAAATCAAGGCTTCATATATTGTGAGGAGAAGTACCTTTTTGTTTATTCAAAGTCTTAAAGTCACAGAGGAACTGCTGGCACTCAAGATCACCATAATGACAAGAGAAGATGCTGCTACCAGCAATGGTTAATAAGGGGATTGGGGCTCACAATTGTTTTGGAAACTTGCAAATAAAACTGAGCTCTATGGATAGACACAAGGTCAAGACTACAATATAGGTAGATGTTATTAATCTTTTTTTTTTTGCTTCAGAAAGAAAAATGATTGCTATTATATTTAGAATTGTATTTTTATATATTAATATTTCAAAAACTTGAATAGAACTTTATATACAATGCTAACATCTTCAGGAACACATAAGCTAATTTGTAGACCCCTGAGGCAAGCATTTTTGAATGTATAATTGGAAGATCCTCCATGATATGCATTCGTAACTGTAACTGATGACTGTCATACCCCATGTTCTCAGCCTTCAGGGGAACCACAAAATGAAGAGGACATGTTATTGGAAGAAGTGAATGGATATTCGTCTTTTGCAAAGTCCCCAGTGCCATCCTCAGAGAGATTACAAATAAGCCTACCCAAATCCAATAAAGTCCTCACAAGTGGTACCGAGAAGAACTCCTGTTCCTTCCTGTCCAGCATGGATTACGCCACCTCCGGGCCCAGGAAACCGTGCTCTGGAACCTCGTATGGCAGACGGCCCAGGGGCACATTCCCAAATTCCCACCGGTTCCAGTTAGTTATTTCCAAAGCACCCAGCGGGGACCTTTTGGATAAACATTCCGCACTCTTTTCTAACAGACATTTGCCATTCACTCCACGCACTTTGAAAACTGAAGCAAAATCTTTCCTGTCACAGTATAGATATTATACACCTGCCAAAAGAAAAAAAGATTTTACAGATCAGCGGATAGAAGCTGAAACCCAGACTGAATTAAGCAGGTATGGCACGTCGACAGCCAATAGTAAACCTTCACGAAGTTGTAAAAAAGAGATAATGTTCTTTATTTATATCATGTACCTTATGTGCCTTTTGAATGGAATGAGATTAGTGTGACTTTTCCTTTTGCATGTGTCACTAGAACTGTCAGAGTAATTGCTGAAAAGCTAAGTAGCTATTAAACTTGTCAAGCTCCTTGTAAACATGAATGTTACATATATGTTTGTTGTTCTAAACATGGTACTAGAGCTTGTGTATGTTTTTAAATGTTATACTTCCAGAGAATCCTTAAAATAAGTCATCAAACAGCATTTGTGTAAATATGTCTCTTGCTTCCTGATAAAAAAAGACAAAACAATGAGGTAAAGTGAGAAGTAAAAAAACAACTGTTTATCTAACTACCCCTGTGCTTCCTTCTCAGCAAATATTCAACCCCAGTCTTATATAGCAATAAATCCCTAGGTATAATTTAGACAACTGGGATACTTTCTGTAAATTAAGTGTAATTTGCTTAAGTAATGTTTTCATATACAATAGTGTGTGGCATATAATGAATATTCAGTGAAAATTTTCCAAGAGTTTAAAGAAAAAAATGAATCTAATAAAGTATTAAGTGTTAGCTGATTTGTGATTGTTTTTCCTGGTAGTTATCAGGTACTAGGCTTTAGTTATTTTAGGAGATAGAAAACAATTTATAACTAGTATTCTTTTCTCTGGGTAAAGATAAGAGGTACATAATATTTAATGTACAGCATACATTTAATCAAAGAATTAAGGAATTTAATATCTGATAGAACTTGTCAATTGAGGGAGAAATAAAGAAAGCAAATATATGCTTTTCTGATTATATTTATGAGAGCTTTTGAAGATAATAGTTCTATTATATTTTCCATTTCCCTAGTTCTATTCTGCTCAGCTGAAATTTAGCTGCTATTCAAAAAGAAGAAAAAGAAACATACGCAACCCAAACCATATCTATTTCCTGATTATATTTACTTATAAATAATACATTTTGTAAGGATTTTGTCTCTATGTTTGAGTTATTTTACTAGACAGTAAAGCTCATTATCATGTTGCTTGTGTTTTGAAATCTGAACAGTAATTCTTTTTAAATATTACAGCTTCAAATCTGATTTTGAGACAGTTGAGACTAAGGACTTCACAGATTCAGAAGTGAACACAAAGCAGGTAATAAAAATGAGATGTCTGGAATTACACACTGGAATTACAGCTGCTTTAACCGACTAGAGTATGGATAGCTATTCGGACTAAGAAGAGTAATCTCTTGGTGACACTTCTTGCATCTCATATAGCCACTATACAGAAGGTTTGCGTATTTACAAGTGGTTAGTTTTCTGAGAATGGACAGATGGATCTTGCCAGTTGGGAATATCATTTGTTGCTAGCATCTGTTCTTGATGGTTGGCTGGCTGGATAGATGGGTGGATGAATAAAATACCTTAAATGTTGTTTTCAAAGGTGCAGACTTAGATTACTGAATCTAAGTCTGCAGAAAAGTTTTTATGTCTGTGCATTTTTAAAGAATTGCCACTATATTATTAAAAATTATACATGTTATAGTAGATGGTTATATTATTCTCTTATGTTTGCTTCTAAATTTTCTATATCATAAAGGCCTTTTTTACAGTGTTTATATTTTGAAGGATTAGCAATCATTTCGTTTAAAATATCACAACTTTGATTTTGAGATAGTGATTATTTTTATTTTTATTTTTATTTTTGGGGTCTTAATCATATATTTGTATTCTAATTTACATTTATTGTTTGTTAAAAGGTTTATCTATTAAAATGTCAAACTGATTTAGGGATAGAAGAATAAAATATCACACTTAACTCCCATCTTCCCTTCTGAAAAATGGGTATGGGATTGTAGGTTTCCATCTCAGGCGTTAATAGCTGTTTGACATAGAGGCCTGCCACTTAAGACCCAAGGACAAATCACTTATCAGAGAGCTGAGTTTTTACATCTTGGAAAACTCTACTGAACATATGGAATCACTGGGAGGAATAGATCATATAGGTAAAGTGCCTTCCCAGCCAGGGCTCAAAAAGTGATGGCTGTGACTAGCTCGGGATTTGGAAAGAGAGCTGTGTATGTAACTAAACTAAAGCAGAATAAGGTCATTTTTATGACATCGTGTTCCAAATGTTTATCCAACATCCTGTAAGAAAATGGTGTTGCCCATATTCTGTAATCAGTACCACCAGCTGTGGACTTAAGGAAGCCCATAGAGTATGAAGGCAGTAGACCCTCATTTTAACACTTTTAAACCTGTAAAGCACTATGCATAAATTTGCATTGTAAAGATTAAATCTTATAATGCAAGTAAATACTTTTAGCACAGTATGTAACTCATACTAAGAATTCTATAAAAGTAAACTGCCAAACTGTTTTGTTTGTTAATATTATCGTTCATACTGCCATAGCTAACACTGCTTCTCCATAGTTGATGTGTTGGCATTTAAAACAGCTAGGCTATTTGAATTTCTAAATAACGGAATATTTTTTCTCACGTTTACCTAAAACTTTCAAATTTGCCTCATTTTCTTTTTATACATTTACTTGTAGTGATTTTCTAATGTCATATATACCTCATTAAAAAGATAAGAAATACGTTTTTTTATCTGATTTTAAATAAAATTTTTTTGAAAGTCCTGATTAGACAGAAAACATATTCTAAACATCCCTCATCATGGTTACCTACTGGATATCTCTACTCTCTTGCCTTACTTTAAAAAAAAAAATTGCTGTTTTGCTTTATTTCTGCCTCTATATAATATATTTTTGAAGCAAAATAACTATTTGTTCTTCTCATTGCATCCCCAGGCATCAAGTTGCACGACGTACGGTACCAATGACAAAATAACCCCTTTACCTTCACCAGAGTATGGCTCACAGTGGGACGAGATGCAAGAAGGCGCTCTTCTTCAGTGTTCCCCCTCGAGGTAGACAGTGCGCAGGGGAAACCACTTCACCTGTCTCCATCCAACTGCTTTCCTATGTTACAGACACGTAGGATTTGCAACATAAGTACCATTTCACTATGCTCTGGTGTTATGCAATTCAGTGGCAGTGTTAGCTTTGCTAAGGAAGTTTGACAAGTAGGGTGCTCAATAAAAGTTTAAATGAATTCACTTTACTAATTCATTAGTAAAGGAAAGGGGACATGGGCCTTTATTATTTGCCATTACTGTCCATGTAAAAAAGAATTTTCCCCAAGACAAATCGTCTGGCAATGACGCCACCCAGTTTATGTGGCACAAATGGTAATGAACACGATACCATTTGAGGATTCCTTATTTGTGATTTTGAATACTCACCATATGCTCGTGCTTGATCTATATACGCTATCTATGTAGAGGCACTATTTTTTTTTAACTGCTCCTCTTGTTTAGGGATTACGAAATACTGCACCTAAATTAGAAAAAGATAGGTTAGTGCCCACAGTATTGAATCTAAAAAATGCCAGTGTTAGTTGCCAAACGCATTTCCAGTATCAGAGACTGGATAAGAGATGAAGGATATGAAAGAAAGGACCTGAGGTTAAAAAGAGAGCAGATCCCTTGGGGCCCAGCTTCTCCCTCGGGCCTTTCCTAGGGGGATCTCATCAGCAAGGTTGCAGATAACCTGTCTTGAAATTCATAGTGCTCCAGTACTCATAACTTAAGATTTATAAGCCACTCTTGAGCCAGTCTGCAATGAATATAAAGAATCACCTAAAAAAAAGAGTATTTATCTTTTCTAGTAGTTTCCATCCAAAAGTAAAATGCTATAATTGAGCATACCTGAATAAAAAGCTTAGAATTAACTAAGGATGACATGACTGAACAATGATAAAACTTATCATAATGACCTGCTTTAAAATTTTTTCCATAGGGAAATATCGTTTTCAGCATTATTTATATGTTAACCTTAGTCAAATTGTCATTGTTGGTACTGTGGAAGTGCTGTTGTAGTTTTGAAAAGGCTAGTGAATTTGTATTCAGAATACTAGTTTAAAAATCTGTCTGCTACTTACTAACATGTGATTTTTGCAAGTTATTTAGCCTTTCTGCCCCCTGGTGAACTCATGAGTGAGAAAAATACCTACCTAATATGTCTGTCAGGGTTGTTCTGAAGATTAGATTAGATCATGGATATAAAACATACTACAATTATATAATGTTGAACACTTATTGTATACCAACCATTGTTTTATTCAAATATTTTAATTTTCTCTTTTCAGGGCAGTATGTCAGTATTCCCTGCAGCCTCCTTCAAGGAGAAAAATCTATTCTGAGTAAGATCCTTCTTGCCTCTTCATTTTGCTTAGTGGAAATCAAGAATTAAGAACCATACAAACTGTTATTAAGTCAGATAGGTTTGAACACTACTCTCTCTTATGACCAGCCTCGAGGTTCGGTCATGTAATACATACTAACTTTGGGAAAATGACCAGAATTTTCTGAAGTAATTATCCATCACTTCATCTTTACATCCAGTGGAAATTTGTCCTTAAGTTAATAATAAGCTATAATTTTTGTTTGTTTTTATAAATAGAAATAATAGCATTTTCAAGAAATTCAGATGTTTAGTAGCTCAGGAGAGCCTTCCTGGAGGTTTCTAACCATCCCAGTTCTTTGCGGATGTTATACTTCTAGGTTTTAATGTAGCTAAAGATAAGCTACACTTTTCTCAGGGAAAATAATCTATTTTTAGAGTTTTCTTATTCTCAAACTTGCTATTTAAATATTAGAGACTGTGAATCATTTTGAAAGTGTAACTTTTTATACAATATTTTAGTCTTCTATTTGATTTGCTTATGAAGTCCTCCCCTTACATTTACTTATTCAGAAATTGAGTATTTACATTTAATAAAGGCTATTTGCATTTTTATCAGTTCACTAATTTCAGCTAATTAAAGTCAAACTTATAATAGTATCCTAATTTTCTTGTAATAGCTACTAAATATAATTATCTTATAAGATAATATAATAAAGAAATATGTCCAAGCAATTAAAAATCACTTTATTTTTGTACACAAATTTTCCTATTAGAATATTTTCCTCCTCTCCCAGCACTTTAAGAAAAAAAAGTTTTTTTAAGTAAATTTTCCAACCTTAAAACAAGATGCTCTCTCAGGAGTAGGAGAGGATGTCAGAGTTGAAGTTCCTGCTTCTCGGATGACTTCCTCTTTCCCTTCCTGCACATGCCATGCAAAGAGGCTCACACCTCTGCTACTGGAGGTGGACAGGAGCCAGAGAATGTTTAAAACCTTCGTCCAAAAAAAACAAACAAACAAAAACCCTTGTCAGGAACATGTATCCCCATTGGATCACATTCAGTTGCCCTCTTGCCACTGGTTGGTCTCTCTCTTGTTTTGTTTAATCCCTGCTTATTTTTTACTAGTGGGTGGATATCTCAGACATCTATGAAATTTTATCCCAACAGAGAGTATTTTTCATCTTTAATATATATCTTTGCATAATTTCGGAATATGCAACATAGATATGTTTGTTTTATAATATTCCTCTTAATGAGAGAGAGAAGTACATTCATAATAGGGATATTTATTTCTAATTAGGTATGTATATTTCCTATAGTTTTCAGAGTAAGTAATGAATAAATTTTATGCTGTCTATTGCTTTGTCTTCACAGTGAAGAAGAACTTTTGTATCTGAGTTTCATTGAAGATGTAACAGATGAAATTTTGAAACTTGGTTTATTTTCAAACAGGTTAGATTTTTAAAATAATTCATGGTGGTTGACTAGTACATTAAATATGCTTCATTTGGTATTTTTTAAAGTTTTTTCTACATATTAGGAAATGGACATTATATTCCTTTCCTGGGGGACCATATTCTTATAACTAATAGCAAATTGTAAAGAAATATTTTAATTAGTACTCTAGGCAGGCTCACAAGTTGGAGCAGTTATAGAAAAAAACAGAGATTTTATTCAGTTTAATACTGTCATACTTCTTGGTTATAATAGACTAGTGCAATAAATGTTTGCTTCTTATATGCAAAGATCTATAATCTCATTTTGCTATTTGAAACAGTGGTGAGAATCAAAAGCAAGCATTTTGATTACAACTGTTACTAATAAAGTGAGGACAAATTAAAAGCTTCATTTGCATACTATAAATGAAATAGGAAATGTGCAAAACCAGGTTAGGTGTTAACGTACCTAAGGAAGCTGTGTGGTCCTGAATCAGCTCGAACATTTACCTAAAAATTCACTGGGGACTGAGCCCCACTTTATTATGTAGCAAAAGATCCCATTTCATTATATATGCTGCATGCTTTCCCTGTCATAATAATCGTATGCCAAGTACAGATATTCTAACGAATTATTTCTACTTGAAAGTGAACATTTTCATTATTAGTACCAAAAGATATACCAAAAGACCTAAGTTTTATTACAATAATTTTATTTATCTCTTTCATTTAATAAAGATGGATAAAAATGTTTACATAATGGAATAGAGTTTCAGATTTGCAAGATGAAAAAGTTCTATTGATCTGTTTCACAACAATGTGACTATATTTAACACTACTGAACTGTACAATTAAGATGGTTATGATGGTAGATTTTATTGTTTTTTCCACAACCAAAATGTTAACTGTAAATAAAAAAAATAAAACAAAAATATTGGCATAAAATATATGTATTTATGCTAAAAAAAACACTTAGATTTTTCTCTTAGATTTTATAAGGCTGTTTATTGCACTGTTTTGTATAATAGCACGAAAAGTTGAATCAAACTAGATGTTGAATAGTAAAGGTTTGGTTGAATAAATTGTAGAATCTTTATAAGAGTAAGTTCTGTTCAGAGATTTAAATGCTATACAAGTGAATTTATTGATAGAAAGACGTTCAAAATATATAATTAGAGAAAAACAAAATAAGTACCCAAATAGTATGTGTTGTTTAATTCCAGTTTTGGCAAAGAAATATATATGCATAGAAAATTGCCTAGGAGTGAATATTCAAAAACATCAACAGTTATTGTAAAAGGTAGAGTATGGATTTCTTGGGCTTTTCAGAATTATTAAATTATTCAGAACTACTGAATATAAGGTTGGCTCATAACTTCATTGATAATAACAAATGATAACAAAGGAAATTAGTTGTTTTTCAAGAAACCTATTGATACATTCACGTGATAGAAGACAAGCATGATGTAGTTGAAAAAGTAGACTCTGGAGCCAGACACATCTGGTTAAAGTCTCTTAATGGTTTGTGACCTCAGGGAAAAGAAAATCATTGTCTTAGAGATGTGGTTTTCTCATCTTTAAAAATCATTTACAATACCTTTCTCTCCCAATATTGATCATGATTAGAGGTATAATTATGTGCCTAGCACTTTGTGGTTCTTAGTGATAACTTTTACGTTTTTATATGGATTTACCATCAGTGGAACATTTTTCAAGTATGCTCTAGAAACTCTTTATAAAAGAATTGTCTTTAGGGTTTGGTTTATGGGGTAGTGTATGTATGAAAGAGGAGAGAGGGTGTGGTGTTTGCACATGAATGTGAGAAGAAAAAAGAGCTTTTTCATGTGTGTGTGTGAGAGAGAGAGAGAAGGATCTTTGGGATGTCATTTAAAATATTTTATGCACAGAAACGTAATAGCACACAGTCTTCCAGAAACACTGGCATCCGTCGTGTTAAGCACAGAGTGCTTCAGATTGGAGCACACGAGCTTCCAGATTGGAGAAACTGACAGACCAGGGAAGTGATGGTCTTCAACTTTGGAAAGAAAAAGAATAATCTAAAAAATATGTTCCAGCTCTTAGTAGTTTAGTTATTGCATGGCTATTTTACATTTAGTTGATTTTGAGACATTAACATTTTTATTTATCATTTGTAGGTTTTTAGAACAACTGTTCGAACGACATATAAGACAAAATAGACACCATTTGGAAGAGGTTTGTCTTTCCTTAGAACTTCGTTAGAAAAATTCTAATATAGAAAGAATTTTAAAGTGTTTCCATACCCTGAAAAGATACATAAAAAGCAAGTGCTTTTTTCCCCCTTGTCCTTTTTGTGTGTTTGGGGACGGAGAGGGGTAGGGTGGGGAGAAGTATTGATCCTGCTGAGATTAGAAGCACTGCAGACAGAAGTAATGCATTTACCTAGCTTAATTGATGTAATTGTGCATGTCCTTTTCTTAATCCTAGGGGAAAATGCGCCACCTGCTTCATACCCTAAAGGTGAACTTAGGCTGCAAGGAAAATTCAGTACAGCTGGATGAAGTTGATACGTTGAATTTACTCGACTTTGAAAAGGATGAGAATTCAGAACAAAATAAATATAAAAGTAAAGCAGATGAAAGAATTCAACAGGAACGTCAAGAATACCAGAAAGCTTTGGATATGTTATTGACTATACCGAAGGATGAGAATGAGATATTCTCACCAAACGAATTTTTCCTGCCAGTCTATAAATCAAAGTATTCGGAAGGGGTTATAGTTCAACAGGTGAACGATGAAACAAATCTTGGACCTTCAGTTTGGGAGGAAAAAAATCCAAGTATTTCGGACAGCTTAACAGACCAGGAAACCTCTGTGAATGTCATTGAAGGTGATAGTGACTCTGAAAAGGTTGAGACTTCAAATGAATTATGTTGTCTTAGCACAGTGCTATCTGATCAGTCTGTTCAACTCTGCAGTGTCAAAAGTGACAATAATCATGACGTGGAAGGACCGACTCTTAAGATCATGGAAATGAGCATCGAGGACTGCCCTTTGGATGATTGACCTTCATTAATAAATATCCCAAATGGCCAGTGATTCAACATTCTTTTTTTTCTCTCCTTTTTTTCTTTTATATGTTAAGATTTTCTATGCTGAATAATAAATTACCATAAATTTAGCAGCTTAAAACAAAAACACATGTATTATTTATCCCACAGTTTCTGTGGGTCAGTAGCCTGTCCATAGCTTGGCGGGGTCCTCTGCTCCGGGTTCCAACAGCTGCAGTCCAGGTGTCAGTCCAGTCCAGGTCTCGCCTGAAGGCTTGATTGGGGGGTGGGATGGCGGGGAAGAACCTCCTAAACTCTTTTCTAATTGCTGTCTGAATTCCTTTCCTTGTAGTAATAGATCCATTTCTTGCTGGCCCTTGGTCATCAGCTGTCCTCAGCTCTTAGAAGCTGCCCAGTATTCCCTACCACATGGCCTTCTCCATAGGCAGCTCACAATATGGCTGCTTGTGTCTTCAAGGCTAACAGGAAAACGAGAGACTGCTAGAAAGAGTCTTATTTAACAGTCACAGGAATTACTTTCTATCATCTTTGACACTTGGTTAGAAGCAAATCACAGGTCCCACCTACTCTCATTACAGAAGGATGTGAATGCCAGAAGGTAAGATCCACTGGGGTCACCTTAGGATCTATTGGCCACAATTTCTAAGATGTTTTCCAAGAGTGGCTTTGTAGGCAATGGGAAATGGTTTTATGATCTGGTGTGATTAAATGTGGTCTACATTATTTTTAATTTCTTCTTATTTTCCTGCAGCATTTAAAGCCTCAAGGCCTTTCTAGTTATCAGTGAGCTAGAGCCGCCTGATAGCTACCTGAAAATTTGTCCCTTCTTATGAGGGCAAATATTCTGTAGACCCAATCAGACACCCTCCCTCTACCACTGTAGTTTACGAATGGGATCCTTACTATTAAATATGTCTCAGAATACTCATCTCTAGTTAAATCTTTTCAACTACTTACAATAATGTGGTTGAATATTTGAGTGCCTGTTATATGCAAAGCTGCATGACTAAGCACTGTGGAGCACAAAAAGATGAAACAGAATGACAACCCAAATGTTCTAGAATCTTAACCGATAGCCTCCAAGTATCCATTCTGTAACTCTTTATCATCCTTTGCCCACAGTGTTTTCCAAAAGGTAGCACATAACTCAGGAGGTATCAGAGCAGATCTCTGAGGGTTTATGGATGACACATCCAGCATCACCGCTGCCTGAAGGATTCAGCCTCAGGGACAAACCGAAAGTACAGTGGGGCGGGGCCAGACGGGTCCCCGGAGCCACAGACTCCTCCAGGGTCTTATGCCCAAAGAAAGTCTCATTGCCACAGGCCGTTCTCGGCCCCGCTGACCCCTCAGTGCTTGCGTCTGGAGTTCCTCCCCTTAACCTCTGTGCAACCCCTGAGCCGCGGTTTAAGAGAGTTTGGACTCGATGATCCAAATATTTCTTTTAATATGTCAAAGTTAATTCTTAGGACTTTTAGAGATTATAATTGAAACAATTTATATCTAGAAGTAGAAACGCCTCTTCTGTTTCCCTCCACTGTCTGCTAAACCCATACACACTTCAGCCATAGAAGATGCTGCCTAACAAGTTACTGCCCCTAGACCTTTTACAAGCAACATATGGAGCCAGTAATGGCGTATCCCAAAAGAACAAATCCACATGTCTAATTAAAGGGCCAGGAAGAAGATACTCTTGAATTGGTGTATGTTGTGCTACAAAGGCAACTTTTTGCCTTGAGAATTCTGTCTTGCAACAACATTCAAGTTTTGGGGCAATCCTGGAGGTGAGGCTTCTGTACTCCTAGCTCTTCCAAGAACTGAAAACGGGTGAATTGACGGTCAAGATTTTTCTGAGAGGAAATATATACTGTTTTGTTCATCTTCTATTGTTGCTGTTACCACGTTACCACAAATTTATTGGCTTGGGGAAAAACATTGATTATCTTACCATTATAGAAGTCAGACATCCTCAAATCGAGATGTTGCCGGGACTGCATTCTTCTTGGGTGCTCTAGGGGAGAATCTGTCCTTGGCCTTTTTCAGGTTCCAGAGGCTGCCTGCATCCCCTCCCTTGTGGACCCCTCCTCCATCTTCAAGGTCAGCTGTGTAGTTATTTTCAAATCTCTCACACCTCTGCTTCCTCCATCTTACCTCTGTTCACCTGGCCCACCTGCCTGCCTCCTAGAAAGATCCTTGTGTACTTTGAGTAATCACCTAGATAATCCAGAAAAATCTCCCCATCTCAAGACTCTTAATCATATCTGCAAAGTCCCTTCTGTCACATAAAATAACATTCACAACTTCTGGGGATTAGGACAAGGACGTTTTGGGTGACCCATCACTCAGTCTACCACAATTGTAAATATCAATAACCTAATAAAAATTTCCTAAATAAACATTTGTGCCTATTAATTGTAGCTTGGCTATGTAATGAATCCCAAGTTAATTACTAAAGCACTGGTCCTCATACTTTAATATACTGGAATCACCTGGAGAACTTAATATAGATTTCTGGGTCCCAACCTCAATAACTTCTAATTCAAAATTTTCAGATCTGGGTTGGGCCTCAAGAATTTGCATTTCTAACAAGTTTGCAGTGCTGTTGTTACTTCTGTAAAAATAACCCCACTAAAAAACGAAGTGGGCATTCAGTGGATAGTAAGTTCCACTCCAAGGATGGAAGGTGAGGGGCTCTGGAGACCCCCTGGGAAGGTGACATTGTTGGGAAGTTGGTGGTGTTAAGTACATGAATATGTATTCTTTAAATATGTTAATTGTTCCACAAATGTTCTAATTAGTGAAGTTGGCTGTTTTAATAAGATGCCTTCTAACTCTTAAGTGCTTGATTACTGTGGAGATGTTAATACATTAGCAACTACTGAAAGCAACCTCTATTGTCTAGTACAGTGGCCCTCATTTTTTTTGGCACGAGGGACCAGCACTCCTACAAAACTCTAATGCCCGATGATCTAGGGTGGAGCTGAGGCGGTGATGCTAGTGCTCCGAAGTGGCTGCAAATACAGATGAAGCTTCTTCGCTCGCTCCCCTGCCACCCACCTCCTGCTGTGCAGCCCTGTTCCTAACAGTTTGTAGCCCAGGGTTTGGGGAACCTTGGTCTAGTACATTATTTAAAATAACCCAATGGAGAAACAGGACTAATTATATGCCTCTTTGCAATAAGATCTAGAATAAAAGAGGCAAAATAGTTTCAATAGCACTATTCACACACAAATCATATCTTGCTTCAATATTTATTTTTATGGCAAAAATAGACTATACTATATTCATTTCACATATATTATAGTCAAACTTATTTGCCCATTAAATGTACACACTTTTATAAACCAATGAATTTAGAAGAATTAAGCTCTTCCGATTACATTTTTACTTTGATCATCAGATAGCACATAAAATTGCTTTTTAAATTAGAAAACTAACACAACTATCTGTACTACCATCTCAAAAAGGTAGAATTCCCAGAATTGCCTGAATTATAGGAAAGCTTTCAAAGAAAATTATTTCATATAAATTTTCTCCAAATTTTCAGTTAGGCCTGTTAAGTTTTATTAGCCTCTGTTGAAATCTTCTATTTAAATCAACGTGCTCTATAATGTTTATTTTTAAGTATGCTTTCCTAAATTTACTGTGGGTGTGGGTAGTGTTTGGATTGCTTCAGTTAAGAATCATTCCTACACAATAACTATTTCAATTTCTCCATCAGGCCACAAAAACAAATTATGCATATAAAACACATTAGAGCTCTACTACTCTAAAAGATGTTAGATAGTATTTTTTTTCTTTTATTCTTTTTCTCTCATCTTTTTTTGTAACTCATGTGGGTTTAAGAGTTTAGTGTTGCTTTTATTAAATCTGTTCTGAAAATCACTTTATCACCTTTGGATAATACTTACTTTTGTTCAGGCTATTTGTTGGACTCAACCGGTATCGCACTGATATTATTCCAGTAAAACTGCAAAACCTTTAGATCTGTTCGGGACACCTAACTCAAGAATAAATTACTACATTTCAAAAACTAATACTATAAAATAACTAACAAAAGATTTGTCTCATTGAATGCTCCGTTAATTTCAAGTGATTTCTAATGAACTTCTAGGATAAAAAAATTTAATCTCAGCATTTATATCAGTCTGACCTGCAATATTTGCACTCTTATGAAAAATGAGTGACTGAGCTTCTATTCCCCACTTACTGGATCACTTTTTCTCAGCCAATAAATGAGCAGATAGAAATGGAAAGCCAGTTATCAGTTATCTGTACTATTCTCATCAACTTACCCAAAATTGAAGAATGACATATTAATGTTAGGACTAACCCAGAAAAATCTGGTTTTCTTTGGCAGTACAGACCTGCTCCTAAAAGTGAATACTGTAGTTTTTGTTTTGTTTTGTTTTGTTTTTTACCAAGCTTTTGGAGTGTGAATTTAAAATACACATGCACATTTAAAACGTCAACAGTGACAACTGAAATAAAGTACTGGTCTTTTTATAGTGTAAAAACCAATTACCAGTTCAGTTAAAACTGTAGATGTATCACACTGGGCTCGTGTACTGCTATAGCCAGTGTGGGTGTACTGTGTTACAGATTCAAAGCTGAATGGAGGGATTTTAAATGGTCCTTTTATATGACACACCATGAAGTCATTTAATGGAAGTTAAGGGATAATGATAAAAACATTTACCTAATATAATTAGTTTTCAAAAACTTGGAATAGTACCATCAGCCATATTATTAATTCTACAGTTAATTCAAACACAATTATTCCTTTTCTAGCATTCATTTGTACTTATAACATAAAAGCATAATTTTAAATAATGTTTATCATCTTTTTCCTAACCCATCAACATATCAGAGAGAAAGTTTAGATTTACTCTAGTTTTTGACAACTTTTAAAATTTCTCCAATATACTATGTTAAACACTTTTGGAAATATGATGGATAGCCAGACCCTAACTTGCATATATGTGACCTGGAGATACTCCTTACATGGGAATATTTGCCTTGAAACTGCTGCTCCTTCGGCTGGGTGCTGCAGACCTTAAACTTCCTTCTTGGTCCATCCTCAACTTCCCAGTTCATGCCAGTGACAATCCAAAGGAGATCATGTGAGTGGAAACAGGAGAGGAAGGAGGACATATCGCCAATTCCTCCTCCTTCACCCCTGCCCCTCCAGTCACAGCCAGTTTCATGGGCAGCATCCCTGCTCACTTCATTATGTCCCATTCTGATCCTCACCCTCCATGCATGACTCAGGTTTCTCTAACAAATGATGGGATGGATATTCACTTACATGGAGTTCTCTCCGGAAACACATCAGTCTGCCTTCAGTTGCTTGCAGACTCTCAGTCTCCAGTGCCAGGCAGGCACAGAGAGAATTCCTTCTCTGCTCTCACTACCAGGGAGCAGGAGGAGGAAAAAATGCTATCCATTTTTCTTGGATTATGGTGATTTGGTTCTACGCCATTAAGAGCCTCTGTGGTTAAAATAAGCTTTGGGAGGACAACCAAGAAAATTAACACCCACTTAGAGTATTGTTTATAAGGGGACATATTACTACATCTCAATAAGTCAAAATACATCTTGTCTTTTAGAGCATAATTTTTATTTCAGAACTGGCCTGTAGTAATATACAGAAAATGATGTCACTTTAACAATCCAAGGACCTCTTCAAATGTCTTCTAAAATCTTCTCTTTACCCACCCTCCCCAACACACACAAACTTTAAACAACTGAACTGATTTTTCCCTCATTTTTGTTCTAAGTAATTGTAGATATGAGGTAAGTGGAGCCCTTATCTACAGGAATTTGAAAAACATGTTCTTTTGAGAAACACTTTCTAGGCAAATTCTTAGTGTACCAATTTCTCTATTTTTTAAATGTCTATCCTTCGGCTCAAAAAGGAGCCCTGATTTGAATTTTTAAAAATAAACCTTAAACTGGGAAGAGTTTTAGCTTGATCCACATAGTCTTGATGGGAAGCAGATTTCTTAAATTTATATCCAATAGAGATTTTAAAAGACTTTTCAGTTTGATTTTTTAAGTGATTTACGATAAACAGTAATTGTTTCCATTTGTGCGTGCAAATCTCAAATAAACCTACACCCAGTAAGTTGCAGCTGACCTCCAGTTTTACCGTTTAAAACATATAAAGCTTTATATTCTATATAACATGTACACCTAAATTTTCTTAAGATTGTGAACATTAACATATCAACCCATGTGAAATGACTGTTTTCCTCTGATGATGAGCGCCGTCACAGAAAGGTTGGCGACACCTGCTGTCATCACCTGGGCCTACACCCCAACTCTCCCTCACCCCGTTTCTGCCTAGACCTTTCTAAGGAAGCACAGGTCCCACCTCAGTTTTAATCCTGCCACAAAATTGTAAAGGCTAAATTCTAGGGCTTTCTGAATGCTTCACAGTAGATGTTCCAGAAAAAAATAATTAATAAAGACTGCAATTAAGATTTCAAATGATACTCTAAAATGAACTTTCCTGTACTCAAAAGTACTAACTAGAATATTTCATCAGAAGGCCCCCCACTAAAGGGGGGAAAGCTGATGCCAGAGATGTCAAAATAGATGAGTGGAAAACACTGGTTTATAACCAAAGGAGAATATGTTAAGTGGAAACTGGAAACATTTTGTGAAAATGGACATTTTGGTAATTTTGATTTGAAATAAATAATATCAAGGAACTAAAAGACACTAAAATACTGAAGCATTGCATAAGTTTGGCAGATAGTAACAGCCTCGATTCAGATGGAGTAAGACTATGAAAGCTCAATGTTTTATAGTTCCCTCTTGAAAATCACATTATTTCAAAGTCTAGTCATGTAGATTTATTTTTATTCAGGAATACATGGGTCTTAGAAGCTATATCATGCAACATTTTAAGAGTGACATTCAAACAGTATAATTTAGCCCTTGTAATTTCCTTATAATCAAATTATTACAACAGGAATGCAAACATATCATGTATTTCTCTTTAGGATTCCATTCTTTGTGAATATTTACATTTGGGTCAATTGTGCTTTAAACAGGAGTCTTAAAAACAATTTCAGGTTTAAATTAATATTTTGTTCCTAAGTGACAATGATATCCACTGGCAACATTCTTTTTTCATTAATGTGTCTTGAATCTTCCTCTTACATGGTTGGTTCCTGAGTAGCTCAGAGTGAGGCAGATCCACTGTACTGAGTAAATCCTGTCTCACAGCTGACAGCACATACACATTTAGTGGTCACAACGGCAAGGTAAACTACTTTAGCAGTTCCCACAGGAACTGGAACCACCCCTAGGATACTGTAGAGTTTGTGGAAGTGGCCCTAGATTTGACATTTTGGAAGTTTGGTATTTTGGAGGAGACGACTCAGAAGAAGGAACAAAGAAATGGCTCCTCAGTTAAACGTACCAATCGGTCCTTACCTACTCAGCAGCCATCACTGCGACAAGGCTATCTTGGCCTGGGCCAAAGGTGACACTCTCCCTCTTTAATTCAGCCCATTTCTTCTGCCCGCTGGGATGGGGGTGGAGGGACTAAGAAGCTAAAACTGACCTCAAGGGTGAACTTAAGGGGATTAGGGAGCTAAAACTCACGTACCTCCTGAATATCACGGCAACTTCCGGTAGCCTTGCAAGTTTGGGCTATGGCTTTAGAAGATGAGGTGACACTATTGCTAACTCTTCTTTCAACCGGAAGAAAATAAAGCCTCTTCAAAGCTTCTTTTAACAATGATATACATGATTTTATTTGTCAGAAAAGAACATTTAGGTGGAAGAACTCCAAGGAAGTAAGTGAGTCACTGAGAGTGACAGGCCTAGAATTTCCTGGGGACACCTACCTCTGCGAAGGTGGAGTCAGCCCCATACTGTCAAGCCTCCACTCTCCATCCCAGCATCTCTGTCTAAGGATAGATAATACTGTGTTTCTGTACACACAAAGGCATCCACATTCACCATCCTGCACATACTCTTGTCCTGGTCATCCTACGTACTCTTAAGCCTTACTCTTCTAAAACACTTCTGAAACAATGTCCACTCTTATCATTTCATCTGTAAAGCAACACATATATTAAAACAGACATTGTTTTTAACAAAAGTGCAATTGTTTTTTCACTTCCATCCTATGCAATTGTTTTTTCACTTTGTTTTCAACCAATAAAATCAAACTCATTTAGATTTAATAATACTGAAGAAAATAGTGAATCTTATTATGCTCTTACATTTTAAAATAATGTGCCTCCATTCCCAACTTTCCCTTAAATGACTCATGTCAGTACCGTAATGAGTTGAAATCTTGTTTGGAAAATATAGAAGGTACAAATATATAGAATTTTTAGGATAAAAAATTTTCTGAATATAAAAATGCTGTCTAAATGCTTCAAAATAACACTTTTAGATTCTTCTTGCAGTTTGGGTTTGGTAACTAAACAGTTAAGTACCCAAGGTTTTTTAAAAATAAAACATAACAACATTGTTTTAAATATCTTGAAGTTATAAAGGAACCACTCATATCTGTGGATCATCCTCATAAAAGGTTCAGTTTTTCAACAAGAAAATCCCCAAAATTTTAGTCAAAATAAAATTCCACTATCAAAAACTTGTTTAAGATAGAAACCTATGCACCTTAATGATTGCCAGAATGGCTGGGCATAGCTTCGGTAAAACACAGAATTGTCTAGAAAATACAATCTCCAAAATGTGTGTCAGTGCTGCGAATCAGACAGCCCGGCGATGCCCGTGACGCCAAGGCGGCCTTCTCCGCACGCTCCCAGGTGAGAGGCCCCCACTTCTGCCTTGCGCTCCGCACGCCTGCGCAGTGCACCGCCACGCGCACCGCCTGACGTAGCGTTTCGCGCAGGGCAGAGTGGAGGATAAAGTACAAGTCAGGAAAGCACTTTTCTCAGCTGTAAACGCTTCACGTGATCAGGTCCCCTTAAGAAGCCGTGGGAGCTTATATGAGCCTTGAACTTTTCAGGAACTGGATGAGAACCCGATACACAAACGTGTACTGGCAGAGGGTCTGCACCATCATCATCCTCTGCTGCCTCAGCATGTCCAGCACCCTGGGGATGTCCAGCACCTGCAACAGAGAACCGGCCACAGGGTAACCCACCTCCTGAAGAGCGACAGGCAGAGGGGGGCAGTTTGTGTCCTACAGGAATCTGGTTAGGGGACAGACAGTCTCCTTTCTTAGCATCTTCTATTAAAAACCCAAGAAACTGTCTCCAGCCATGCCACCCTGAACATACCCCATCCTGTCTGATCCCGGAAGCTAAGCTGGGTCTGGCCTGATTAGTACTTGGATGGGAGACCACCTAGGAAGACCCAATGCTGTAGGTGCTAAAAAAATTTTTTTTTTGCTAAAAACCCGAGAAACTTTGTTCAGAAAGGGCTGTGTCGGTCACTAGATCCCTCTCCTCCCCAGCATTGTGCCCAGCCCACTTCTCCCCGCACTAAAACAGGAAATAAGCACCTCATTGTGTTCCAGACAGGCAATCATGATCTCTGACAGGATGACGACGCCGGTCCTGCCCACCCCAGCACTGCAGTGGACCAGAACAGGAGGGTTGGGGCTTCTCAGTTCATTGCTGCTATTGGTGTGGCGGCGGACAGACTGGATCTCCTCAAGGTACGCTGTGCAACAGCCGTGGGATGGAAAGTTACTCAGGGATTAAAGCATACTGAATGGACAATCTGCAGATTATTCCCACTGACTAATCTGAGAGGACTCCAGACAGGGTGCTGGGTGCCCGCTAACCAAGCCCAGCCCCTGAGTGACAGTGGGATCTCGGACACGTCACTGACTGTCTGGACTTCCCTTTTCTCATCTACAAAGTGAAATGGAGCAGAAGTCTCTAAGACTCGGTTATTAGCGTCTCCTTGCTACTAAATTATACTTCAAAATCTTCTTCCATTTAAGCCTCCCCCTAAACCCTTAAAATTTTGTTTTAAAACAAGTCCAATGCTTATACGAGACAGCATAAAGGAAACATTTCAGGGACATGAGTCTTCCTCTGTGTGGATCAGGCCATGCTGGGAATAAAGACACTTACACAGAAATCCCTTGAGGTCCTCTGGATAGCCGTGCTCAGGCCAGTCCGTGTACTGGAGATGCCAGACCGTCCTCTCCTGCCCTGTGAGAAGGTGCTTCATCTTCAAGCCTGTGGTGGCATAGCAGCCGGAGTCTGTGCGGAACCGGGTTGTGATCTTAAACCTTCCATAGGTGACGGTGTTGTGCCTGGAGCCAAGTCGTGGCCAGTACCTGAAGCTCTTCTCCCTGCCGCCCTCCTGTCAGACAAGTACACGGACGGTCAGAGCACGAGGTACCACCCCACAACGGGCGCGCTCACACGCACAGCGCGTCTGAAGCTCAGAACTGCAGTCCCACCTTACCTTCTTCTCTCAGTCGAGATCTGACATGGTCAACTTTTCATTTGCGTCAGAGAAAATCTATTCAGAGACAAGGAGGACTCACCTCTTCTGCTGTCACCATTGCTATAATAGCAATTCCCTGTTCCCACACCATCTGCCAAAAATCCTGACAGGTATTCTGTAATGGTCCCTGTGTTGCAATATAATCCCATTCAATTCCACTGACAGAGACCTGAGAGTAGAAAGGGTTAAAAAAATTAATGTGCATATAAGACCTGTATGTATTTATGCATGCATACACATTTGTTCCTGGTAATACTAAGTGAACTGGGGAGGAAGGGTCTGGTGGGGACCCAGGGGGAAGCTGTCAGCATTTCGTCATCCAGAGGCAAGGACCATGAGGTCCCACAGTGGCGAGCGGTAGGTCCATCAGTTCTGAAGCTCAGACTTCCCACTATTCTTCACAACCGAACTCCAATGTTACGAAGTTCTCATCCACCCAGTCAGGAGAGACTGGGTGAGTCATTTCAGAGAAATGTTCGCTTGTTAAATAAAATTATGTGCATATGAAAAAGCATGTGCAGAGATTCTCAAAGACGGTCAAGGGTACTGGCATTCATAGGCAGATTGCCAGGTCTCTCGAAAGCCTCAAGTGTGAAACTGCTCTCATCAAACATCACTTGCAAACTAAAGAAAATGTGGGAGAGAAGAAAAGCAAACATCTGACCATAGACACTTCCTCACTCACTGTAAGGAAATTTGTCCTTCCCAAAATTAAGAACTGACTTTCTAGCCAGCATGAGCAAAGCATGCAGTGATGGAGAAGAGAGAGCATCTGGCTTTCTTCACTACCTATTGTGAATCATCACTTTTTCCATTTTAACGGGTGTCATGTTACCCCAGTGAAATAGCATTATACTATTTCCAGGGGAAAAAAAGTGGCAGTGCTTCTTTAAAGAACAAAATAACGTTTAAAAATGATTTTAGGAATATGCAATGAGAACAGATGGTGCCATTGTAAATAAAAGCTTTGGTGAACACACCAAGAAACCCAGACTTTGGTTACACAAAAATGCACGTAGGTTTGTCACGAGGAAAAATCAAATCGGCTGCTCCTGAGAGAATATATGAGTTAAAAAAAAAAAAATTTTTTTTTGAAAGTCTTCAGATTTAGAAGGAGAAAGTTCAAATAAGGGCTTCAGAGTCCTGACAGTGCTGCTGGGTCAGTGCTTTACCATGTGGAGATTGCAAATGTGCCTTCGGCTCTGTTGGTAAACACTTTCTATCCAGCCCTGCTGTGTGGACTTCCCAGCTAGTAATACAGCTTCTCACAACGGTTCAAAACTAAGGTGTTTTTAGAATAGAAATGTGAATAGAATTCTAACGTTTCTGTAATTTAACTCAGACCTTTACGCTCCGTTTATTATGCTAAACGTGCCTCTCACCTTCATATGTGATGCATTGATATAACCAGTGTTGTTGTCCTTGGTTGGGACCAACTCTACCCTGGTGTCATCATAGGGGAGGACATCCGGGAACCGATTCCTTTCTGCATTTTCAGGGAGCCGTGCTGTCAAGCACTCGCCGTCCACTAGCCGTTTTTTAAGAATTCTTTCATATTCTGTGAATACCATTCCTTGCTCTAACCGCTGTTCCAGGATTTTACACTGTAGAGTAGAATACATGGAATCATATGAATATAGTTTCATTGCCACAGCTGCATTTTGATTATTCATTTTAAATCTTGTTTTCTGCTTCAAGTCTAACATTATATTATACTGAAAATTCTAGGTGAAACCAAAGTGAAATTTTTAACAAGCCATAACAATGATAAATGAAATAACCTTATTGGTGAGAAATAAATGCAAAGTTCTGTTTAAAGGTGAAACTTGGCCTAAAGCAATTTGTTGAATTCATTTTCTCTAAATTTATGGTCCGTTTTGTGACTGCCTCTGAAACAGAAAATTCTCCTGGAGAACACTAAATCCTGGAGTAAGAGAATCAATTCCAAAATTTATGAACAAATGCTTCAATTTTATAATATATAATTATATAAAAAACTGAAAGCGGTAGTAAATTCTGAAAACTATCTCCAGGATAGATTTGTAAGCAAATTAATTTTGCTTAGTATGATTTATGCCTGTCTCAGTCACAAAGGAAGCTTTGAAAATTTCAGTTACCTATTTACTAAGAGAAAATTTCAGCAAATGAAAGCAGTCAATGTCTGCTTTCTTTCCTGTGTATACGTGTTCATATGCATTTATAGGTTTCCTCTAACTTTAATGCCATCAAAAATCAAAACAGCCACAGATGACTGGAAGAAGTTATAGAACAACATTCAGAAACAAAAAAAATCTACATTCTTAGCCCAAAATTATCTTTTAAGGTATTAGATACAAGTTTGCCCCAGTGCTGAGGTCCAGATTACAAAATTCCTTAATGCCCATTTGGGATTATTAAAGGTGATAGAAAATGCATTGTCATCTCAGGAAGAAGATTTCTAGCATTTCATCTGCTCTCCCAGAGAAGGGATACAGCCAGGGTGACTCAGACGTACCCTCTCATCGTTGGTGGCTCTGGCAGGCATGTCCTTTCCTTCAGCAGGCAGAGGCAATCGAGATAGGGAGAGTCCATTCAGGGCAGCCAACTTGAGAGGACCCATTTTTTTTGCATCTGCTCGGCTCTTTTTCATTCCCTACAAAAATATATGTACATATGAAATATACACAAATACAACCTCTTTTGGAAAAAAAAAATGTCATTGGACTGAAGGCTAGAAACAAAAAGAGGGAGCGTTCTCCTTTGCCAACAACCACAAAAGAACTTACACACCACAGCCGCACACACTTGATTAACAAACACTGGGAGGAAAGAATTCCTTTCAAGACCAAAGCCCTGATAAGTCTTCCAGATAGAAGGTTTTGAAATGCAGTTGGTTTCGGGGTTCTGTTGTAATGGCAGGTGAGGCTCCAGGCAGACAGCATTCCTTCCCCGAATCTCAAAACATGGCTCGGCAAAAATTCAGCTGCCATCTTCAAAAAGAGTTTTACGTGCAATCACCTGACTGCAATAAGTTTTTTGTGATTTTTAAAAAAATATAAATTAGTTCTTTAAATTATTCTGAAATAAGTAAATGTTTTCTACGGTAGCACTCTCTATTATGGTTCTGTATTATACTGCGGACTTGTGTGACCTGGGTTGGATCACCACCCCTCTCAAAACCACCACCTTTGTAGCCGGGGAAATAAGACAGGGCTGAACTCTCCATCATGACACCAGGAGGCCCAGGTACGAGAGCATCAGCGGCATGCTGTCTTCTGAAAACAAATGTTTCCTACAGTTATTATCAAAGTTAGTGATTTTCTTCTCCAAGGAGAACAGGCCTAAGACTGCAAAGCCTCCTTAGATATTCTACATCTCTTTGGAATTACAATGACACTAGCCCCAATCTGGAAGACATGGTTTTCTCAAGTTCTGTGTCATCATAAGCCAAACCAGCTCTACCAGCCTGGGAGGGACAGAGGGAGGAAGGAATAGGGAGACAGGAACAGAAGGAGAGAGGGAGACTGAAAGGCTCCTGCATAAGCGAAAATAGTGATATGGCGGTAAATGTTTAACAGCTTGCTCTCCAGGGCAGGAAGTTCTCATTTGTAAAGTTTGCCAATTTACACAGGGAGAACACTCCCACTATGGCCAATTTCAACTGGCCAGCATAACATCACGTGGCTTACAAAAGCCCTGAACCATATTTGTGATGGGCCCTCAAGTCAAGGTTAGTAGTCGGGCAGAGATGAGCAGAAAAGTCGTAGCTGCCCAGGGCACGGGGAGATGGAATGGATAGGTTAGTTAGTTAATCACGTAGCTTGGCCAGAAGGCAGGACAAGGAGTGTGGAGGTACGGGCATGAGGAGCCAGAAGCCTGAGCAATGTGACAAGATGACTTAACAGTGGACAAGCTGACATGACAAAGCCACAAATGCCTGGCCAGAACTTGGGGACTCAAAGTTAAAAGGTTGCAGTGGAAAGACAGAGAACAGCCAGGCTTAGATAAGCAACTGTTACTTAATAAACTATTATATACAATCTAACTCAGAACAGTGTAAAGAGAACAGAGGTTATAGAGATATGGGTTTAAAATTCCAGTTCTGCCCCTCACTAGCTATGTGACCTTGGGAACGTTACTTAAAATTTCAGTCTATTTCCTCATCTGCAGGAACAATAGACCTGTTGTAACTTGGACTCAGTAAAGCAGACAACATGCAGGGCACATGGTAAATGCTGTGGAATGGCAGCTGGGGTGATGTTTTGCTTTTACATTTTGCTTCCAATAGTTAAGACATGCTTAATTTAATTAGTTCATGGTTATTATACTGAATATTAAAGAGCACATTTTCTACAAGGAGCCTTCCTTGGATTCTCAGTTCATTTACTCTTTTAAAGAGATCCAAAGCTCTCTTGACAGAGTGCCACCTCCACAACTCCAGAATCCCTGCCCGACCTTCGGGGACCCTGGCCGGACATCTGCCGCTGCAGCCGCCTGACTCCAGTGTAGGGACACCTTAGGAGCATTTCCACGGAGGCTGCTCTCAGACGTCACCCAGGCAAAGCCAGCAAACAGAACAACGGCTGCTCCGGAGGCAAAGGGCACTGTCAACAGGTGGTCCCAGGGCGATCTTGGCTAACGTCTGGAATTAACTTCATCTCCTTTCCCACTCACTGCCTTGCTAAAACGTTTCATTCTTTCTTTCCATTCCATCCCATACAGTCTCCTACATTTACATTTTCACTTTATTTAATTATCTCTAGAAAACCACTAAAATTCTAATCGACCCCACTATTTCCACGGATAATCAAACACAAATGTGTTCCAAATAAGATAAAAAGAGTCAAATGTTGGGGGTGTGGAAGTGGGGGTTCAAAAATTGAAAGAAAAAAAAGCTTAAAAACATCAAAAGCTAGGAGTCAAAGGAGAGACAGAGGTGAGGAGGTGTAGAGAGAACAGGCTGAAAGGGCCTCATCTAGGCTGGGGCACACCTGCGCCACACTCATCCAGGCTGGGACACACCTGCACCACACTCGTCCAGACTGGGACACACCTGCGCCACACTCGTCCAGACTGGGGCACACATGCACCACACTCGTCCAGACTGGGACACACCTGCGCCACACTCGTCCAGACTGGGACACACCTGCACCACACTCGTCCAGGCTGGGGCACACATGCACCACACTCGTCCAGGCTGGGACACACCTGCGTACTCACCCCTAACGGCGGGCGTCCTTCCACGACGTTCTTCTTTCCGGACAGGAGGTCTGACACCGGCCTCTTCTTCAGGGAGTCCCTGCGTGCTCGGTACCGCCCGGACGTGGTGAGGTCGGACTCAGACATGCAGGGAGTCAGCAGCCCGTCCCTCCTGGGTCGCCGGGGCTCCGCAATCATGTGCACGGGGCTGCCCTCTCTCACCCTGCGCTCAGCCTCTGTGACGTAGCACTTGGGCTCCAGAATGTGCAGGGGGCCCGCAACCAGTCTGGCCGACGCACAGTAGCAGCCAGATGGCGGCTCTTGGGAGTAACTCCCCCGGGACTCAGGTGCCCGTGGGTAGAGCGCAGCCCATACTTTGTTTTCCTCCTCAATATCCTCCTCCTCAAAATCTTCCTCCTCCAAATCCTCCTCCTCCAAATCCTCCTCCTCCTCCTCACTGCTGTGTATCAGCATGGTGGCGTCTGAAAAGAATTTGTAGTGGCCGTATCTCAGGCGCTCCAGCTCGTCCAGCTCTCCTCGCTTTGTTCTTTCGATGAAAACATTTGGCGGCGAGCCGGCGCTGATAGCCCGCGGCGCCACGTCCGCGGCCGAGGCCGACATGGTCCTCTCCTTGAGCCGCAGGCCCTCGAAGCTGTGAGTCAGCCCGGCCACCTCGATGCTGTTCCGCTTCTGCAGGTGAGCGTGCCGGGCCGCGGTCAGCGGCTCGCTGACCTCCTGCAGAGAGTGCGCCACCGGCAAGCTGTCCTCTTGGAAGGTCTGGACCGAGTGGTGGACGCGCCGCGTGATGAGGTCCGGGTTGCTGCTGCTGATGTAGAGGTGGCGGGACAGGTCGGGGGTGCTGTTGGCCGGCCTGGGCGGCGGGTACGGCGGGGGCGGGCGGTACGCCTGCGTCTGCAGGATGTTGGCGGCCGGGTACTCCTGCGCCTGCAGCTGCGCGTTGGTCAGCTCGGGCACGCTGACGGCGCCCCCCACCAGCCGCCGCTCGGCGGGGCAGGCGTACGGGCACTGGCTGTGGAAGCTGCAGTTCAGGCTGAACGGAGAGTGGTCCGACGGGGGCGACGAGGGGTGGGCGTGCTCGCGGATTTCGGGCTGGCTGTAGACCAGCGCGTCGGGCCGGCTGTAGGCGTACGAGTTGTCGATGCTGAGGTTCCTCAGCGAGCGGCTCTGGCGCTCGGCGTGCGCCGTGCCCCGGTTGAGCCGCCTCATCACCGTGTCGTAGTCGGGGGTCGGGCGGTACGACGGGGGGACCACGGCGCTGTGCCGGTGGGACGGGATGTAGTCGGGCCTCATGATGTCGCTGCCGCTGATGCTCGGGTTCGACGACATGGGCGAAGGTTGCAAGCAGGGCTGCGCGTTGTTCAGGGAGCTGGTGCTGTGCGCGCTGTAGACGCTGCCGTTCCGGGCGCGGCCGCCGAGCTCGATCTGCGCCCTGTCCAGACTTGTCTGCGAGTGACAATAGCACCCGTTCTGATTGGTCACAAAGAGGTTATCTGGAGGACATTGAAAATAGATTTTTAAAATGAGATTTCTTAAACCTATTAAATTACTCCAGACAAAGGTCCTCGATGTTGACGGCACTTGCAATGCAGCTTATGAAACTCCAGGCGGAAATCGCCTGGTTTTTATGCACACAGATAAGTGACCTGGACACGTCACTTCCTGGGGCCCCCGGGAACGTCACTTCCGGAAGCGGCTTCCTTATTTCTAGGACCGCGACGGCTCTGGCTCCCCTGGGGGTGGTGTCCAGGGCCTGGCGCCTGATAAAGATTAGCCAAATCCAAGCCCAATATTAAGAGCACAATTGTGTCATAAAACGTTTTTCTGAAAGTCGGTAAGATGCGTTTTACCAGAACCTTTCTGGAACTCTGGGCAGATGCGGCCAGAGATACCACTGGAGTCACGGGGCCACTGACCGCTTTCTCTCCCTGGTGGGGACGAGGCCCACTGATGCTGAGCTAGTTCAAGGACCAGCTGTCTATAATTCCTTAAGTGGAATTGTAGGCTATTTGTATAAATTCTTCCAGGATGAGCATAAAAGGGCAATAGTTCATCAGGGCCTGAGCCTCTCCTACTCCATCAGTGTCACCAGTAGCGGTGCATCTCACTAGGGGCCAGAAGCCAAGTGAGGTTTCAGTGACAGTGATGGCCAAAGCGAATGATGCAGTCTGGTGTGTGGACTTCATTCTGGAGGCACACAGCCAGGAATAAATGGATGCAAACGCATTCTTCCTGCAGATGCACAGTGCTTCCTTACCCCTATGCTTTTCTGGTACCTGGACCACACATCATCTGAGTCTCTGGAGTCACCCTTTTCTCACTGGTCGGCACAGTCTGCCTGGACTAGTGCAAGCCCCACCCGCCTGATCCCTCTGCCTCCAGGCGCCTCTGTGCACCCCATGAACCATCCGTCTGTGTGCCTGTATGTGTGAACACACTGTGCTAAGAAGAAGGGATGCGGAGGGGGGATGACTGAAATCTGGGCAAATAAAAGGGGTAAGGTATGTACAAAATCACCGTAATTCAAGGAAGTGCCACAATTTACAGGGATACGTATTGCAGAAGTCCAGAGAAGGGAAGGGTCACTTCCAGCTTGGACCTGTTGACAGGCAGGGAAGAGAAGCTCAAAAATCACCCACTGGCATTACAGGTGGGTGGGGCAGGCCGGCCCAGCTTTCATCAGTGGCCAGGACTACCTCCAAGTACACGCAGGATTACACCTCTTTATCTCTGGAGATGGTACATAGCCAAGTGACTAGTAATGGTCAAGGGAAATTGACAGAGGGTAGACAGGCAATTTCCATGCTCCCTCCCTTCCCCCTGCCGCCCTGATCAACAATATTCCAGATGGAAGAGGCTGCCGCAGCCTGAGTCCCTGAGGAAGGCGGACATTGAGCAGGGTCCTCCTATCAGCGCATGGTTGATAGGTAACCTGAGCGAGGAGTAACCTTTACCGTGCAAGCCACTGAGATTTAGAACTGTTTGTTCCTACAGCACAACACAGCCTATCCTGACGATGGAAGCATGAGGACAGGAGGGCACATGGGATAAGGGCAGCGAGGGCAAAGCCGGAGACCACACTTAGGGGGCATGCTCAGCCTGGCTGGAGCATTGGGTGCCGGAGAGAGGCAAAAACACAGTGGGAAATAAGATTGCCAAAGTAGCACGAGGGAGTCCCATAGACACTGTTGAACACCAGGCAAGGGCATGATCGCCACGGAGGTGAGATGAGCCTGGCATCTGTGTGTCAGATGAACCAAGGAGAGTGCAGGTTGAAGATATCAGCTCCTGTGACACAATAACTAGTGAGAAGTTAAAAAAAAAAAAACACTGGAATGGATCAGTAGCAGAGGAACAGGAAGAGGGAATATGGAAGAGATATTTTATAAAGTTAGAAACAATAGGATTTGCAACTGACTGTATGTTGATGGCAAAACAAAAAAGAAAAATTATATTCCTTTTGGAATCCAAGTAACTAGGAGATTGTTGACTTCATAAAAAAAGACGAAGGAACATGCAAAAAGGGACGGGAATGTAAAGAGCTCAAATTTAATGTTTCAATCAATGTTGAGCAAGCTGTAATAGCTGCTACTATTTACCGTGTGTTTACCATAAGCCAGGCCCCCCACTGGGGGCTTCACATCTGTATCTGACAGATGGAAGTGTGGCGCTGGAGCACAGGAGTGATGAAGGGGTGACAAAGGGAAGCACAGATCTGACAGCTATCACTGCTGCAGTCTGAAATGCGGGTGAGCCTGCGGCGGAAGCCTGTAAAGGGAGGGAAGGCAGCCAGGGACAGACCTGCAGGGCAGCGAATGCCCCCGACGGTGCAGGAGGAAGAGGGAAAACCCAGGGCACAGTGAAGATTATTCAAGAAGGAGAGAATGCCGGAATCTGATGAGGAGGATGTGTGGGGCACTGGGGCCCCAGAAAAGAGCAGCTAAGGTGGAAGGAGTGAACGGATAACCAGACAGAGGCAGCATGCAGACATTGCTCTCAGAAGTGAGGTAATGGGGTGGTGGGCAGCGGGGTATGACTCAAAACTGTAGTTGGAAGAGAGAAGGGAGGAAAAAGTACTAGGCTGTTTGTGGGCCCAGGAAAGGGAACGAGTAGGAAGGAAGCACCAACAATGCAGAGAGAAGTAGGAGGGGCTGGGGCCGCAAAACCAGACAAGGGCAGGGAGTAAGGGGGAGAGGACAGTGAAGATGGTAAAAAATATCCTGATGTGGACACTGTCGGAATCCAACCCCAAATCACTGCTCGCCTCTACTGCCCACCTCGCTGCATGGAATTCTCATCTTTACCATAAGGCCTGGTACAAACAACACAATCTCAAGCCACCTTCCGGTCCCTCCACACGTCATTTCCTACCAGTTCCCTATGTGAGCCCACTGGACTACTTTACTCTCCAAACACCCTCATACCGATTCTGTGCTATGGCATTCACTGTCCCCCCAAAACAGGGGCAGCAACCTCCACCTGGCACCTGCCCCTCTCCCTACCTGTTGATACCCACCCATCTCCTGAGGTCCAGAAAACCCTCTCTATCTCCCCAGCGTGGTGAGAGTCATTCTCCCACTGATTGGCACAGCGATCGCCTGCTCTACCCCATCAAAACCACCACATTCTCTCTGTGTTTATTGTTATCTGTGTAATTGTCTTACTCCGCACTGCTAGATTCTAAGCTGCTTAAGGTATAGAACTACATCTCCGCGTCAGTCTCCTTGGCCTTTATAGCAGAGCCGTGTAGGCAGAGTAGAGAGTTAACGTCTGTTAAATGGATGCTTGAGATCGGCTTTGGAAGCGCTGTCTTAAATACAGCTCCCTGTACTAATCAAGTGAAAATTAAAATAAAAATGTTTAAACCTTTACAATGGGAACGTCTCAGGTGGTCAAAAAACAAAATGAACCTGGGACATCCTGTACCAGTAAAGAAACACTCAAGGATTAATGGGGAAATATTTACAGGACTTAACGGGAACTAGCCTAGAGAAGTGCCAGTGGGCCAAATAATACAGATGATCCGGCAACTCCTAGGTATTTACTCCCTAAATATGAAAACACTATTTCACAAAGATATATGTACCTCTACGTTCACTGCAGCATTATTTGCAGTACACGAGAGGAAACAATTGAAGTGTCTGTCCATCAACAAATGAGTCAGATGTTACACACACACACACACACACACACACACTAAAATATACTACTCAGCCATTAAAAATATGAAATATTGCCATTTATTGCAACATGGATGGATCTTGAGGACATTATGCTGTGAAATAAATGTGTCAGAAGGACAAAACTGTATGATTTCACTCACATGAGGAATATAAAACAAAAAAGTAACAAATGAACTAAAAGAAAACAACTCCTAGATGCAGACAACAGAATAGTGATTACCAGAGGGGAGGGGAAGGCAAAACAGGCAAAGTGGGTCAAATACATGGTAACGAAAGGAAGCTGCAGGGTTTGGGTGGATGAGCACACAGCAGAGTACACAGATACTGAATTACAAGGCTGTGCACCTGATATTTCCACAATGTTATTAACCAATGTTATCTTAATAAATTTAATTTAAAAATTAAATTAAAAATTTTAATTAAAAAATCAAATTTATTAATTAAATTGCCCATGGTTTTGCCTTCTGCAGTTTAATTTACCTATGGTCAACCATGGTCCAAAAATATTAAAAGGAAAAGTGAAGATATTTTGAGAAGAAAGAGAACACATTCATATAACTATTATCATAGCATATTGTTACCACTGTTCTCCTGCTGTGCATAGTTTATAAATTAAACTGTATCATAGGAAAAAAGCACAGCACATGCAGAGTTTGGTACTGTCTGTGGTGTCAGGTATCCACGAGGGGTCTTAAAACTGGGGATCCCCTGTGGATGCGGGCGGACTACAGTACTGCATGTTTTCTATACATATCCAAGAAACTGCATATAATGGTAGCTTATTGTATGAATCCAGCGTGGCTATAATTGTGACAACAATTTTGGATATAACTGCAGCCAAATATTATCCTAGCTTCAAGATCTCCAAATCTCTATAATTTATTCAAATTGTATTAACTGTGTAAGGCATTTGAGCAATAGTGGACCTTACCTTGGGAAGAGGTGTACGGTTCTGTATAATGTCCATTATAATGCAGCTGGGGTGGGGGAGGCATCACATAGGGTTGGGGTTTAGGCTGAGAAATGGAAAGTTCAAAACAGGGTTATGACTATGTGACACATATAAAATAGTTTTCTGCTGGCTTAAAAAGCTTCTAAAGGTATCAAATATATTTTAAAGGAAATGTAAACATGAAGACCCTATAGCTCTTAATATACCTGTCATTTTCAGTGTTTCTCAAAATGGCAATGCAAGCCTTATGCACTGATATCAGACAACAGAAAGCACAAGAAAACAAGCTGTATCTACAAGGAGCAAAAAGGAATACACGCAAATTTCCTGAATTCTTATATAAACATCTGAACATAAGAAGCTTATATGTAATATAATTAATCTTATTAGACAAAATTGTCTACTATTTTAAATATCCACTAAATTCTGATTATTCTTGGCTAATACTCAAAATTTTTGTTAGGTTGGACCTAATATTTAAATATGTGTAATATAATAAATATGTGTAACATAAATATTGGGCTTAAACTATGGGGAAAAAAATCAACATTTCTTTGGTCAAAAGCAACACACTTGTGATTCAAAAATCAAATGTCGACATACTTGTGGTTCAGACTTAAAAATTAACACTACAGAAAGCCAATTTTATTAACGAAGATGACATCACTAAAAGAAACACGGCGATCATAGTTTTCCTTCTTTCCTACCAGTGACATCCTTGAGGAAGGCCTCCTCCTGCTTGGGTTCACTGGGACGGTCTGCGTTTGCCTGTGAAACAAACATGTCTTTGAGGAAGTAGAGATATATATTAATGCTCGTCATATACACACGCTCATACTCTTCCTAATTCTACCAAAATAAATTAAAAAGAAGGCAAAGTGATAAATCCACTAGAGTAAGAAAAACAAACGGATCCAACCATAAATTTGAGGAAAGAGAGATTCTCTGTCCCTCCATTGGGCTTCGGCCCCTTCCTGCTGCCCAGACCCGTCTGTCCACATTCCAGGGTGTCAGCCTCCTCATGGAGCATCAGAGGGGGACGGCAGCAGTAAATTCCCCCGTCCAGCCAGGAAAAACCTCTGGAGTGACCATAAGCAGATGGGGAAAGGGCCAGGCAAGATGAGATCACCCACAAACTCATCCCAGGGGAAGCAAGATTCAGTGCAAGCGCATCTCTCCTGGGGGCCTGGGTCAGCGCTGACCACCTCCACTAATGGTCCCAAGGGGTGGCCATCACCTGCCAGCCCCAAAGCCCACAGCAATGGGAACTGTCTTTAGTTAAAAGCCTGTTAACCACAGCTTGCAAACATGACAAAGAGATACATTTTAACTTCGGTAACTTAAGAATCTATAAGTTAGGGAAAGCAAAAAAGAAAATTTGGTTCAGTGGGCCTATGGTAAACCCACTAATTTACTTTTCTTTCAAAAATGTATTTTTTAAAAGGAAATGAGGATATTCAGGAATGCCGCTGACATTTATCAGATGAAAGAAAATTTTAAACTATTCACAACAAGTTCCACCTTTGAATAAAATCAGGTCAAAAAGGAACAAGAAACAGAAAAGTCCATTTGTAATTCTATCATTTTTAAACAGAGGCAGGCATTTTTTTGTTCTTGTGTGTGGTCACAAGTTTTATCATAAGTAAGATCTAGGAATCTAACACAGAGGATTCTTGGCTTTGTTGATGACTTAACATAATTTTGTCAGAGCATTTTTTAAAAACCTTTCACTACATGTCCCTGGCTCATGAGCTTATGTGACACGTAATTGCTAATTACAAAAATATTTTATGACCTTTGATTATGGCGTTCTAAGGACTAATTCCTAGAAAATTCATAATCACAAAATGGACACTCACTCCATTTAATCAGCAAATTTTCCAATCAAGCTTCATGTCTCATAAACTAACATTATTCTTAGCATTCTATCAACCAGTCTTGTATTCAAACTCTGAATATTAGCCTATTTTTATAAGATTTTTGAGATTAAAAGAAAATGCTTATTAAGAACTTAACGCCACATGACTACAATGCTTTCACTCATTGACAGTTTTTAATTAAATGCTTTCTTTAATCTCCATTCGATATCACTGACATGTATTAAAGTTGTTGATGAATGGATGTCTCTTTTCCAAAGGATGCTCCATTTTACCAGTATTATGTTACTCAACAATAAAATGGATGTTTACGAGGCTGCAAAAATACCTGTATCAACTGGTAAAATATTCTACATATTGGTAAAGGAGTAAAATGAGTCTGGATAGTGTCTGTGCTTTTTTTTTTTTTTAAAAAAAAAAGATTCCTAACTGTGCATTGATATTTCCTAAAATCACTGTTCAGAATTTGAAGAGCCTGCATTTCATAGCCTTGAAATTTGTTGTCTTTGTTCACTCTCCATTGTCATGGCCAGTTTTAGGCAAACTGGTCCTTTGAAGTTTATATTTGTTCCAGAGACTCACTATGTGGACTAAACTTTTAAAGTACTATAAATTCAAAAGTCAGAAGTGGAGAGAAAGGATTGCTGATAAAATCCTCCAACATGTCCAGAATCGCCCAGCCTGCAGCAAAAATAAACTTGTGTGTTACACACAAAATCCAAGGATACAGCGCTTCGGGCACAGGCAGCCACTCCCATGCACACTATGTATTTCGCAACCCTTGCTGGCAGCACCCAGCATGGAGGCGATGCTGACCACTGCAGACAATGCTTCAGCTAAACACAAACACATGAGTATATCTTCCTTCTGTCAAAGTGGTATCGTCAGCCTCGTCATCAGTTCTAATAGTCTAACCCCCTCTCTCTGCTTGCTGATATTCTTGTAAATGGAATTTACCATGAGGTCAGCTATCCTCCTCTTAGTCCACAAGAGGAAATGGTGTGAGACTTGGTTGTGTTTTCTAGACTTTTGGGCAGTTACTATGCGAATGGGTACTGCTAAAAAATGAGGTGAACTCTTTGAAAAAAATCATAGAACTGTGTGAACTGGAGAAAACAAAATAAGAAAAGGCTGCAAGCTTCAGTAAAATTAATAATACTTTTTGAAACAGCGCCAAAGACCGTACGTGATTAGCTTGCGGAATGTGAACAACCACCCCATGAGGAAGGCCGGTTACTACCCTGAGGGAGGCCAGTTACTACCCTGATTTTACAGATGAGTAAACTGATACTTAGATTAAGTAAATTACTCCTGGTCACATGGGCAGTAAGTAGCAGAACCGGCATTTGAACCAGGCAGGTCTGTCAACCTCCTGAGCACAGGCCCCTAACGATTGATTGTCTGACCCCTCTCTCCAACCCCAAATGATCTGTAAGCTCCATGGAGGCAAGAGGATGGACACACCAGGGAACCACTGAAATCCAACTTCCCCTCCAGAGAAAGTCTGCTGAAATTCCTGTCACTTGCCTATGCAGGTTGGGAGATGCCATCATCCCTTCTCTTCTCCTCCACAGAGAAGAAAGAAAGCCTCCTACACCAAGAACCCTCTCAAGACTTCTTTTGTCTCCCAGGCTTTTCCTCACATAAATTCCAGAGGTTGATTACAGCATGACCAGCTCTGGGGTTCGGGGTGGGGACTAGGGGGCTGGAAGAAGTCGCTGACCTAAGAAACTGGCATTCTCATTTAATTCCTCATCCAATTCTAAAAGAATATTAAGTAAAGTCCTACTATCCCCCGTTTTATAAATTAAAAAGCAAAAAGAAATTGTTGTTATCCAACATTTGTAAGGCCCAAGTAAAATAACTTCATTCAGTTACCTAAAGTTCCTTGTTTAAAAGTAGTGAGAGGAGGCAAGTCTGATGATGGATCATGCCATTCTATGAATTCTAAAATGCAGTAACCTAGGTTAAAGTCTGAAGAATCTCAGAAGGCCAACTCAAACACCATTACATTATATGTCAAGACTGAGGGCTGGGGAAGGAGACACTCAAGGAGTGAAGTCAGAATCCACCTCCAGCGCTACCAGTGGCCCCAGCTGGAACCACATACCTACCTCCAGGCCTGCTGCATGCAGTTTCATTAGATGCTCACCACACTTGAGTTTACTCATTTGGACCATGAGGCAAATCCACCAACACTTCAGAATCATTAAAATATTAAATATGACTAAACAGTACAGGTTGGGAGCCTTAAAAGACCATATCATTTACCACAAACAGACAATACTTTCTTTTCCGTCTAATTTTACAATTATCAGATGGTTTTGCCAAAAAAGAAAAACCTTTTTAAAAAAGATAATACCACCAACCAATATGGAAGCCTAACAGAAAGGGATTATATTTTATGATTTATTCAAAATGATTGATTCTGCATTATTTTCCAGAAAAAGAATAAACTGAGGTAATCATGGCTTAATATTATGAATACTCTTAAAACTTATGAAAGGCTTTATACTTATATAAGTTTTTGGTCCAACAGACCACATATCTACTGCTTGAATCTCAGAACACACTTGTGCACAAAAATAACGTCACACATGGTTGGGGTAACCAGGCCAGCCCAGAGGAGCCTGGATAGCAACTCTCCTAGACTAGCGGCACCACCGAATCTAGCCACCAAGTGGAGCACTTTCACACGCAGATGGACCCAGAACTCCAAGCCATTGAGCAAAGGCTCTCCACGCCCATCAGAAAGCAAAGGGGTTGGTCCTCCCTACCAGCTAGTGCTTTCCAAACCTCATCACCAGGCCAGCAGTAGGACTCAGATAAAAACATGGAAGGGATGCTAAGGATGAGACAGACTAGTCACACCCACATCAAGACAGCAGACAGGAACACGCCAGCAGTTCGGCACAGTGGCTAAGAGCACAGGCTCTAGTCTCGCTGCTCCCAATGGCTAGTCGTATGGCAGGGGTATGACATTCCACTTCCCTAAGTCTCCAAACCTTCATCTATAGAAGGGCAACAATAATTGTATGAAACGGGGTTACTGTAAAGATTGAAGGAGATAAAAGCGTTCAGCATAATGCTTGACACACACAGGTAATTTCTGAATTAGGATTGTTGTTAAGAAAGTGGAAGGAAAAATCAGGACTTTGAGAACAGTACTGAGGACTAAGCGAACTCGAAGCACTTAGGGCGGCTGCATTTAAACTGGATCATGAAGAATGACTGAGTGTGCCAGAGAAGAGGATAAAGGACATTCTAGCCAAGGTGTGGGCTGTGAGAGGCATCAGCATTATGAGGACTGATGGGTTCTGGGAGCCCGGATCGAGGGTCAGCTGGGCAGACGAGCCCAGAGGACCCCAGGAATCTGCACTTCACCCCGTAGCTGAGGAAGGGTGTTGGGGAGGAACAGGCCCAGGTTTGGTCCTGGCCTCTAACTTTGAGAACAGTGTTATGTCTTTTACTCATCCATACAGAAGACAGGCTGGAGCCAGGTAAGATGGGGCAGGTGAGGCCAGATGGGAGGCAACTGCAATAAGCCAGAGGACAACTTAGAATAAAGGAGATGGAGCAAAACCAGGTCTCAGGATGTCACTCTGCTGGGAAGCCATCCCTAACTCAGGGGTTCTGGGTTAGGCACCCTACTCCTGAGGGCTCCTACTGTACCACAGACATGCCAGGTTGTAGCTCCTCACACTTGTTTCTGTAGACTCATTCAACAAACTCATCACGACAAACGTGGGCCAGGCCCTTGCTCAGCATTGGGGATGCAGGGCTTAAGACAGGGAGAATGCCTGTCCACCACATGGCAGAGGGGCTAACCTGCGGGGAGGGGATGCAGACAATAAACAAGTAAACAAGCATATAAATTCAAGTGGTACTGAGTGCTATGAAGAAGAATAAAACAGTAAGGAAACAGAGACAGGTAGTAGCCTCCTGAAGAGGGCACCTCTGATTAGACACTGATGAGATGAGGGAGCGAGGCATATGAGGGCATGGGGGAGAGTATTTCAGACAGAAGACAGGGCAGGGATAGCATCCCCAATGGTGAAACACACGCACAGACCAGAAAGGATACTAGTGTGGCTGGAACAGGGTGAGTGAGCAGGCGGCTAAAGGAAACAAGGATGGAACCAGGCAAGGACCAGATGGCGCATGGCCTGGTACTTTCAAATATAATGGGACGAATGCCAGTGCAGGGTTTTAAGAAGAGTGATAGGATTTGACTCATGTCAAACTAAGATCATTCTGGCTGACTCCTGGAAAGTAAGCTACGGGCAGGGCAGGCACAGAAGGGCAAGAATCAGAAGGCTACTGCAGTGTTCCAGAGGACAGTCTATGGTGACTGGGTGAAAACGGTCAGCTGCCACTTGTCAAAATAGGAGAGAGGGAAGACAGCAGGTCTTGGGGCAGGAAGAGAAAGAGCAAATCAAGAGTCGGCTTTAGACGTATCGAATTAAGGCTGCCTCTTAGGTACCCCAGTGGAGATGTCAAGCAGGCAGTGGGATGTGTGAGTCAAGTGCTCAGGGAGAAGATGCAGCGAGAAAAGCAGGTTCACTCTCAGCAGATACCACTCTGAGGCCTGAGCCAAGGTGAATGCCCTAGAGAAGGAGAATAGATATGGAAAAGGTCAGACGATGAAACCAGCAAAGGAGACCGGGAAGAGGCAGTACAGAAAAAGAAAAGGCAGGAGAGGGTGAGGCCCTGACACTCAAGGAAGAGCAGGGTGTAGGAAGGAAGAGTGGTCAGAGGTTAGGTGCTGCTGAGCAGTCAAGTGAAAGATTCCTGACATGGCCACTGGATAAAGGTCACTGGCACTGTGCGAAGCAGTGACAGTGGTAGGGCAGCTTAGGAGAAACAAAGGGGAAGGAAGGAGAGAAAGTAAGTATGTACAACTCTGGAATTTGCTACAATGGAGAGCAGAGATATGGAGCTATGGCTGGAGGACATGAGGAATAAAGGAAGTATTTTAAGACATATTACAGCATGTTTGCACACAGCAGAGGCTAAGGAAAATGTACATTAAGAAGAAGGGGCGTAAATTCTTCAAGTGGCTTGAAAAGCAATCATCTTTAATTACTCAAAATGCTGATAAAAAATTAAAGGATATTCTAAATAACATTCAAGAATTAGAATGATTCTAGTAAAGAGCCAAAAAAGATCTTAAAGGCATATCTATAGTTATTAAACGTTGGTTCAAAGGAAAAACAAAAATTTTTGAAAAATTTTTTAATATACAAAAGCAAAAGGTTTATTATAAAAATGTCATGAAAATATCATTTTTCATAAAATTTACCATTCTCATGATATAATACAGCTCAAGATGAAAATTTCTAAACTCATTATTTTCTACAATTTCCACTAATAGGATATACTCACAGGCTGCACTGATTTAGTCTGTAAAATTTGTGCCGTGCAACACAGAGTCTCCATACATATTTTGCTGTTTCCATGTCTTCCTAGCAAACAAAATATGCATAAAATAAATGAAAGCACATTTACAACTGGATACAGAGTTTACGTGAGAACAAGACATAATTGGATGACACAGTATGTCAAGTCACTTTTAACACACTGTCACTCCTTCATTTTCAAATAATGTGCCTATCATAGGAATGTTATAATTACGATTTTAATTATTAGAACAAATAAAAACTGTGATTCTTATATTAAACAATTTCAAATGACTTAGAAATTTAAAAAACTGTCAGAATATCAGCTTTTAGTTTGACAAATAGATACTCAAAGACATTTTTAAACCAAATGTTTGACTTGGTGACTCAATATTGCCTTTGTCAAGAGAGCAAAAGCAAATAACTATGAAATACTATTTCTACACAGCCATTCACTTATCAAGGGAAATTAAAATATTAGTGCTTATTTTCTCCCTTACTTAGTCCTTTAAATTTAATTTAAAGATTATCATGACCAGAGAGTATTTATTCAAGGGCTTGTTCATTCAACAATAATATTTACTTTTAATAAATACTTTTAAATAAATAAATAATAATAAATAATAAATACTTTTGCCAAGTGCTATCATGCAAAATGTCATAAAATTTTACGTTTTATAAAACCATGAAACATTATAATTTTAATGCCAACCCCCCCCCCAAAAAAAAAAAATAACACACACACTAACTTAACTTTCAGGAAAAACATTCTGTGAGGATTCCTAAAGTTTACTCACAGTCTGAAACTGGATGGTCTCCTCTTTATTTGCCAGCTCTAATGCAAAAAAGGACTTATTGTGGGACATGTTAGCAATGTCGTGCCACCTAAAGGACAACAAACAGAAACGGCAAAGTGTGTTCACATTCACACTAGCAGATAAGAGTTTCCCTTCTTGAGCTTGATGCATATGTCAATATTAATTATTTCAGAAAGAAAATAGTTGTTTTAATCGGCTAGCGTGCACCTTCTAATTGATGACAACACTGAGTTGCAAAAAGTAAATGCATGATGTTTACTGAATGAGGACAAAGAGTATTTCAGAATGTAAAATCTATTTGTCCTCATTTGCCAGATTAACTTGATCAAAATTCCCTATTTTAGCCAGATGCCAAAGACTCCCTCCTTCATTCAACAAGCATCTTAAAGGGCACCCATTTCCGCCGCTCCAGAAACTGGTTAGGTCCTAGAAATGCTTGGCACTGGGCTTGCCACTATCCTCTCGGAACTGCTGAGACAGATTTTGACAAAACTGACATACGTTTTGCTACTTCATAAAAACAACATAAATTTTTAATGTTTCATCAAGATGATAAAATCAAAATAGGTAGAATCTCGGTAAGCCTGCAAATATTTCTATTAAATGACATTTCACATTTTCTAGATTATGAATTTTAAGGTATGAAAAGGGATTGAACAACATGGTTCAATTTACTATCTTTAAGACACTGGAACAAAGAATACCGAAAAGAAAATTTATATCACCTGCAACATCACTGTTCAGCCATATCAGCACACTGCTATATATCCTTCCTATCTGTCTTATATAATTATTCTAAGATTTCCACAAATGAATACTATCATTTTCTTATAATCAGGGGACAAAAATCAACATTACAAAACTTGACTACAATTTACTTAAATATGCATATTTTAGGAATTTTGGTACATTAACTAGTCAGAGAAAGCCCTAGATCTTCCATAAGAAATAGCCCTAGAAACCAAAGCTGAAATGGAAAATTCACATCCAAACAAAGAACGGCCTCCATACGGTAAGAAAAGGGGCACATATTTTTAGGTATTTCTTAAGTTGACCATCATTATAAAGCACTATTTTCTGCACATCTGGTTTTGAAGAAAGTGACTTACAAAAGAACCACTACAGTCTGGTGGGA
Organism: Macroglossus sobrinus; assembly: GCA_004027375.1. Lineage (NCBI taxonomy): Eukaryota > Metazoa > Chordata > Mammalia > Chiroptera > Pteropodidae > Macroglossus > Macroglossus sobrinus. Next base: position 569,823 of record PVKZ01000615.1, read on the forward strand.
TTTTATTCTAGGAAGGGCATAATTCCATTTTCTATTGAGACCTTGGGAGAGACTTATGAGCAATATAACTGATACAGGGACTAAAAAATATCACCACACAGAAAGATGTAAGAAAAATACCGAAATATCACAGGAGGCCTTCCATTCTTGTGTTTCACAAAGATACCTTCAAGACATGCTCCAATGGATATGTCACTGCCTTGGCTATCCTAAAAGGAGCAAGCAGAGAAAAAGAGAAAAAAAAAAAAAAACTCAGGCAGCAGAAGTATGAAAACTACAACAACTACACCTCATGCCTTCAACCTGTCTCCCAGATATAAAATGTTCAGAATACCTAGAGTAGAGTAACTATTCTGAAGGAAAAAAGTCTGAAAGTTATAAATGTTATCATCTTGAAAATATGTATGCGGGAAGAGAGGGACCTCTTAAGGCAGCAGTCCCCAACCTTTTTGGCACCAGGGACCAGTGCTCCTATGAGAATCTAATGCCTGATGATCTGAGGTGGAGCTGAGGCGGTAATGCTAGCACTGGGGAGTGGCTGAGATACAGATGAAGCTTTGCTTGCTGGTCAGCTGCTCACCTCCTGCTGTGCGACCCAGTTCCTAACAGGATATGGACCAGTGACCAATCCACAACTTGGGGGTTGGGAACCCCTGCCTTAAGGAAAGCTCCTTCAGGAGCATTCAAAGAATAAGCCACAAAACAGGAATGTGTTTACTACAAAATTTTGGCCACAAGGACCCCAGCTTTTAAATCTCCAGACTTTGGCACGTGTTCGGCCTTGACACAGCGGGTCTTCCTGGGCCTCCCACCGTCCTCTCGGAGCTGCTGAGACGGACTGTAGAGAGCCCCAGCCTTGGCGTCCTGCTTACCTTCGCAGGGTAGCTCTCTTCTCCATAGCCATCCATTCTCTCTACCTCCTGCATGTACAGCATCTCGGCATCAGGAGCTGTGAGCCCTCTACAACCCAAAAGATGTTAGTAAGATTGCTCGCAAAACTAAAAATAAAAAAAATAATAAAAAATAAAAAAGGTTTCCTAAAACACTACATATGAATTTGTAATTATGAACATTTCAAGTCTCTAAGCATCTGTATTGATTATATCAATCCATCAGTATTTACTGAAAACTGACCATATGCAAAAAGCACGGAGCTGCACACTGAAGGTTAGTTATAAAAGGCCCTCTCCTCTGTACCTGAGACAGGCAAGGGGAATATGGGGAATAAGACAAGCCTCTAAAATGGCTTCAGGAAAAGCTAGGATTCTTTCTAAACCACTGAGTAACCAAGCATCGTGTGCTAAATGCCAAATGATAGAAGTGCAGGAAATAAGAGTTAGGAGGATGCAAATTCTTTTTAGCTCCAATGACAGAATTACAAGGATGGGTAGGAAGGTGACGGGGGTAAAGAAGGTGCCCAACTGTGTGGCAACTTGCCTTTCCAGGCTCACCTTCTGACACCCACAAGGCACCCCGCACTGCGGCCATCTAAAACTCTGCGTTTCTCTGAGTACACCATTTCCCCCCATGCCTCTAGGCCTGTGCGCACACTGCTCCCTCTTCCTGGTATACCCATCACTCACCTGTACATCTGGTCAATCCCTAACATCCTTTAAGACTTGGCCTATTATTACTCCTTCTTGTCACCTTCCGTGAGTCCCCTGAGTCTAAGTCAGATGCCCCTAGTTTGTGCAGACCCACCACATCCTGTGCACATTATTCCCACTGCTCCCATATTCTATTATTCATATTGTAATTAATGCCACAATGAGTTGTCCTGCCTACCCCTTCGACTGCAAGGCAGAAAACACATTCTCTGATGGCAGGGGATCTTTCTGTTTATCTCTGTGCCACAGCATCCAGCACCCTGCCTCATGGAGAATAACAGCAATAAACTATCTTTTAAGGAGATGCAGAAATGAATGAATGAAAGTAACAAAAGACAAGGCAATGCATGCCTGAGGAATTAATTGTGCTGGGTGAAAATGGTTCAATTGGGACAGCAGAAGGTAAAGCTGGATAGGCAGGATTTAACCAATTTAGAGGAGGCCTTTAACCCAGGGGTAATGAACACAGGCTAGTGAAGAGCAAGAAAAGATTCATGAGCATTTGAGAAGGAGAGGAGGGAGATAAGAGGAAAATGATATTTTAGGAAGATTAATCCTTTGTGAGAGATTGTATGGGTTTGAATGGCAAAAGGTTATTTTTCATGAGAGAGGATGAACAATAGGTTATAATTAGACAGACCTGGGTTCAAATCCCACCTCTACCATATGTAACTGTGGGCAAGTTACTTAGTCTTTTTGATCTTGGCTTCCCCAGTCTGTAAGGAGATAATAACATTTACCTTAAAGAGTAGTTATAAGAATTTAATGACATATAAAGTGCTTGGAACCATGCGGTATTCGGTTTTGAATAAGACGTAGCACTCTCTAGGAAAGAATTTTTCTTATAGGCAACAAGTAGAGATTCATTATCTACCCAAAAAGGTAGATCAGGGCACTAAACACAACAGCTTCCCCAGGACAAAGATACAGCTTCCTAAGGTGTATATGGGAGAAAGAAAACCTTTGCTTGCTGCATCATTAAAAAAAAAAAAAAGTCTCCCTAATCTTCAACCTACCTACACAGGATTAGGTTAGCACTAAAACCTTTAACATATGAGGCAAAAAATTGGTACCCTTCAATGACTGGCTGCTTTGCTTTCAACGTTCTCAGCTTCCTTCTTGACAAAACATGGGTAATAAATGAGTTAATACGGGTAAGTGGTAGACCAGCACTTGGCACACAGTTCATGCTATGTAAATAAATGCTGGCTACTCCGAGTAGTAGGAGTCGCAGCAGAAGTAACATTCCAGATTTAACTGTGTCAGTGCGTATTTCAAATTCACGCAGACATTAGCTCTACGCTATTTCTATTTCTTATTTCTTAGCGTTACCTGTATTTCTGATGCAGTAAGGCCACGTTTTTAGTTGCTTCTTCCAACACTTTCTCATCTTGTAACCACCCCTGAAGAAAATATAGTACAGTAAATACGTAAACAAATCACCCAAATTTTTTAGGAAGAATCATTGCTACTGACTCTTATCCACTCTTGTCACTATCAGACAAAACTAGGACTAGTAATAACATGAGGTTGCTTTGCTTTAGTATGGAGTCATGACTTTTCTAAGCAATTGAGTGGCTTCTGCTCAGGAGCCAAAACACTTGCTCTGCCTTCTCAATTCATCCCTGAGAAAGTTCATCTGAGTTACTTCAGCTGGGTCACGTCCATCAGCTAGTTCGCAGCCCAGCACAATTCCCTGGCTGGCTGTGTAGAAATTCGGAAGAAAAGCACACAATTCCCTTAGTTGTTCCAGTGCACAGTTTTCCTGTCAATTCCATCAGCAGTGACTTTAAAAAGTAAAAAGCAGTGTCTTTTTGTCATCTACTTTTTCAAACGTTGACGAGAAGCCAAATTCACCTCAATAACTTGGTGAGGTTTCGAGCCTTCCGTTAAAAGCAAAACCTTGCTTGGTTCCCCAGAAACCAGAAATGAATCCCTCTTTTTAGATTCACATCCAAACACAAAACAAATTTCTCTGGCTGCAGCCCAGTGCCTACAGCCCCTTCAGTTTCTGTGGGTTCACAAGGACCAAGAAGAGTACAACAGAAAAAGCATTTACTCTCGAGTCATTTATATAAGAGGGAATTGACGTTTTAACACTATTCCTGTGTAGTAAGTCTACCATATGAACTTCATTTTGGGGAATCTTAAGGGTATGGAAATAAACTGTTAGAGAAAGGTCCAATGTCAAAAGAAGTCTTACCACAGGAAACAAGGCAAATTTCTGAAGAAAGTCCTGGGATTCATACTGATCAAAGTCACCAAAATCAGCTATGCAAAATGACAAATGTTCACATGTCAATTATGTTCTTGTGTAGCAAAACACGCACAATTATATTCAATATGCAGTATATGGATGGCAAGCTTTTGATTCAGAAGTCAAATCTGCCTTACAGCCATAAAGTATATATTTTAAAAATATATTTTTAAAAGTATTAGGTAGATTCATGTGTCTTGACTTGGAAAAATGCCTATTAATAAAGTGAAAAAACAAGTTACAAAATTATAACTAATAAGATCTCATTTTTATAATTAAAAAAAAATCAAAACTACCCAGGAATCATGTATGCTTACTTATGCATTAAAAAATTTCAGGAAGAAACCAAGCTATTCATAGTAGTGACTACCACCTCTATGGAATGAAATTAGATCATTTAAATATGTTACAGCGAGATGTATTTGTTTAGAAAATTTTAGTTGTTAAAAAAAATTGATAGTTCAGCAAAAAGCTTATGAAAAACTAACTCTTAAAGCCAACGATGACACTTAAGATTCAAAGTACCTTGGAAAGAAATGTGGCTCCACGTGTATCAGGCATTTGTTTGTCTAGAAATGATAAATGTTTCCATGCCTGCTAATACCTAAAGGAATTTTATTAATGATTCTTCTGATTAAATTTCAATTCCCATAATTAAATGCCAGTTATCATTTGAATTAACGTCCCTCGGACGTCTTCTCAAAGCATAGACATTCATATAAATACATGTAGATTAGACATGTGAAAAATGACAGAATTAATTCAAAAATACTTGTGAAATGCATAACTATCTATCATGATGAATGACTTTCTATAACCCAGGATAATTGTTTAAGAAACCAAACAAATGGCATAAGCCTAAAGTACGAGTGATCATAACTTCATCAAACCTCATCGGTTGGCTGATCTTTCTTCTAAAATATTAGCTGGCAACAGATCAAATCCTTGAACTTAAAGAATAAAAAGCATGTTAAGTGCTGTGTGTGCATGTGTGTATTTTCTTCTATTTTTAGTCTGTTTCTCTGTTGACATAAGTTAACAGAGACATATCCTTAACCTTCTAGAAGTCTCATATTATTGAAGTAATCCAAATTCATGTTTCCCCCACGGAAGTCCTTAGATAACAATATTTCACTAATATATAAACACTACTATAGAAAGTCACTTTACGAATCCTTTGCTGCTTTCATTATAATGCATTTTAATCTTCTAGATCTATTACATTATAATTGTCATTATTTACCTTGAACAGCCAAGCCTGCTAGCTGAATTGCTTGTTCTAATGTACAAGAAATGTTCCCTTCCAAGATATCTTTCTTCAGCTGCAGATAATACTGATACCTATTTAAAAAAAAGTCAATATCAATATTATCTCCAATTTAGATAATGCATTTTACCATAATTTGGTCAAGGAGCATCAACCAGACAAATAAAACCTTTACCCAAGATGGTTTCAAAAAACGATAAGAATGTCTTTGATTGTATCTATACCTATACACACACACACACACACACACACACACACACACACACACACACACAGAGACTAATCAATTTATTGAGTTACTTATCTTTAGCTGTAGTTATTTCAAAGCTATAAACATGTAGAAGACAACTGGTCAACTGTCTTATGCCCTGTAAGGCAGTCCCTACATATTGTTCTTGTTACTTGGGAAAATAAAGAACCAAGGGCCAATCTTTACTTTAAAAACTCTGACTAGTAACTTGGTAACATAAGACTTTGCTTACTCTGGTGACAGTTTCCTAGTCCCGAAAATTAAAGCCAGAGGAAAATGGTTTCTGAGATTTCACACCAGGTTTATATTAAAATATTTTTTAATGAAGTCTCAAAAAGAATAGCTTCTAAGTTGCTTCCTTAATATTCTTGTAATGTGGGTTTACTTCATTTTACACTTTCAATATACTGGGCAGTCATTACAGCACAAGCTTTAGGCAAGCAGACCCAGGTTAAATTCCAGCCCTCTAAATTGGCATTTTGCATGAATCTGGGCAAGTCATAATCTGTGAGTTTACCACCAGTAAAGTGAGGGTTCTATCATCTCTTCACAAGGCTAAGCACATTCAAGGAATATATTTAAAGCTCTCAGCACAATGCCAGAACATGGCTGGTGCTCAATAAACCATGGCTATTATCATTATCAGCAATCATCTACTTTAAGCCAGTCACCAGTATTTCATATGTTATCACTTCTCCATTGTGGTATAAAGCTCTACAGTGAAGATTTATTCTGCCTTCCTTTTATGTATTCACTTAACAGATAATTACTAGTCCCTGCTATGCACCAAGCATCATTCTAGATGCTGGAGATATGGTGTGAAATGAAGATCCACCAACTCTCAGCTAATACAGTCTAGAGAGCCATCTTGAATCCAGAATCTCTTCTAGACTTGGTGTCTACAAAGTGCAACCCAGTTACAGTTCTTACTTGAATTCCCCTGAGAGTCTACCCCTTAATCATTTCCTATGTGCCCTTACATCACTCTCTTTTATTTTAGCTAGCTTTGAGGTCTCTATTCTTTGTTACCAAAGAACTTCACCAAAACACCATCCATTCGGATAAGTATTTAGAACCAACTTACGCCTTTCCACCTGCTGGTAGCAGAACCCAACAAATTCTCTCGATCAGTAGACAAAGAATGCTGACTGCTCTGGGATCTTGGCAAAGAGGAAAACAAAACTTTCCACTAGTCAGCTTCTTTCAAAAGCTTAGTTGAAGAAGACTGTATTTTAAAAAGCCCAGGACGTTACCAGGAAAACACATTTGCGAACTGGGATGCTTGATTTTATCAGATAATGAATGATGGGACTCATAATATTCCTTCTTTTGCCTTGACTGCCATGAAGCTCAAAGCTAAAATGCAGTCACAGCTACAGTCATTAACATCCTTCTTGTTATCCTGTTAACCACTTTATTTAACATTTCATGATAGCCACCTTCTACTCCTGAGCTGGAGACTAAGGTATATGCTCAAATCCACAGAGGTGGCTGGGCAGAAGTTTGAATCCAGGTCTGACTGACCCCCAAGCTCACGTTCTTACATGCCTCAAATCTCTAATTAGGATTTTTCTCATATTTTCATCATATTTTGAAAGTATTTTTATATTAGAATCCACAGTAAATGGTTAAGAGCAAGGACTCAGCAGCCAGCCTGGCTAGTTTAAATCTTGGTTCTACTGCACACTAGCAGTATGACCTTGGGCAAGGAAATTAGCCTTTCTGTGTCTTGGTTTCCTCATCTAAAAAATGGAGGCAATAATAGTACTTACTTTGTTGTGAGGATTAAACAAATTAATAAGTATAAAGTGCTTTGAATAGTTCTTCACATACAGAAAGAAACAAAAGTGGTTGCTTTTATTATTATCTTTCATTGTATTGTCCCTAAAATCCTTCGATGGAAGTAAGCAGGAGATATATATTTTTTAAGTATACATTGTAGGAAAAGACCAAGAAATTTTACTTCAAAGGTATTATCACATTGCGTTAACAAACATTTTCGGCTAAAGTTTCAATGTTGATGGGGTCGAGGATCGTTTACAAATATGTTCAATATTTATTACAAAAAGAACAAATAATTTTAATAACATATAATATGCAAACCTGAATTCAAAACTGTTTGTAAATCAAGGAATAAAAGTAACTGAACGTCTTAATTCTAAAGCAATCATTCCATAAACTTGCACAAAATCCAAATATGCTGATTAAAAATAATAAAAATTTATCTAAATCTTTATCAACTTATTTGAAACAAATACAGAGAATAAGTACAATGAACCCCCATATCTTTAGCATGCAGTCTCATCAATCTTCAACTTTATGCCCTCCATGTTTCCTCTATTCTCTCCCCTCCCCCACCCTGAGTGTTTCACAGCAAATCCCAGCTATATCACAGTACTTATTACAAATACTTCAGTATATATTCCTAAAAGATAAGCTTAAACACGCACGCACGCGTGCGCACACACACACTTTTATTATACCCAACAAAATTAATAATACTTTAATACCCGATACCCGATACTGTCTAATACCCGATACCTGATACTATCCAATACCTGATCTGTGTACAATTTTTGCAATTGCCTCAAAAATGTATTTTTATAGTTTGTTTGTTTTTTAAAAAAATCAGGATAGGATCCCAACAAGGTCAACAGATTACATTTGATTGATATTTCTAAATTTCTCTTAATTTTAAAAAAGATGTCTCCTCTTATTTTCATGTTACTTATAGACAAAATGAATTATCTACATTCTAGAGTCATCTGATTGTACTCTCATGGGGTCATTTGACACATTCATATAGTGTCCAATTTTTCTTGTCAACTAACTTAGAACGAGAGCAGTGCTATCCAACAGAACTAGCTGCAATGGTAAAAATGGTGTCTATCTGTGCTGTCCAATACAGAAGCCATTAGCCATATTGGCTATTGAGTCCTTAAAATGTTGCTAACATGACTGAGAAAGGCCCTTTAATGAAACATGACTTAGCTGAGGGTAGAACCACTTTTATCCTGCTGCCTGGAAAATGAATGTGATAGAGAGACCTCCAGGATTCTCTGACTATGAAGTTACCTAATGAATGGAAAGAACATGCTGAGTATGGCAGAACAATAAGAGAGAAAGAGAATGAATGGGTCCTTGAAGACTTTGTGGAGCTATCATTTAAGCTTTGCATTGGCTGACCTCTGGATTTTTTTTTTTTTTACAGGAGAAATCAAAGATATTCAGGGTGGTGTTGTTGTTATTATACACAGCCATCCTTAATCCTTAATGATATGACTTATCCATCAGATTCTCGTAAACCTAGTCAACATGGAATCCTCCTGGTGGACTCCACCAGGCCTATTATCTTGGCCTTTCCTACAGCTAATACCTTTGTTCAGCTCTGCACTCGACACTAATGCCTAGACTGTGGCATATGCTTTCCTGCCTCATCTGCTATAGTCTTGCCACCTCTAACCTGCCTTCTATGACGGGTGACCTTTATAAAATGCAAATTTCATTATTCCATTCCATTAAAATTCAAAAATATCTTTCCTCACTGTACTATGATTTTACGACTAAGACATTCCTACTTTTAAGATCTCCTCTCCCCTCTCTACAAAGTATCTAAAATTCTCTGAAAACATCAGTCGTGTACACTATCCCCTCACTTTGCACAAGCTAGTCCCTCCAGCTAGAAAAGTCCTTCTAAAGTCAATTGAAAGGTCAACTTCTTTACCTTCCCTGCTCATATTCTCCACACCCCACCCCTAGGAATCCAGTACTTTAATTAAGGCATTTATTATCATAACGTACTGTAATTGCTTATTTACACAGACTGTCAGTTATACCTGACCATGAGCAACTCCTCTAAGGTAAGATTAAAGCATATGTACTTGTGTATTTATCTCCCACAGCAACCAATATAGTTCTTACATCACACTGTATTCTCTCTTCAATGAATGTTTGAATAAATGAGTCAGAGTGATCAGTTGATTTTTTTCCTACTGCTTTCTACTTCTCTCGTCAATATTTATATCTCAGGTCTGTCTTACAGTCAGTGCATATTTATCTCTAGTACCTGATTCTCGTTTCTTTGGTTTTCCATCTTCATCCAACAATTAACTGGCAAACTCAGTACTTAAAAAGAACATTCCACAAACATGCGGCAGTACTAAACCAAGCTCTTACTATCTGTGGGGCACTGGGTTAGACATTGTGCAAAAGGTGAAAGTTCAGAAAACATGGGGTTAAAATCTAAGAAAATGATAAGATATGTACACAACTACAATGAAAAGCTGTGACAATGGTCATGTTATCACAAGTACAAGCAAATCCTAGGACACTGTGGAGAAGGCAAAGCTCATTCCAGCCTAGGGGTCACCGAAGTTTCATGGAGGAGGTGCCCTTTGAACTACAATTCATCAGATGGGTAAGATTCCAGTATATAAATAGAAAAGAAAGATCTAGGTCCAAGGAACAAAGATAAAAAGGCATGGGGCATGTTCAGGGCTCTAGAAGTAATGTCAAATAGGGTTAAAAAGATAAGGTAGTGGTAAATTTCAGAGATCTTTGAAAGGCAGGCTCAAGAATCCAAATTTCACTCCTTGTTTTTTGTTTGGTTTTGTCTTCAAGAAAAAAAAATCCCATTATCCTCCTCAAATAATCTTGCTTTTCTGCCTTTGTCCCTGTCAAATGCACTTATTAGCCAGAATCTTCTGATCTTAAACACCTCACCTTCTTCCCACGAGCTGTACCCCTCCCACCTACCTCCAGAATATAACTACTGGAGTCAGAGAACTGGAAGAATCCTGCTGCACAGTCCCTTGAAGAATGAACACAGATTCTGTGACTAATTTCCTCCTAATCTCTCTCGCTTCATTTTTAGAAAGATCAGAAACAAATCCACAGAAACATTAAAGGTGACATCACGACAAGAAGAGTTCACAGCCAGGGTAAAAACATTTTTCCCCTTAATCATCCCTTTGTGCCTAGGGAACCCATAACTCATGCAACATGCAATAAAACACTCTGACATAATACCACATACCAGAACTGCATGTAATACTGTGGCTAAAAATGCGGGGCAGAAGGGCAAAGTTTAGTCTTAGCTCCTGACTTCAACCTCAGTTTCACTTTTTAATCTCACTGGAGTATGTCCTAAAAACAAACCGCCTGCTATTTCTCACCTGGTAATCTCCTGCTGTAGCTGCGAAACTGAAGGCACATAAAACACCACTCCGAAATAGATGGTCGGCTCCAGTGCATACTTGTCCAGCTGCTTCTTTAGAGGTTTTTCCAAATCTATCCACCGGCGCTGGTTTTGCTTGTTGTAGTACCAGAGGCTGAAGTAGGTGATCTGGAAGAAAGGAAAACCACTGAAGGAGGCAGAAATGAACAAAAGGGTTTCTACATTTAATTGCCCTAATCCATGACCTGAGACAGCAGTCTCCTATTGCTTCAATTCTCAGAAAGGGACAAGAGCAAAACCTGTAGGAAAAAAAAGAGGCAAGACCTAGCTATATCTAGATATTCATATTCAGGAAAAAGAGGCAAAAAGTCAATTACTCTTACAGACTAGTTCTTAAACTCTGCACACACATACACACAAATGCCTTCATGGCTCAGACATCAGAAATAGGTGCTATGAAATTTTACATACAGTTTTTAACAAAAACCATATGCTGCAAAATGTTTAGTTTTTAAATTACTAAAATGCTAAATTTATTAAAATATTTTTAATAAACATAACTGAGGTTCTACTTAGAATTCTGATTACATAGTGTTAATCCAACCTTTCCCTACTTTCGAATTTGACTTCTATAAATAAGTTAGTTCATGTAAATGTCATAAATTCTAGTAATATTAATGCAATTGCAAAACTGCAACTCTTCTTTGTCTCAAAAAGTTCATTAGATACAAATTTAAAGCAACCAAATTGCAATGGAGGTAAATTCTCACACACTCACACACATGAGAAAAGCTATACTTAAAGCAGCAAAATAACCTAAATATATTACTCAGAGGTTTTTAAAAAAATGCCCAGACATTAGCATTTAGCTCTCCACTTGCTGTGTAATAAAACTGCTCAAGTAAATTAATACTAGTCCTGGGCTTGGTCAACCTGAAAGGTATTAACACACTTCGGAGTTGAAATGACAGCCTCGGGCCACTGCTAATATTTACCCCACAATCAATTTACAGTCAAGGTAATTGGGAAAATCACTATTTTGTTCTAGACTCTAGAGCAACACTATCAAACATAACATAAAAAGTATTTCTATGATGATGAAAATGTCCACTATCTACACTTTCCAATATAGCAGCCACTAGCCACATGTGGCTATGAGCTCTCAGAATGTGGCTAGTGAAGCTGGAGAACTGATTTTTTAATGGTATTTAATTTTAATTGACTGAAAATAGATGCAAGCATCTGGTAGCTACTGTACTGGATAATATGGTTTATAACAATGATAAAACAAGAAATAATAATACTCAGGTTCATTCTTTAGCCCAAATTGTTAATTTACAGAGGAAAAGATAAATTATACAAACACTTCCTCAATCTTCATTTCATCTTACAATTGTTTAGAAGAATTATATCTATTAAGCAAATAAATTTGACAAAAGTGAGGAATGTGTCCATTTTCCCTTTATATCCAAATGCCTAGAATAGTGTGGAAATCCAGTAAATTTTGTTGAATGAAAGAATTAATATTCTCTTGCTTCTTAGTTACCACCATCACATATGAATGGAATATTTTGAACATTTACTATGTACCCAGTACCAGGTTCTGTTCCAAGAACTTCAGCAATTTCACAGACAAAATCATCACCACTACCTTATGAAACAAATATTGTGTGTGTCTGTTAAGTTCTAAAGCCAACCTTTCTCCAAGCATTGTCTCTGGCCCACCTCTACCAGAATTATCCAAAGAGCTTCTCGTGCCCACTAAAGGTTGAAAACCACTGTACTACACCACACTGCCCCTGCAGTGTTATGCAGGAGATAGCTGTGTGAACCTAACCTTGAAAAGCTGCATGGAAATCAAATTTTTGAAAATCCAAACACATTTCAATATAGCAGAAAGTTTGAGTCCTACTGTTAATTATTCTCTGAAGTTATGATTATGTTTATAAATGAACTTCATGTTATCTGCAAGGATAGAATATGTATTGCAGTTATGGAAAATAGGTACTCTTTCTTTTTTGTTTTGAACTGCAACTTACAGAAAAGAAAAATCTAGTTTAATAGAAAGAACACAGTGTCTAAAGTCCTGGATTTAATTTCCAATGCTGTCACTAGCTGGTTGTGAGGTGGAAAAGTCTATCAGCCCAAAGCAGTTTTCTCAAGTGTAAAATAAGGCAACACCTCTCTCACAGCTCCATCAGGAGGGCTGAATGCAACAGCTCTTAAGAGTGCATTTTGCCACTAGAAAACCACTACTACATTTTTAAAAGAGTAGTCTTACCCACTCTCCTAAACACCAATAAAATCGATTACAGACACCTCCGAAAGAAAAATTATTCTAATTCCTTACCTTTATCTGGATTGATTACAACAAATACATTTTTATTAATTGTATTTATGATTTATGTTCCATCTTAGAACTGGACCAAGTATACCATGTTTGGTGTATAACTGCTATGCACTTAGTTCTACAAATATTTATTTTTTGCCATAAATGCAGAAGGCTTGGCATCTTTTAATATCTATAACTGTTTTGATCATAACAGTATGTCATTTTTAACCAAAATTAAAAGCTCTTAAAATACTCTGTATACATAACTTATCAAAAATGTAAATAGAATTATAAAACTATATGATTATTATATAATTTGTGGTTGTACCTTCTGTGAACTGATCATGATACAATTATAATAAAATATCTAAATAATCTGTTAGAGTTCTAGAAAAGGCATATTTTAAAAGAAATAAACTCTTAAATTAAGTGTGCTAAGTTTGTTTATTTTAGCAATGCATTTATTAGTCATGCCACATATGGATATAAATCAACTAGGAAGAGAAATACATTTTTGAAATTGCATAATTAGTTTTCTACAAATTATATACCTTATAAAGGAGTAGCAAGGACTTCAATTTCGCAAACAACTGAAAAATAGATTAAGCAAATTATTTGTTGATCAGCTATTTTAGATGTAGGAACCCAAGATTTTGGACATTTGAACATTAACCCATTTTATACTTAAGTGAAGTTATTTTCTTTGGTACTTGCCCCTGTGTTCAAGTTCTATGTTAAAAAGTAATCAAGGCTAGCCAAAGTCAAGTTTCTATTTTGTTAAATACTGCCAACGAGGTATTATAGTTCTAAAATTGCTGCTAGAAATGTTTACATACATGTGGGTACTAACATCTCATTATAATCCTTAGATTTTAGTACATAGTTCTATAGTATAGCTGTTAGCATGTCTGCTTTACATGTAGAAGGTCCTGGGTTTGTGCCCCAGTGGAGCCACAGTCCATGGTCTACAGCCATGCCACCCTGAATAAGCCCGATATCTGATCTCAGAAGCTAAGCAGGGTCGAGTCTGGTTAGTACTTGGATGAGAGACCACCTGGGAAGACCAGGTGCTGTAGGCATAAATAACAACAACAACAAAATAACTCTTGGAATTAGTGCTTTCTCAGAATTTCTACAAATACAAAATCAAATAACATCCGATTCCTTGAGATTTTGTAACTATAATATGGTTTGTTTCTAAGATGGTTAGGTAGAGTTTGAGCAACAAAATGTTGTGATTAAATTCTCATTAGGCATACAATTTTCTGTAGAAGTCCATTTTGGGGGATTTGTCTTGGATAACAATCTTGAAAATCCAGATCATTAATAAGTTAAAATCCATCCAAAAGCATGAGCAGCAAAGGAAAAAAATAGATAAATCTGACTTCATCAAAATTAAAAACTGTGTGCATCAAAGGACCAAATCAAAAAAGTAAAAAGCCAAACTACAGAATAGGAGAAAATGTTTATAAATCATATATCTGATAAGGATCTACTTAGTATCTAAAATATACAAAGAACTCTTATATTACAGCAAAAAAGGCAAACAACTCAATTAAAAATAATGAGCAAAGGACTGGAATAGATATTCCTTCAAAGAACATAAACAATTAGCCAACAAGCACATGAAAAGATGCTTCATTTCATTAGTCATCAGGGAAATGCAACTCAGAACCACGAGATACCACTCCACACCCATTAGGATGGCTAGAATTTAAAACATAGACAAGTGTTGAGGATATGGAGAAACTGAAACCCTTATATATTGCTGGTGGGAATGTAAAATGGTTCGGCTGCTATGGAAAACAGTTAGGTGGTACCTCAAAAGTTAAACATACAATCATCATATGACCCAGCAGTTCCACTCCTAGATATGTACCTAAAAGAACTGAAAGACAGGTACTCAAACCAATACACGTACACGCATGTTCCTAGCAGGTCTATCTGCAAGAGCCAGAAGGTGGAGTACACTCAAATGTTCATCAGGAGATGAAAAGATAAACCGATGGTGGAATATACAAACAATGAAATATTATTCAGCCATAAAAAAATGAAGTACTGATACATGCTAAAATGTGGATGATTTGCAAAAACATTATGCTAAAAGTAGCCAGATACAAAAGGTGATATATTGCATCATTCCATTTAAACAAAATATCCAGAATAGATCAATCCAGAGTTGTGAGGGGATAGGAAGAATGGGGAGCAACTGCTTAATGGGTATGGAATTTCCTTTGACGATAATGACAATGTTTTGAAACCAAATAGAGGAGGCATTTTGAATGTACTAAATCACTGAATGGTTTACTTTAAAACCGTTAATTTTCTGTTATGTGAATTTCATCTCAAGAAAAGTTCTTTTTAAAGATCAGAAACACCCATAATTAAAATCAACTACAGAACTTCAAAGTTTTATTTTTAAATGTTTAAATAGATCAAGTTCAGTTTGTTTGAAACAGTCTAAGAAAAAAATGAGCCAGAAATAGATAAGCCTACCCATGAGTTAATTATATTTTGTTTTCTAACATCTATACTTAGGTTAAGATTTTGTATAGTTTGAAAACTATCTGGCAACCCCAACTATCTGAACATAACACAGAATACGCAAAAATGTGTTTGAGTAATAAAAAATGTAGTCAGTTATAGAGTATCTATGTCTCTTAGAAAAAAGAAATTTCTTCTCTTTTATGACCCTTTTTAAAAAAATTTCACACATACTTTTAAGGAGTTTAGTGATTTGGTTATCCCATTCAAAGCGGATTTTTAAAATGACAAATTAAAAGAAAAAGTCTTTTTAAATAGCATGTTGGCAGCAGCGGGAAGTGATGGGTAATACTTTTTCAACAAGAGAGCACATAAACCCAAACAAAACACTTCAAAAAAAAGCTATAAAGAATTACAAAGACACAGTAGTCTGGAGTTATTTATCAAAGAAACAAATAACTCTAAACATTAATCATGCATTTAACAACCACCACTGTTGCTAATAATTAGTCAGTGTCCTTTTGTTTAAGATAGAGAAGTTTATAAATCTTTCCAAAGGCTGGCATTAAAAATAGTTGTCTGGACTAAAGAGTAAGTCTTAGTTATTAGGCAAAGTATTGAAGATTGCTTCATTTCCCAAAGATAATTAGAAAAAAAAAACTTATTTTATATACAGCTTTATAGTACTTTAGCCAATTCAATTGTGGTTTCATTACCTTACTTGTACGTTCAAAGATATTTTCCAAAACCATAAAGGGTATTTCAATTTTTGCTGTGTTGGTGCCTGCTATTACATGTATTTGCTCGAGGAGCCTATGCCTGCAATTATGATAGCTGCCACTAGGATGCTGTAGTGCAAAGAGCACTAGAATCAAGGCTTGGCTTGAGAGTCCCGGCTCCACCCCTCACCAGCTCTTGAGCAAAAAGACACTTCCTCACTGTCGCAGTTTCGTCATAAGGAAAATAACACGAACCCTGTCTTTCTTCAGAAAGTTGTGGTGAAGTACTCTGTGATTTATAATTGTGCTGATAAAACTTAAAAGCACTCGTGTTACATTTACTAAGAGTACATAAATTTAGCAGATAGGATCTCTTTGGGTATGACTGAGAAAAGAGAACAAAACCTGAGTTAAGCATGCTTCTTCCTTAAAAACATAACTGTCTAAATAACAGTCAAATCAATGTCTTCCTTCATTTGAAGTTAGGATATACCAGGACCTTTTTTTTTTTTAAATATAAAAACTTTGGTACAAACAGGCTCTGTGTACTTTAAATATCAATTACTACCAGTCATTACATGGTCTAGGATAGTTTCCCAGACTCACGTGTCTTCCTTGAAACCAAATCTGGGTTATGCATTTCCTGTATTGTTTATGGGCTAGGTTAAATTATAGTAAAAATTTTCCCATAAACCAGCCTTTAAGTACTGGCTTTCAGATCATGCCTCCCATCACTCCTTATCTAATATGCCAGTACCTTTCCCAATAAGAATCCATGTGGCTTCTCTTTCTCCACAGTTCTGTCTACTCTCACTGGTGACCAAAGCAAGTTGACTTGACCTGTGGGAAACTCATTTCAATGGAGTCTTCTAAATAACTGAATCTTCTAGCATCCTCTAGATCATTTCCTAATTATCACTCAATAGATTTTTGTAAAACTTCTTCACTGTCAGATATTATTACATTTATCATTTCTTCCCAATTTTGTTCTGAATAAACACAGTAGTCATTTTCCTAAAGTTATTTGATGACTTTTTTCATAGCTGTTTAAAATTTTACTAGGTACTCTCCTAAAATTTTACAGATAACTGTGCCTGCTACGTAAACTACAGTAAACACACAAGTTATACAGTTACATAACTTGGCTTCTTCTCAGACAGGATATGGTTGACTTACTTTAAATGAGCTAACATTTACTCAGAGAACAAAGTGATTCGGTAATTAAGCTTTTTATTTAGAGGAATAGTTTACAAATTTTTTAGTTTGGCTAAAAGGTGTGTCCCAAATCACAGCCATCCAAAGACACACCAGCTATTAAAAGCAGGTCCAAATCCTGTCAGAAGGTAAACCTTCCCTAATCCCCAAGTCATTTCTTGTCTAATTATTTTAAGAGTCTTTTTTAGTTGTACTATTTTTAAAACAGAGCAGAGGGATACACAAATTAGCCGAAGGGTTTTTTAAGCCACTGATGCACTGAGTTTGATAAAAGTTAATCCCATATAAAATTGCAACTATAATTTTATCCCGATGCTTTTCTTAGACTAGACAGAAGTCAGAAGGCTTTTCATCAGGAAAGAGTTGAGAGGAGATAGCAGTAGATAAATCCTATCCCAGGCAGAGATCATCTAACAAGGGTAGTTAACAAATATTAACCTAATTCAAGCCCAGAGCTTACCTCTCCACCGAGTCTGCCATAAATAATGAAGCACTGTACTACTTTCTTTTAACAGATAGTTAAGTACAGTGGTCACACTGCACCAAAGCAGACAGTGTTCCCTTTCTGTTTAATTTTAATCCTAAAATTAAAATTAAAATTTTAATTTTAATCCATTTTCTTCTATTCTTGGTCAGGTAGTAATATCTATTTCACAATATCACTATACCTTAGCACATACGAGGATTCAAGAAAATAACAATCAAAAGTACATCTTCACCTTCTAATTACACTGGAATTTTTTTTTTTAACTGAAGCCCAAGTAACTGAAGTCCTCAGATGACCAGATTTTTCTGCTGTTGTAACATTTAACTTTCAGTAAAGAGTAAAATGACAAGTCAATTTCAGGGATTTATTGAAAGAAAGTCCAAGGCATGAATCAGGATCACTATATCTACACAGATGACTGCTCATTATCTTTTCTATTTACTTTCCTGGACAAGATGCTATGAAAACTACGATGATCCCAAAACACAGCAAGATCATTCTTCAAAAAATATACTGTACTTTCTAAGAAAAATGGACTGACATCTTAGCAAGATTCATCTACTCATTCAATGAATACTGACTGAACACCTACTATGTGTCAAATGCTGTTCTGGTTGGTAGGGAGACAACACTGAAGAAAAGAACACAATTCCAGGCATTAGATAGCTTACAATTCAGTGGGGAAAGAAAGACAAGCAAAATATATGGGAGGCCAGATACGGACAGTGCTATGGAGAAAGATATTCAATTATAAGATTAAAACAATACTGACATGTTTTTAAAGGCTAAGCTAGGATTAAATGGGAAAAATGAAGATATAACTGAGATGTTACTGCACAGTTTCAATAAGGGCAAAGGTTGACGTGCTCTATTTTGTACTACTGCATAAAAGGTCATTTTGTTTAGGACCCACATAACCGAAGGTAAACCAAGCCTCCCATTGTTTGACCATTTTAATTTTAGTTTGTTATATTACGAGGGCCGTTTATTACATCCCATTCTAACAAAGGAATCAGATAAATTTCTCTTTATTCAAATCTCCTAAACTTGGGCCTTTCCAGGCTTGCCTTATTAGCTTAATTCACAAATGCCTATGTTTTAGGGCAATAGATAAATATTATCTGTTCATTTTTTACTGAGAAGAGAGTAAAAAGGACAGATAACCTCAGCCTAATTTGGTCCATATGGCAGTTTTTATATTTCAATTAGTTTAAAGAAAAACATTTTATTCCATGTTTGTTTGAACTCAAGGCTTTCTTATTCATTTTATCTTGTCTTACCAAAGAACAAGGAGAAGCATGAGCAGTATTTTTAGAAGTTGTAACTGCACAATGTAAAAATGAAAAGAGCTGAAATGAGTATATTTAGAGGTAGCTGCTTATTTTTCTGACATTGAGTTTTGTCAGGTTAGAATTACAGTTGTTTCATATTACACAGAAATGGTTAGGATGTGGTAATCATGGAGGGCCATAAAGAGATAAAGGGAATTAGAAAGAGGATTTTAGAACTACAAATGAATATGGGCCTTGATACATTTTAAGAAAGAATCTAGTCATGATTAATTTCTATTGCCTGAAAGAATATTACCCAACATATTTTGTATTGCTTAAAAAAAAAATACAGCAGCTGTACTTTGTTAAGTTAGTATTACCAAAAATGTGAGAATTATGAAAACAAGGAAACTACTTTTGTGGTTAAAATACCAACACATGAAGAAATTCCTAGACTTCTATTATTAAAATATATACTTGTCTCCTTCATTAATCAAAGCTGGCAAACCATGGTTTCATCGCACATGAAATAACTCTTTTTTCCACATATTTACAAGGTGGTTTTCTAGTTATAACAAATACTTCTTCCATGTACACAAATGCTCCAAGAAAACAATAAGCTGTTACCTTTTTTTAATATAAAAAGCTATTTCCCCTTTTTTATTAATAATATAGTTCCATTTAACAAACAGCACATTTACGATTTTAATAGATCTCTAGGCATAAAGGGTACATAACTCAGAAATATACTCAATATTTTTTAATATATACCAATTATATTTTGTTCCAAAAAAGTATTATTTAAAAATACATAAGACAAGACATTTTCATCATATTTAAAAGTAGAATAAAAAAAATACATGCAAAAACAAAAAAGTAGAATAAGGAGAACTAGCCATAAATATATATGTGCTATCAAGGATAATAGGAATTATTCTCTGTTCATTGTCCTATATCCAATTATGCTATATTCAAAGAATGTGTCAAAATTCTCAACAACAACAACAAAAAAAACGACAGAATCATGACCTGAAGAAGAATTAAAAACGGAACAATTTCTGGTGGCCCTGTCCCCGTGCCTGTAATTCACAGACGACAGAATGGAAACACTTAGGTGGTATGAACTGCTCTAATGGGGAAATACAGCTGTGCACATGGCAGTTCAATCTCAACAATCCAGCTCCATCAGTAAAGGCAAGAACTTTGATGCATGAACCGGTTCACCCAAGTTTTCTCTTCTGAATACAGATTCTGACTCTAGAAGCCCCCAAGTTCATCCAACAGCAGTGTAACAAGATATTGCACTGGAAAATCTCTCAGCAGGGAAGTCTCCTGGGGTGTATTTCATCAGCCTGATACTTCTGACTCTGCCAGGGAACAAGCTCATAGAAGGCTTCCTATCAAACAGCTCTGGCCTCAGCACTCCAGGCATGCCTAACCATGTTTTGCTAGCCTAGTCATGATTCATGTTCCTTCTCAGGCTTATTTTTCTTTGCCTGATGTGACTTTAGAAACTTATTTTAAGCAAGATAATAAATGGTAGTAATTAAAATAAGTGATAACAAATATCTCAAGAGTACTTAAAACAATCTCCATCAGATCTAGGAGGCTACAATGTACCAGGCTGTCCTGAAGGACACCAGCTCCATAACAGGCACCTGTCACTTGCCCAGGGTTACATATTGGGAAGAAAGATGCTGATCCAAGGAGCCAGAAGAATTACTCCAGTTGTGGTTTCTGCCATGTAACCATGAGCAAGGTACTTAACACCTCTGAGTCTCGGTTTATCTATCTGTAAAATGGAGATGAGTATAATAGTACCTCACTCACAGCATTGTTGAGGATGAAAATAAGCAAAAAAAAAAAAAACATTTAAAGCACTTAGAAGAGTGTCTCACATGCAATAAGTGCTCAAGTAATACTAGATCTATTATCCTAGTTTTCAAGACCTCGTAAATATTATAAGATCTCATAGTATAGGAAATTCTACACCTATATACTTATGAAGAGGGTTTCGTCTTTGGTAACTTTTCCTTTCCTTTTTCTTTTCCTTTTAAAATAAATTATTAGAAAATACCAACACTTTGGATTGCTTATCTTTAGGAAAATGGAAATGGCTCAATGGAAAAGTTGAGTGCTGTTGAGAGAAAACTGCTAACCCTGGAGCTGGAAGACCTGACTCCTAGCTGGGGGCTGTCGCTGACTCATCACCCCAGCCACGCCCAACGACTACAGTAGTGAAGGTGAAGTCTGCATTCTGGTGGTGGGTGACAGATAGCATATGCATAATAATATTTTAAATATAGTCTTCATTACTAAACATGCTTCATTTTTCTTTCTGTTATATTGTAATATAGAATTTATAAGTGTTCTCTCCCTTAAGTCACTATTCAAATGTAAATTTGACTGCAAAATAGGTGCCAATAATAAAAATACAGACAAGTCAAATATGTGCTTGTGCAAAAATTATCTGTAAGGGCAAAATGTGAGTGAATGGAAAGGAAGGTTATTTTCTAGATATTTCACACAAAACTCTGGGAGAAAGAAAGGATGTGATAGTGACTCTTAATTCTCAGTGCTGTAGCTCTGAATTTAATTGGGTGACTTAATAACACCTCAGAATCAGACTAGTCTGGGTGATGAGCACTCAATGGAGTATACAGATGTCACATTATAAAGCTGTACATCTGGAATTTACATGTTATTAACCAATGTTACCTCAATAACTAACAAAAATTAAAATAACACCTCAAGTCACTTTTCTCCAATTTATTTTTTCTAAGCAAATTATTCCAACTAACAAATTTACATGACACAAAAGAAAATGAAAATGGCTAACAAAAAAGAACTTTACACTAAAAATACAGAGTTGCCAGCTAAGAAGAATCCTACATTAGGACCTCCCCTAGGTCTAGACATTACCCTTCTTTGGTCCACTCCATCACTGAGATGGTGGGAAGAGGAAGGAAGTCAATTATGCCCAGGGTTCAATCAAACATACGTAAAGCAGAGCGTCCAGTGCTTGGTGCATGGTCAGTACCCAACAAATAGCTATCATCTTACTGTCACATGCAACTGTATCACATACAAACAAATCCAGAAATGTTAAATTGGTTTCCTCAGGTCACACAAGTAGTGTGCAGGGATTTAAACCCAAGTTCATCTGGCACCAAACTCTACTGTGTTGCCTATAAAACTCTGCTTTGCCAACTGCAGCTGAATTTAATGGTACAAAGTTCAATCTGCTGAAAATCCACCTAACACTGAAATTAATTTATGAAGTCAGAGGCTGAGCCATCTAAATAATTGTAACAGGACTGAGCAAAGAAAAGTTGTTTTTATATGCACAAAGACAATAAATTGCTGCCACCCAGCATGAAATTACTTGTATATTTTCTTACCCTGCTCAGCTTAAGCTTGCTCAGAAATAACACAATTACTCTGTCCTATTTATACGGCACAGCTTTTAGTGATTGCATTTGGGTAATCTACTATGAAAAGAGCACAAACCCTTGACAGAAAAGTTATTTCTACAACACGCTGCTACTTCCCATACAGAATTTGTGACAAGCACAGTTTCTTCCACTGAAATTAACAACTTAAGCTATTTCTTAAAAGCTTAAAAATGACTGTGGATATCCTATCAGTTCTTTAAGTGATAAATCTAACTGACAGTTATTCATGAACAAACTGCTTAGAGAACCAAACAGGAAAATATTTGCTAAACCAGCTGTTGTGTATCAGTTTGATGTGATTTCTAATCCATTTGTTCATGAGAAAAACTCAAGTTGCTTTTAGGAGTGAAGTTGTTCTGATCTAATGACGATGTTGTTTTTGATGTAGGAGTGAGGCAGGCTGTGCCAGGACATTGCCACCCTCATCTGCTGTTGTTGACAAGCACTCAGTAGCTCAGGGGCTGAGATGCTGCTGGGGCTCATTGATTAGAACATGTGAAGAAACAACCACGGCAAGGGGCGATTTAGACTATCCACACCAAGAATTCGTGAGGACTCTTTGGGAGCGCTCGGTCTGGGCAAGGCTACCCTCTGCTGATTTAAACCACTTTCCAAAGGCCTCTGGGGCATCAAGTCCTGCCGTGGCAAAGGCGACTCACCAGCAGCGGCCAAAGTCAAGCAGGGGCCCCATGAAGCACAACATCTTGCCCGTCAACACCACCCCTTTGTTCTCAGCAGCATGCTCTAAGCAACAAGGGACTATCACTATTGCACTGGCAGCTGGGTTTCAGCTCTGTTGGCCAAGCTGAGTACCAACTTGTAAAAGCTAGATCTCAATGAAATTTAGACTTTTTTTTTTCATTTCCCCTTGCCTGGAGCAATAGTGTTATTAATTTGTCATTGCTTTGGAGTATGTTATTTCTTTATTGGCTTATTAAGAGACATTATCCTGCATGCTATTGGCATGTGAAATTCCCACAGTGAAACCTAGCAAACGGACTTGGTCTTGGAGTATAATTTTGTCCCCCTAAACAAAAGACACTGGCATGTCATTAAGAAAGTGATATGAGCAAAGGATTTGTTAATAGAAAAAGAAAATAGCATGTTTAGGTAGGGTATGTATCTGACAAGAAGGGTGAAGTATAAGGCTCAACAAATGGCCAGGGAACTTGGTTAATGCATAAAGGAAACATGAGTTATCCATGTATTCACTGAAGAATTGTCACCACATCTACTGCTTGACTGCGTGGTGGGCACTCAGGCTGTCTGGTAGGAGAGACACACATGGCTCTATCAACAGAGGTACAATGAAAGAATCCCATTCACAACCTCCTCCCTTTCCTCCTTGAAAGAAGCTTTTTTCCTTAACAGTAAGTTGCTCCAGAGAGGAAATGAATACTCCAATGACCTTTTCTGAAATCTAATGATCAAGGCCATTCAAAAAGAACATATGTGGGGGAAGGAGGGGCAGGGTACACTTTAGAGGCAAGTCATTTTCTTAAAAATATGAAGGTCTTGAACTGCTCACATTCCATCCTACCAGCACCTTCATTCTGGAGGAAGATTAAGTAAGAATCTGTTAAGCCGAGAAAAGGGGAACGATTGTCTCATCCAAGAGGCTTCTAGGCCCACACACAGCCTGAGTTCATTGATAGATGGGGGAGAGGGGAGAGGTGTTATCCATGAAACACCTGAAATTGTATGCAAAATCCTGTCTTTTCATCAGATTCTCAATGGGTTCCAAGACTCCTCTAGTCAAAGGTCAAGCAGAAGTCTGACAGATAAAATCTTAAATTCTGGTTCTTTTGTTTATTAGCTGTGTAATCATCCAGATTACTGGAGTAAATCACTCCATTTTTCAGAACTTCAGTTTCCTCATTTCAAAATGGAAAAGATAATGCCTAACTCACTGTGAGGCTTAAACAAGATAAGGCACAAACAGCTTCCAGCATGATAATGTCTATATACCCAGAAGGACAGCAGAAAGCTTAAAGCTTCTGGTATTATAAAGAAATCTGACAACATAGACACCAAAGACAGTGAAAGACTTTAGAGCCCCCAAAACACTATCAGTTCCTTACGTCCGCCGTTTTGTAACTCAACTCACAAACCTCCCCATATCGGCAAATTCATACTTAATTCCGTATAGTCATGAGACTGCAAAACTGTGGCAGATTATTGGTGAGAGAGATGCAAGGACACCTTCAACTGCTCTTAAGTGAAGAATCCAAAACTGGGAGATTAACATCTCAGATTATAAACCCTTCTTTTTATTAGAATGAGGTGAAGGTTGCATAATACTTCATTTCTTTAAGTAAACGGGTTTCTGAATTCTGTAAAATCTTGTCTGATGATATATTAGATACTCTAAAATGTAAATCTCCATGTTTGTATAATTCCTCTACTTGTTTATATGGCAGGTTCTTAATTATCTAGACCAAAGAGGAAAAGTAACAGCTACTCTAAAAATCGAGAAATATCCTTGCTCATTCATGATCAGTTTTCGACTCTGAAAGACTTCTTTATCTAGATGAAGAGGCCAATCTAAGATTTATATTTGCTTCAGATAGTCCAGTAAATCTAACTAAAGATATTTACTGATCCATGTCCATAGGTCAATCTTATTGGTTTTATAACATACATACCTGAATGAATAACTATTCAGCCCAAAAGTTTAAAAAGTTTGCATGTATTACACTTTTACCTTACACATATTTCAGCTATTTTTAGAGTCCAAATGAAAACAGCGAGTACAGAAGGAAATGCGCATGAAATTCTTGAGGTCTACTCAGGTAACAGTCAAGATAAGGTCAGTGGATATTTGGAATACCTGAGACACTGATTTAAAATAAAACACTCTGGCAGCCAAGAACACTTTCTAAAGTTGCGCTTGAGAGTAATGACTTGCATTATATGCTTTACTCCTCTCTATTCCAACAAATCCCTTAGCCAAAAAATTTCCCCATCAGCCAGAAAACACTATGAGAAGAATCTGTTCAAAAGTTCAGCAAAGTTGACACTCTCTTGACACAGTAATCGATCTCAGGGAGTCACTCAAACTAGATCATTTTCTAAGTGCTTCAAAAGAAGCCCCAGAATGAAAAAGAAAGTGTCTAAGGAAAAGAGTGCTTTACTACCTGTGTTCCAAGTTTTGTAAATGTCCAGCTTTCTCCAGGAAATAAAATCACACAGCAAACAAAAGCTGACTTAACAGAACTGTTTTCTATGTTTATCAATCTAAATTTAAAAAAAAAAAACCCTTAATTTTAAAACTAAGTATACATTTATTCAGCAACTACATACTGTAAGGTACAAAGCGCCATTCTAGTCACTAGTGATGGAGCAGTCCTACTCTCAAGGAGTTTACATTCCGAAGAATAAAAACTTGACGTATGTGTGATGCACTTCAAATCCAACTTAAAGACATTTTCTGAAGGTCTGTGATAAATCACAAGAGAGAAACTAAATAATAAAGACTATAATTATAATTTTAAAATGAGAGAATATAGTAATAACTTCCAAATTTTGCTAGACTTTTCACCCTATTCAACAAAATACTTTGGAGATAATTTTAGGGATAGCTGAGTATTGATCTCAACTTAAAATGGTAGTTATGATCGTACGCCAAATACATAGGCAACGGTGAGGATCCTCGTTCCCCTTCACACACACAAAACACTCGGAAATAGATGAAAGAAAACTGTTCTCTAAAATTTAAGTAATAAAACCAACACATAATGTATCATAGCAAAAACATGATAAAGTTATCTTCAAAAGGCTTTCAGAGTTTTATAATTTCACCGTTCCTTAACTGCAGATTTTAAAAGTAAAAAAAAAAAAGTTCCAACCATATATAAATTTAAGTTGAATAAGGATATTAAGATAAAGGTAGTTGCCCTGTACAAGAAATAATAGTTTGCAATGAATCTAATTAAAACCCATGACAACATGATAAAAATTTAATTATCAAGTATAATATAAAATTGCAAAAGAATTCTTGAGAAATATAGGGCTTAATCCAAAATTTCATAATTTTTTTTTTTAATCCTAGGAGTTAAGTCGAGGACAAGAGAGGATAGGCTAAAACAGAAGTAAAAACCTAGTGAAGCTCTTTTTTGAGGGGAATGAGGCAGTGACATTGTACAAATTAATTTCAGGGGACATCAAAAATAGAGGTTCAAACATGACTGCCAAACTGCAATGTAAACTAAAATTTTAACAGTTTAGTACTGTAAGAAGTGGCCACTATACTTGTTGGTACTGTAAGAATATTTTATAAACGAGCATGTATTCTCTTAGTAAAAGGAAGAAACAGATATTTACAAGAGTTAATCTGAAGAGAAGTTGATCAGTGCACACATGGAAATAGAAATCATAAATAATAACAACAGTAATGAAGAGCAACACTTAGGAGTTTCCTAAATGCCAAGTCTTCATAATCACCATCAAGTAGATACTACTGTTATCTCCAATTAAATAATTTGCTCAAGGTCATACAACTGATAAGTGACAGCACTGGTCTTTGTGATTCCACTGGCAAATGTCTTAACCACTCTGTTACAAACAGCTTTCTCAAGAGGCAGCGCCCACCTAAGCACTGCCAGGAAAGAGTACCAGACTCGAAGGAGCTTGTCTAGTCCCGGAGACAGAACCATTCCCCTTATGAAGATACGTAAGGTTTTCAGGGCGACCTCCCTTCTCTGATTCTATGCTCCCCAAGCGACTCCTGCTTTGCTCTGGCTCCCACGTGGCTTGCCTACAGAGAGATTGTGGCCCGGCCAGTAGGCACACATACTTGGCAACACAGGGCAATTCCATAGCTTGGAGTTAATTACTAAACTTGCATCCTGGTTTTACATATCACTCTCAGTAAGCAGGGGTAACACAGGTCTCAGTTCCTGAGACGTTAGGTTTTTAAGCCTTACCACCTCACTCCAGACTGTGCTGATTTCACGAAGGTCACACTGCCTTGTGGGAGTGGCTGGGTGCCCAGCTGGCACCCTCTTGCCTTACCACCTCCACCCAGCCTCTGTAATGTACACTTTACAAACTGGAGAGAAAGTTTTCTAATTCCCCATAAATTCTATAAAGACTTTCACAGCATCTCTTGAAAAAGTGTTGTGAAATTCAAAATGAATGATTCAGAGAATTACAATGTCTCTCTGAGAGGCTGTTGCTATAATGAACAGCAATATTTTCCCATGAAGATAATTTTTCTCCCTTTTTAAAAGTCACTTTCCATAGTTCAAATATGGTGAACTTAGGAAAACCTTAACAATCTAAGTCAACTAAATTGAAAATAAGTATATTAACCTTCCTGTTTTTAGTTTCTTAATGCATTATAAAATAGACACTAAAAAAAAAAAGACTAACAAATAAGCATCACATACCCACACATCCTGCTTACTAAAATACTACCGATAGGGTTGAAGCCCCCGAGTATAGCGTTATAATGGCATTATTGTGTAACCTTTATAATTATCATTATAGAAGTGAAATAGTATTCACCTGGCAAGAAAAAAAAAACTTTCTCTCCCCCAATTTAAATTTGGGTGGTAGCAAAGCTTATCAGGCAAATCTATATGCTATGAAAATTCTGAGTTGGCTTGATGGAAGAATAGTGCAAGATAACACACATATTAATATCTTTTGGTATGATTCACATAAGTGATGTATGGACACAAAGTCAGAACAGGTGTTGCTGACTATTTCTGAACCATCATTCAGTAAGATTAAGCCTGGGGCTTGAGCCAACTGTCTACAAGCTACAGAGCACAGCTTCTGAAGCTCTGAAGGGAAATGTTTGCTATACAAACTACTTTCTAACCTTGATTGTCGTTAAACAACTTAAAATGGTGGAACAGCTTGTCTAGTGGGTAAGACATTTTCTAGGTATCACATCTGTTTCCTCTCAAAGCACTCTCTCCTATTAAAAATCAGTCTCATTATATACCCACAGCTATATGAGGATGCTGGTTCCTGAGTCTGATAACCTCAAACAAGGGATAGAAACTTCTCTGGACTTCTTGACTAATAAGAGAAGGTAGCCAATGCCTGTGAGTTCAGTTCAACGTGTATTTACTGAGCACATTCCATGCTGGGTACTCTGAGTACAAAAATAAATTAACCACAGTTCCTCAAGAAGTTGACTATGTAGTGGTTTTAGGCAGACCCTGTGCATGAGGAAGCAATTACAGGAAAAAGAAGCTGAAATAGGAAAATTGAGTGAAAGAAGTGAAAAATACGGAATAAATGTGAGTTAGCAGGACTGGTCACTGAGGCCAGCTCTCCTGGATTACTTTCTCCTACTAGGGCTGCTCCATCTCCATCTCCTTCCAAGATTCTCCCTCCTCTACTCAACCCTGAAGGGTCTGCCATATCTTTTTCTCACCTGGACTGCCTCATACCCTCACTCAGCTTTAACTGGCCTCAGCTGATGATTCTAAAATCTCGTTCCTCCAGCCTGGATTCTCAGCTGAGTTACAGACCTGCAGGTGCCTCTGCCGGCTCAACATCTCAACCAGCATCTCAATGTCAGCACTTCCAGAACTGAACTCAACATATACCTCTCCTCATCTCCTTCAAACCTACCCTTCCTCTTAAGTTTTCTCTCTCTGTTATGGTCCCTGCCATTTACTGGAAACCTGACTATCAACCTGGAGCCCTGGCCAGCCCTTCCCCCAAACACAACAGGTACATCCTGTATATCTCCAGATTCCACCCACTTCTCTCCATCCCAGTCCAAATCCAGGTGACCACCGCCTGCATCACAGCTACTCCTTTCTAATCATTCTCCAGAGCTTACTCTTTGCATAAAACAATCATACCACACCCCTGTTTCAAAACCCTTCACTAACTTCCCTATTACTTCAGGACAAGCACAAAAACTTGAACAAAACCCCGTATTATATGACCCCTGGTCTCAGCCTTCCCTCTTCACACTTCAGGCTCCAAATAGGTCACCTGCCTCATGTCTTTGACTGTGTCCAGTTCCTTTATTGGAAGTCTTTACCAGCTCCTGATAGGACTACCCTGTCCCATCCTTCAGGTGTCAGCTCAGACATCACTTGCCCTGAGAAGCTTTCCCTTTGCTGCCCTTCCCATTGTCTAGAGCACCCGCCACTTCCCCTATCAGGCCTGTTTTCTTACTGGTATCAACACAAGGGTAAGTTCCTAATACACATGTGCTTGGCACTTGTCTTCAATACTAAATCATCAAACGATTGTATGGTCTCCAAGGGCACAGTTTATTCCTGACATTTTATGAAATAAAACATCAGTGGGATTTCCAGTTAGGAATATAACATGGGCATTTGTGTGGAATAACCAGTTTCTTTCTCTTGCTCTAGAACCAGGCAACCAAAGGCTGGGTTTAATGAGAGTTCTATTCTTCATGGGCCATCCATAGTGTTTTAAATTTAAAATATTATATGGATACTTGAGGACTCCACAGCTTCCTAGTGACTAGATTAGGGGTTTTCCAGGACAAACCTCCTTATTATTATTACAGACTAGTACTTAGAGCATGGTTTTACATGCACATTAAATCACACAACCACTCTAAGGGTTAAACTCCACTGAGGCTCAGATGAGGGAACTGAAGCCCAGAGTTGTCACGTAACTTGCCCAAGGTTAATCAACTAGTTGGTGAGGAAAACAGAATTCACACTCAGGCAACATGTCTCTAGAATCTTGGCCTGGCCTGTGGAAAACAATGAACGTTGAATGACTGAGTTACTGAATGAAATCAGTAAACTGTACTAGATCAGGATGACCCATTTGGGATCATATTGCAAAATGGGAACTTGATAATCCCAAATGTATTCATATTTGATTTTGAATTACATTTTGGGGGAACATACACACATTTTCAAAACTCAGGCACTATTAATCCTCTCATGAGGTACCCCCAAGGAAAGACCTTTTGATCTGTATCTATTTCTGCCTCATGGGAAGGTGGGGTTTGCTGGCTCAACTCAGATATCATGACCAGGGACGTGCTTTGAGAACGCACAGCCAGCATGCATTAAAACAGCTGGGAAGTAAGGAGCGAGGCCAGGCCAGAGAAGCTGGCAGACTTTTTTTGCGGCTTACCTCTCGCAGCTCCAGCCTTTGGGCTACCGCCTCCAGGCTCTCCTGGCCAGTGCTCTCCACAGACAGCGTGAACTCCACAAACTCATTATTGAGCAGCTGAATCCGCGCAACCAGGCAGCTCTTGCTGGACACCGTGTAGCGCCGGGTGCGTTTCAGTTTCAAACCAAATGGCAGTGGCATCTTTTCTCTTCAGGAGTGAAGGGGTAAAGAGGGAAAAAGCACCACCGGCAATGCAGTGGTGGTGATGGAGGAAAGGGGCGATCCTTTCCTGCCCGGAGGAGTGCTTTAGAGTCTCCTGCTGCTCACCCAGCAGCTGCTGCCTCCATTAAAATGCAACTGAGTCTTCAAAAAGCCAGGTGAAGGGAGCATCCACGCCAGTGCTGAAGAAAGAGGGACACGGGTTACATGGGTAATGGATTTTGCTTTTAAAAGTAAAAATCAATACAGCTGTATCCAAATAAGTTTTCCCTCTCCTCTGGAAAAAAAAAAAAAAAGAAGGCATTAGCAGGATCTGGGAAGTATATCATCTGAGCTGTGTTAGACCTTGGGTCTAGCATCTACCCTCACCGGGACCTACAAACAGTGGTTAACACCACCTGTGGCTGTCTTCAGGACTGAATGAAATCATGGCTGGCATTACTATAACCCCAAAATTAGTAGCTAGCATTCGTGGTCCCCTTTCTATGTTAAAGTTTATATAGATAGATAGATATAGGTATAAATATAGATATATAGAGAACTCTTTTTGGCTCCCCAATATTACAAATGTCAAGGTTCTTTAGTCCTTAGATAACTACAAAACACCTCCGAAAGTGTTGTATTCTGTCTCAAAGGGCAAATTAACCCTGAACCCAAATGGGATAATCCCCTCTAACATATGGCAGCCGCGCGGTTCAAACAAGGCGAAGCGCTTGACAAGCATTTGTAGAACCCTTTCTAGTTTATAAATATGTATGTCACCAAGCTGACTTATTTATAAACAAATCATAAAAGACCCTAGAAATGCTTGTTATAGGATTACCACCAGAAGCATGGAAAAGTTCTAAAAACCGTGGCACCACTCTTCTCCGCAGGGGGGCGCCTAAAGAGGAGGTGAGCCTTCGCCTAAGCGGAGCCGCGGCCCAGAAGGGAAGGCGGGCGAGGCCTGAAAGGCCATCCTGGGGTGAGGGAGGATCATAGTCCGCAAGCCCACGAGGCTAAGGGAGCAGCAGAGGGCTGGGGCTCCCGCTCCTACGCGGTCCTCCCGGGGAAGACGAGGCGGCGTTGCCAGGCCAACGCGCAGCCTCCGAGGCCCGGAACCCTCCGCGCGCGGCTGCGTTTCCCGACGGACGCACTAGGGACGGTCCAGTCCGCCTGCTCCGGGAGAGAAGTTCTGAAGGACCCAACTCCAGCCTCCACGGGCGCTGGAAATGGGCCGCTTCAAGACTCCAAAAATACGCGATTTACCACGGTTTAATCACACCTGTTGATGGTAACTCATGGGCTTGAAGCTGAAGCAAATCGGACGTGAGAGAAAACTGGGGATTTTTACACTGACTGGATTTTCCCCCCGGGTTATTTCCAGATACCCGGGATAGTTGCCACCTTCCGTTTTCTTCTAAGCCGAGGCTGCCCCGGAGGATGAATCGTGCAGCGAGGTTCGACGGTGCCTGGTTACCCTGAACTTAGGTCGAGAACCACGCAGAGGGGCAGAGGCCGCCCCCAACCTTCTCGTTCCCTACAGACCCCAGGCCTCCAGAGAATGGCTTTCTCAGCTTTACCCTAGAATGGGCAGAGCTGGGAATCGATCCAGATTCCTCATTCCAGTCCTCTTTTCCGGTCTCCTGACTCGATCTCAGACCCAGAGGTGATGGGCACTCAGGGCTGGGGGATGGCAGAGGTAGAGAACAGGGTTTAACTCTTACATTAGGCTTTCCCAAACTTAACATTTTGTAATTCCATTCCACAAAAATGTATTGCGCCTCTGAGCACAAGGAAGTGTAGTGGGCATTGTGAGAAGAAATCCTAGACGAATCCTAAGCCGTCTCTCTCTGCCTTTAAGAAGATTACAAGCATACTATAATTACATATAAGGCTCTATCTCTAAGGAGGACCCAACCATGGTTTTCTCTGGTTTTTTTTTTTTTTTTGGTTGTTGTTTGTTTTGGTTTTTGAACTCTGGTCACCCTCAGATGGCCATTAATTAATTAACTAACTAATTAATTAAATCCGAAATTGAAAGCGATGAATGAAGGAGGAAGGCCAGAGGAAAAAAGAAAACTGGAACTACCTGAAGCACTGTTAAGAGCATTTGCTGAGTGCCTTCTGTGGGTAAAAGCACCATACTAAGGCGGGAAATAGAAAATAAATATTATAAAAAGATATGGTCTCCACCTGCAGTTGTTTAATGCTCTTTGCTATGTCAAGGTATAAACTAGCTAGTTGAAGCAAAATGAAAAAAAAATTAAATGAGAACCTTAATATTTTAACTAAAAAATTGCCTGATGAGCCAGTAGTGTTTGTATAAATTTTTTAAAGTTGTATATACATAATACATACATACTGAATACTCTTTCGTGAGATAAGGTGATGGGTTTTAATTTTATATGCAAGTTATGGCAACTGGAAACAAGACAGATTAAGTAGTGTAGACGAAGAGACAAGATATTGCATACATGCGAGGAAAGATGAATATTTGTATCAAGGGTGTTCAAATATGGTAGTTTCTTCACTACAAAGATAGAACTATGCCTTGAAGGCAGTAGATAAGACACAATATAACTTAATTAACTTACGCTCTGATTAAACAAATTCAGAGTAAAACTTTCAATTGTCCCCAAGATCTGAAATGTTTTACAGCATCAGGAATAAAGAAAAGCCAATGTGTTTTTAGTTTGGTAGATGTCATAATGCAATGGAAAAAGTTAAAGGGGGTGTGTATCAAGTGCTTTTTTCCCCAAAGATCTATCCATAAAATCTACTTTTTGAAAAAGGGGGTTTTGCTTATTTAACAAAACCTACTGTGTTGAAATAATGTTCCGCTTTATTACAAAATTGTCAATAATTTACATATCTTAATTTTCATTTATGAACAATATTTGCTGCTAAATGATGTCAAAGTTATAAATGTTTCAACAGTAGAATTTTAGGATGTTTTCTGGGGGGTATGTTTCAGGTGCAAAATAATATGCAGTAATTTGAGAGGTAGTTGGATCTGGAATTATAAATTAACTCCTAAAGGAAACAATTCATAATTAGCTCTTGAAAGAAAAAACTAGGAGATACTTTGTTTCTCTATATAACCACTCTCTTACGTAATAAGAAAACAGATACATATTAAATTCTGTTCGTTTTCAAAAGACAGTCTGAGATACTTGTGAATTCATTTTAATGTTTTTCTTTTCACAACCCCTTTCAAAAGTTTCTCAAATACACTTTATGAATCCTGTAGTTTCCCCCCTTGCCGCTAAGGCCCTCGTCATATGTAATTTTAGCAGTTATGCTTTAAAATAAAATAATCACTAAGAGCGAGTGCACATTTTTAGAATAATATTCATATAGAGAGAGATCTATAGCGTTAAATCAAACTCATGTTTCTCATGGAGTAAACATTTACGCGTAGATACTCCAGAGTAAAATGCCCTAGAAACAAAACGGACAGCTATTTTCAGAATAAAATTACTGTCATATCCGACACATAAAAACTGTCAGCAACTATTAGACATACAGCGGTTATCACTTGGAGCACATGCAATGTTTGAATGTTTGGGAGCATAGCATTATTATAAGGCTTTCTCAGCAAAAAAAAATAATAATAATAAGACGAGCGTGCCTAGAGCGGCCAATCTAATCAGGATTTGCAGAAATCACAAGTCGGAATTTGCAGACCCAAGAATTCTTTTTTTTCCAGAGTAAACACTCTTTACTCAACAGCAAAACAAGTCATAACCGAACAGTCCTTCCCTACTCCCTTCTCGCCAAAGTTATCTGGCAAATTTCGCACTTAATACTCTGAGAGGCACAAAAATGCCTAAGACTTTTAAAGCCGTGATCCAGAATTAAGCCGCAACCATCAGCGGAGGAGTTCAGAACAGACGTTCAACACCCCGTTTATAAATTATTCAAGCAGTTCAGAGAGAACCTGGAAAAGGAAGACTTTTCTCTTTGTTACGCTCCTGCCATCCGTCAGTAGCCGGGACTGGTCCTCAGGACTCCAGCGCTGGCCGACGCGCTCCGGGGTCCCCGCTGGCAGACACGTCCCACCGCGCGGCCCGAGCGCCCGCCCTCCGCCCGCCGGCCGGGGCCCAGCGCCCTCACCTGCTCCCGCTCCCGCCTCCTCGGGGCCGCGCGCCCCGCTCAGCGGCCCGCCTCCCGGGGCCCCGCCGCGCGGCCGCCGCAGCCACAGCCACAGCCGCGCCCGCCCCGGGGCGCGCTCATGGGGCTCGCGTGCCTCACTTCCTGTCTCCAAAACCTCGGCCCGCAGACCATTCCCCCGGGCAGAGGCCGGCGGCGGCCGCGGCGAGGGGGAGGGCCTGGAGATGGGACCGGCCCACAAGGAGCACCGCACAGAAGAAAGCGCGCGGGGGCCGGGGGGCAGGAAGACCGCCCGGCGGGCGCGGGACGCGCGGCCGGAGCAGCGGAGCGGCGGGGGCCGGGCGTCCCTCCCCTTGGGCCGGGCGGACGGATCCGGGGAGGCGGCAGCGGCCCGTGACCTCAGAGAGTTGGAATGCGGGCGGCCGGGCGCGGGGGAGGCGCGGACAGCTGCGCCCCGCCGCCGAGGAGGGGGCGCGCCGCTTCTTTTTTTAATCATATGACCACTTATTTTAAGAATTTCCAAATAAAGCAAGGCTTTTAATAAAAATGAGGGGAGGGGGATATGAGTTCGGTTCCAGGTAAAAGGTTTTTTCCTATGTTATTAGGTAGGTGATCTGTAAAATACTATTATTGCTAGAGTTTTTCTTTTACTCTTGTACAGTTCAGAAAACAATTCAAACATTCAGTTTCTTCCTCCCAACTAACCACGTCTAAGGATATCCCCCATAACAAGGGGAAAACACTGTTGAGTACTGGGTGGGAAAGTCCTCTTTCTCCAAAAAGTGTCGATGTGCTTCAAATAGCCTGTCGGTCTCCGCGCACACATACAAATGCTGTATGCACATGCAGTACAAAGTTACAGCGATGAAAGATGTGGAAACTCCAGGGTCAAGATGTCTGGGTTCAAATCTCAGCGCCCATGCCTGCTAGCGATGTGACCTGCTTAACTTCTCTGTTCCTGCTTCCGCCCCTGTAAAATGGGAATAAGCATCACTATCCGGTAGCTCGTGTTAAATGTATGTGAAGTGTTTCATTTAATCTAGGCCCTATTAGCAATGTTTAATAGTACACAGTATTATTACACTGCATCATCTTCATCATCATCATCATTGTATTGATTGCAAGGAATCTGACATATGCCAAAGAATAAAACTGTAACCCTAACACCATCACAATAGGGCGTTTAATACACCCAGCTTTGGGCATTAGATTTCTACTTGGCAAGTTTTTATTATGTAAATTTCAATTGAAATGTTTTTTGTAAAATACATTGTTTCTGGAAAGCTTTTTAAATGTTACATCTCTGTTAAATCTCCTTTCCTTCAAGGATTAACAGACACCTATTGAGTACTTAGTATAAGTCATGGTTCCTTCACACAAAGGACTCTGGTATAGTGGGTGATAAACACACCTACACAAACAAGGCCTCAGTGGTGAGTGCCATCGTAGAGGTATGACTGCTCTGGGAGAACAAAACCGGGCAAGATGCAGTTTGGGTCACCGAGCTGAAGGCAAGTAAGATTACATGTGATTCTAACAGAAAAAAATTAATCGATTATGTTTACAATTGACATTTCAACTGGACACTGTAAGGGGTTAATTCCTGCGTAAGGTAAGAAAAGAAACATGAAAACAAGTCACTTTTCTGGTCTCCCAAGCTAGAAAAACGGAAACTGTGTTTCTTCTCCCTTTCTCATCCAGCCTATCAAGACCTGATGTTCCTCCTTTGAAAGTGTCACAAATTCATTCCTCTCTACTCCTCAGTGCTCCCCCTCCCCCACCCCATTCTAATCCAAACCCTCAACATTTTACACCCGGATTATTGCGACAAGGGTGGTCTCTGTGCTTCTGGGTTTTCTATTCTCTCTTCTCTCCATGCTAATACCAGGCTTACCTCCCCTTTGGGTTTATCACTCCCAATGGACCCCCCAAGGCTAAGCTTTTCTGCCTGACTTTTAGGGTCTTACTAAAATGGCTTCAATCTCTCCACCATCTTACTAACCCCTACTCTGGAATGCCCCCATTAAGCTGTTTGTCCTGGCCTGGGGCCCCCTTCCATTTGTCTATGCCTTCCTTTTCTCTGCAGCCTCAATTTAAGGCTCTCCACTTCCAAGACAACTTTCTAGCCACCCCATTCCACCGTAATCTCCACATTTGGCAGGAACTTTAAAACTCCTTCATGAAGACTTCTTTTATATCTCCTAGAATTCCTAGGACACCACTGGGTACAGCATAGGCACCAAATAAAAACTTGTTAATTGAATCGGGAAGAAAATAAAAGAATTTTAAAAATAGAAAATGATCATAAAACCCAAGCGATGTTAAGACAACTGAGTTGAACTTCCTCCTGCACAGTCCACACATGTCATTTGCTGACAAATACTTAAGCTCTATTTTCTCTCAACCATGTTAATTTGAGAGTAACATCCCCATGAGAAGTCACTTGAACAACTCTTTCAAAGCCTTAGACACAAAATTGTTATTGGCTTTTGTTTGTATGGAAGGAAGTGAAATAATGTATTTAGTTCAACCCCTAAAGATACAAAAGGGTAGAAGTGAAAGGTTGCTAGACACCCAGCTCTCCTGGGGTTAACCAGTGTTACCATAATCCTATGTATCTATTCTGTAGGGAAATAAGCAATTATATAATTGTACTTTTACCTCCTCTTGTTACCTGGGAAGTGTCATAAATACTTTTCATGTAAAGGTAATTCTTATTAAAATAAATAAATTTAAAACTGAAAACGAAAGTCCTGTACTGAAAAGATGCTCAATAAAAGGGAAGAAAATTGTGATTTGGGTGGTTGACTAATATTTTCTTAGGAGTTAAGAAATTAATTTGCTTTGACAGCTTGGTAAGTAGTGACTGCACCTCCAGTGTGAGAATCTAAATTGATTGACTGCCCCACCCTACAGAGATAATGAGGCCTTGGGGGGAGGGGGTAGTAGGAGCCAGAACTGGAAAGGTGAACTCTCTCCTTTGGTCTCTGAATCCTCACTGTGTGTTGTACCTACCATACTCAGGGGCAGCACTTTCGCAGCTGCAAAAGAGTGAGAATTTGGAGGCTAGATTCCCCTGAACATCAGAGAAATGATGGCCTTGGCAAAATGTTTGCTCAAATGAACATGAAAATGCCTCAGTAACAAAGTGACTGTTGTGACTTTAATTCCAAACACTCAGGGCTCTTAATCCAAGATCAGACGTGCTGTGAGATATTCACTACTGAAAAAACATGTCCATTCACCTCGCATTGACTGATTTATTGGAAGCCAGATGCCGCAAAAGAGAAAAGTAAATAAGGTGCACAAAGGTGAGCAAGACTAGGTCCCTACATTCGTGACACTCACGAATGTCCTCCAAGACTCACCATAGGAGAAGCAGGTGAATATCTAATTATAGCACAATAGGAGAATGAAAATACTAATGGGTATATATTTTAAGTGGAGTGGTAATGCCTGGTTTATCACTATGATCAGCTTCTGGCTGAGTCTGGGAAGACAAAAGATCACTAAGTATTCAAACAAAGTAAGAAAAAAGCATTCCAGGCTGAAGGAACCACCCCCAGCCCCCCACAACACAAACTTACAAAGGATTTGCAATATCCAGCTGGAATGCTGCCCTCAGAGGAGGCTGAAGATGCTGGGGGGATGGGGAAGGGGTGTGTGTGTGCGCGCGCGCGCGCGCGCGCGCGCGCCATGCTAGACGACTTAGGGATCCAAGACGAGTTGCAGTTAGTACTCAAGTCTGTCACTTTAAAACTTAGGCTCTTTTTAATCATCTCTCTTTAAAAGACAGCCCAGAATTCACTTAGCCACCACTGTAGTTCGTTGAAATCTGGTCCTCATTCTGTCTCCTAGATCAGTTCTTGGAACTGGAGAGACCTTCCACGCAGGGAAAGGATTCTCATGGTCCTTAGTCTTTTTCAAGCTGAATGCCCTTTTGGGAATTCTCTCAGAGCACAGTCATGATCATGAGCATCTTCTTCTGGATGACGTATAGATTGTGAAGCTGCATCTTGCAGCGAAGCACCAACAACTGTGATGGCCTACTGGACACCATTGGTTTATTGGGGTTGCCCCCGCCCCCATGATCCAGACACTAACTCCTGAGATCTAAATATGCAAGTTCTTAAGCAGCCTGAAGGTCTCTTTTTCCATAGTTTTAAATGGATTGTCCTGAAAGTTAACTCTTTCTTAAATACATTTTAATAATGTCTATATTCCAAAAACATGTTAATGAAAACAAACTCTATTTTTTTATATTTTTTCAACATGATCTTAATACTGACTAAGCATCTTGCACCTAGAAATGGCAAAACATGTGTTTTCATTCTTAGTTCTGAAACGGTTGGTAAATAAATAGAAATAATGTATCTGTCCTTTGGATTGTGAGTGTCACGAATGTAGGGACCTAGTCTTGCTCACCTTTGTGCTCTGGCTCCTAGTGCAGTACCTGGCTCAGGATAGGCATTTAATTTTTAATCAACATAGTGCTGCTATGAGCCAAGCACAGCTCAAAATGCTTCCCAAATATTAACTTATTTCCTCCTCATAATAACCCAGTGAAGGAGGAACTCATATCATATTTATGTCACAGATGAGGAAACTGAGGCACAGAGAGGAGAAACAATTAACCTATGATCTCGGATGGAGTAGCAGAGCTGGGATTCAAACCTAGACAGTCTGGCTCCATTGTTCTTGCTCTCATTCTGCTCCACTGCTTCTCATCAATGTTGAATGAGTACATGATCATTGAATTTACCCATGAGGAATGCCTTTGCAGCTTAGTCATTAATTTATTTTATCCTACAAATATTTAATAAGTGCTTACTATGTGTCTACCATCCTGAAAGACACATTGGAGAAATACAAATCTACAGA
Organism: Macroglossus sobrinus; assembly: GCA_004027375.1. NCBI lineage: Eukaryota > Metazoa > Chordata > Mammalia > Chiroptera > Pteropodidae > Macroglossus > Macroglossus sobrinus. The sequence goes on from PVKZ01000615.1 coordinate 609,611, forward strand.
GAGCTTATAATTTTGTTGAACACACACACACACACACACACACACACACACACACACATACACACATATAAAATAAACATTACAGAGTATACTGAGTCAAACTGGTAGTTCCCTTATAGATGCTATAGGAATTCAGAAGGAAAAAAGATACATGAGATGAAGAGCCACTTGGCAGACAGACCTCATGATTCCTGTCCCTGACGTTCACATCCTAAATAATTCCTTTCCTTGACTGTGACTTGTATGTAGCTAATGAATATGGCAAAGGTGAGGGATTTTTGCAGATGTAATCGAAACCTTTAATCAATTGATTTAAGGGACAGGCCATGGGTGGCCCTGACCTAACCAAATGAAAGTCCTTAAAAGAGAGACTGGGTCTTCTCCGGGCTGAGGGACTGTCTTTGATGGTTTGATTAAGCGAGCAGCCACATTGGAGGAGCCCATAGCAAGGAACTGGAGAAACCTCTACCACCTGAGAGTGGCCATCAGACAAGAGCCAGGAAAATGCTGGAGCCCTCACTCATAAAGCTATAAGGATGTTAATTCTGCTAAGAACCTAAATGAGCTTAAAGTGACTTCTTCCTCAGTCAAGCTTCTAGGTGAGATGCCTGACACAACCGCAGCCTGTGAGACCTGTGGAGAGGACTCAGCTAGGCTGTGCTCAGATTCTCAACCCATAGAAACCACCAGATAGTAAATGTGTGTGTTTTAAGCTGTTAAGTGTGTTCGTTTGCTATGCAGCTATGGATAACAAGGACCATCTCAGGAATTAGTGGATGGGGTGGGGGAAGGGAAACCTTCTGATGGCAAGGTTTTGTGATCAGGAACAGGGAGAATTAAGCTGCTAATGATAGAAAGAGTGACACCTGAGTGTGGTAAGGGGCAGATGATGAAGACTCGTTTTTGATGTGATGAATTTGGAGAAAATACAAATGCCTGTATAGTTATCAGAAATGTGGGAGTAGGATTTAGGTGAGAACTCAAGTCTGATGGAAAATTCGGTTAGTTTTAGCAAAGAGGTTAAGAGTTGATTTCCCGAGAATAAATCAGTTCTTCAAAGTAGGGGGTTCAGAGAGAGAGGAGCAGGAGGATGAGGCTTAGGTCTTTGGGAAAGGCCACTGATGAGCTTGAGTGAAGGCAGGCAGAGCTGGTCCCAGGAGAACCAGGGGAGTGGTGGAGTCAAACAAAGGATTAGGCATAATGCACAGGAGCTGTGGCGCTGGGTATTCCATTTTCCCTTCGAATTGCAACCACTAAGGGGCAGTTTATATCCTGGAGACAGGTAGAAAAACAGGACTCAAGAGTTTAAATATCTAGATCACTATCATACTAACAGTAAGTGAAGGCTAGATTCGAATTCGGATCTCACACCAAAGCCCAGGATCTTTCCGCTGCATATTTAATTCGCCCATCTGTGTAAGTGGTAGCAAGGAAAGGAAAGAATCAACAGCTATGCAGGTGCCCAGAGAGGAAGAGAGGAGCGAAGGCCACGCGCACGCCTCTGCTCGCCCTGGCGCCAGCAGAGGGCGCCAGAGCACAGGCTCCGCGGGTCCAGGTGCGCGCAGGCGCAGGCGCAGGCGCAGGCGCAGGCGCGCTCTGCTCGGCTCGCTCAGGCGCGCCGGGGCGGTGGGGGCGGGTCACGTAGAGCGCGCAGCCAGAAGCGGCGGTGGCTGTAGCGGCAGTGGCGGCAGAGCTGCGGCCTGGGACCCGGCTCCGCGCACCGGCCAAGCGAAGCGCCACACAGTGCTGAGCCCGCCGCCCGCCGCGGAGCCATGGAGATCGGCACGGAGATCAGCCGCAAAATTCGAGTAAGGCCAGGGTCGGGTGGGGGCGGAGGCGGAGGCGGGGGTGGGTGGGAAGCCGGGCCTCGGCGGACGCGCGGTTGTCAGGAGTAACGGGGACGATGGGCCCGGCCTTGGCCGCTGCGGCCTGGTCGCCGCCGAGCGCTTCTCGCGGGCCGCGGGGCGGGAGCGCGGCGCCTCCTCGGTCGGCTGCCTCGGACCTGGCGGCTTCGTAAGCGCGGTGGGCAGATGGGGCCGCGGCTGAATAGGTAGCCGCGGGGAGACGGAAGGAGGCATAGGGGGCCCGGGAGAGCCATGCACGGCTGCGCAGGAAGCCGCGCTCGGGTCGCTGCTGGAGGGGGGCGACCGGGAGAGGGGGCAAGGGAGGGGCCTGCGGGGACCCAGGAGGGGACCGCGGCGTTTCCCCGCCCCCACCGGCGCGGAGGCGGGCCGGAGGTGTGCGCACCCGCAAAGTTGCCTCAGCGCTGGGGAGTCGGTTTGTTTTTCAAGGGCCGTTTTTCTCACACGTTTGTCTTGTTTTTTTTTTTTTTTTTCTCCGTCAGAGTGCCATTAAGGGGAAATTGCAAGAATTAGGAGCTTATGTTGGTAAGTTGTTTTGCTGCTGTTTGCCTAATAGAATTTGGAGTCTGCAGCTAATTAAATTTTAGTGAGTGCATTTTTCCCATCGTACTTTTGACTTTGGAAAGACTCTTTTCTACTGTGATACTGCCTGGTTATATCTTTTCGTTACAATCTTTCTATTGAAAGCTCTGTAATACAACCTTTTTTCTCAAACCCTGTTTTAATATGGGGTATTGAAATTGTTTAGCGTCTTCTCTGTTGAGGCTTTGTCTTATTTTTATTGTTTTCCCTATTTTCATTATCTCCTTTTTGATCTTCATTTTTCAAGATCGTTTTGCATGTGAATGTTTGATGCTTTCTGGCATTTGCCTCTGTCATGGTTCAATGAGTTTTATTTTTAGATCTCTATTTTTTCCTGTTCCTTTCTCTCACCTCCCTACAGTAATGTAGCTTTTTATTATTATTATTATTATTTTATGATTTATAATTTGAGTGTTTACTCTGGGCCAGGCACTGTGCTTAACCGTTGTATATGCATTAGGTCATGATAATCCTCAGGAAAATACTGGAAGGTAAGTGGTAATATCCCATCCCCAATTGTGCAAGCAAGGAAATTTAAGCCTTCAGTGCTTACTTGAGCTTGATTGAGATCTGGGTCTATTGGCTCCCAAGATAGTGCCCACTATAAAAATAATAGCTATTACTACTAAAACACTCAAGTGTATGTATTATGACAGTGGCTCAAAGTGTGGGAGACCCCCAGGATCTCTGAAGTCAAAACTATTTCATATTAATACTGACAGGGTACTTGCCATTTCACTGTGCTCCCATTTGGATCGTGCAAAAGCAATGGGAGTGAAACTGTAAGTATTTTATCTTGAATCAGAAAATCAGCCGCACACCAAAGTCTACAAGAAATCATCATATTCTTTACCACTCCTCCATTTGCAATTTTTTAAAAAAGAAGCCAGTTTCACTTAATGTAGTTGATAAAGCAGTTAAAATATTTTTTTAAACCCTGTCCCTTGACTATATCTTTTCAATATGCAGAATGAAGCAATAGGAAGTACTCATAAAACACTCTGCAGTATACTGAAACATGATGGATTGTTTGAGTTGAGAACTGTACTAGCCACCATTTTCATGAACTGTCATTTTTAACTTCTAAGAAGGACTGTTAAGCTAATTACATACACTTGAGTGTTTTAGCAGACATTTTCTTGAACATGAGCAGAGGAAAGGCACAGATAGACTTCACTGCAAATGACAAAAGTTGAGGTTTCAAATTAGTTTTGGAAAATTTGTGTCTGCCTCTATGAATTTTAACAGCCTCCCAGTACTTCAGAGAATATCTATTGAAATCAGTGGTGATATTAATAAATGATTCATTTATTTAAAATCTCAAATCAAGAATTTTGAGCCTATTACTTATCACAAGCTTAATGAAGTCTAGTCATTAACTTGAATATGGTATATCCCTCTCTCCACCATTCCCTGCTCTCACCCTGTACACAGGTAACTACTGGTCTCATTTATGTAAAATTTTAGAAAGTGCAAAATTAAGATATATTGACAGAAAGCACAGTCTGATAATTTTCATCACTGACATTATGAGGGAGAAAAACTGTCAAGACTGCCAAAGCACTTCAATTCTTATATTTGTTGACCTTTCCTGGGTTATCACTGGCAGCCCAAAGTAGGTACACTTTGCATAAATAAACTACCAAAGTTATTTACTAAAATTTCCAGAAAGCAGTGGAAACCCTTTGATAATCTCCAAAGATAATAATAAATGATTGATAACTTGTATCTCCTCACATCGTATTGTATGCTTCCATCAAATAAATTTGATTTCTCTCCATTTGTTTACTGGGCTTTCTCAGTGCATTAGTGCTTTTCTTGAACTGGAGTTTTGATATTTCTCCTTGAAATGAATGTCTGATAGTACTTTTGAAATTAACCTTTTTTTTCTACATAGAAATATAAGTATTTAAGATACTAAATCTAAAGGAATTTTTTTTGGTAGGAATTAGAATTCCTGGTAAATGGTTTTGCTTCCTTGCCTTTTCTTTCTTTGGTGGTTTTTGTTTTTGAAAGTATTTAATCTTAAGATTAAATTTTTTAAGTGATGTAGGGATTTTGGGTGGTTTTAGTTTATTTGATAATGTTGCAAATTTATTACCCTGAGTAATTGAAATCTGATTTTGCCGAGGGTAAAGGTGTTGTCTTGAGAAATGAGTATCGTTTTGAAACAAACACTGCACAAAACTCAAGTTATTCTTGAATGTCTATACACTTTCTGGAAGCATCTCTGAAATTAATGAACATTATTAAAAAGTTTCAAGGAGATGAATGCACTCTCAAATTTAATATTACAATTCAGAATATCTAGTTTTGTAAGCATTCATTTAATTCCCGTTTTTCTAGTTATTGAAATACCTATACAATGAAGAGAAACAAAGCTGTATTCTCCAACGTAATTCCAGTAGAGCTGAGATACTAGTTCTTAGAGCTACGTCTATATCTTCAAGCACATCAGCCTTAAGCAGGGAAACATAAAAAAGTTTTTATATACTTTTCCTTTTAAATAGATGAAGAACTTCCTGATTACATTATGGTGATGGTCGCCAACAAGAAAAGTCAGGACCAAATGACAGAGGACCTGTCCCTGTTTCTAGGGAACAACACAATTCGATTCACCGTATGGTATGTTTCTGAATATTTACCCATTAGACCAAAGTTTGGTTCAAGTAAGAGTAGGTATTCTGTCTGAGAAGAGGTTCTTGACAGGAGAGTAAGAGTCAGTGTGGAGAAGCAGGTTGGTGAGCAGTGAGGGCATGGGCTCTGGAGCCAGACTGCTAAGGTTGAATCTTGAATCTGCTTCTTGTCTGGTTTCTCCATTTGTAAAATGGGAATAGTAAATCATCTTTATGGGATGGGGTGAGGATTAAATGAGCTAATACATGTAATGTGTTTACAGCTGTGCCTGGCCCATAGCAAGTCCTTAGAATATGTTTAACTGTAGTTACTATGTTTCCTTTGTAAACTTCTACATCTTATTTCTTTTCTTCCAACCAGAACTAATTGCAAATGCTTTTTAGACTGGGTTGACTTCCTAAATTGCGTTCACTAATGAGTTAACTCTTAGGGGCAAGGTTTTTTGACAAAATTTTAAATTTTTAAAACTTTTTGAAGTTTGAATTTTAAAATAGGCAACTTTGTGTTCAAATTTAAGTTAATATAATTATGTTTCCTTTTTCAAACCACATGTGCCTTTAGTTGAGAATACCAACTAACAGCATAAAATTCAATTAAGAAGGCAGACCAGATTCTGGTACCAGGTTTGAGGTAAACCGAAGGCTAGGTGAGGGTAACGATGTGGCTGAGACTAGAGCAGGAAGTACACATATAAGGGCCGTCAAGCTGGGAACCACCAATTAACAGCACAGTTGATGATGGAGCACAAAGTGAGTGAGCAGAGTGGCTTGCTTAATTTGAATGGCAGGAGACCGAGACAGAGAAAAGGAGGCACTAGGACAGGTATGCAGCTGGTTGACTTCCTACCTTTAAACCAGAAGTTTGTCTTGAAAGTATTTTTCTCCCAGCAGGTAAATGTATGCTGTACAGCTCTTGTAAAGCTTAAAATTCACACAGCATTCACTAGTTTTTTATTACACAGTTTTGAAGAACATTAAGCGTAATGGTCAATCCTCAAATGTTTTGGTACATAAAGCCTGCTGCAGCAGGGTTGGGTGACCTAACCCACTTGCTACAGTTTGTCCCAGAATTTATTCCCAAAAAAAGAGATCATAGAATTTTGACTAGGGAAATTATCATTATCATGGGTACTTTTTTTTTTTTTTTTTTAAGCCTTCAGCAGTCTAGATATTTGTTTCATGCACATTTTTTATGACCTGACTTCTGGTTCAACCTTTGGATCCCTTTGGTTTGAGTCCTCCTAATATAATATGGGAGATTGATTTAGTAGATCCTTTCTCAGGTAAGTTAATGTAATGTGCTAGATAAATTCCTTACATACACATAGACTATTAATTAAATCTGAATTTAAAGTCAAATTAATTCAGCTATCTCACCTTGCCATAAATTCAGTTCTTGTGTCTCTTCTCTGTCTTGGTGTTTCACTTTCCTTAGTTAGATGTTCATTGACACCACCCCCAGACTATTCTGATTATCTTTAGAGCCCTGCAGTAATTGTGTTCTAGGGGACGGTGGCATGTAATTTGGGTTCTGGGTGACACATAATGAGCTGTTTCTGGTGTTTCAGGAGACATGGCCTTTTCAAAGGATTGTAAGGCAAATTTGCCTTAGACGTATCCACTAAAATGAGTTGCAGTACAAGCAAGGTTGTTGTCTGCTTGTTTATAGCATTAGTTTTTTATTAACAGTAGTATATAAAATAAATTTAATCTGTTCTTAAATAATTATATTACATGTTTCTGATATTTTATCTTTTACTGTAAGTTACATTGAGCCTTTAGCTTAACGAAACAAATGACATTTTTTATAAATAAAGACTGTGTGGTCAGATCATATCCTTGTAGAGGGTAGATGTTGGAAATAGGAATTTTAAAAAGTATGATTGGCTTTACATTATTCCTGTAAAGCCTTTTTTTAAAATGTGAAACTTAGTTCACTTTAATATTATTTATCCATTAAATATCATTTGGTACCATTTGTCAATAATTAACTGAAGATTAATTCTATAATGTCATGAAATTTAGTGTGAAATAAAATCTTCCTTGATTAAAGGAAGCTTTAAACATTTTTTTTTTTTTTTTAATTTTAGGCTTCATGGTGTATTAGATAAACTTCGCTCTGTTACAACTGGTAAGATTCATAAAAAAATTTTTCCTTTTTTGAATTTGCTATATGATTGCTTTCTTTCTAAAGTCATTTATACTGCCTTGGGAAAAAAAACCCATCAATTTGAAAGCAGTAGTCCATTTGATCTTTTTTAGGAAGCACATACTCTTATGAATTTAAGAGCAATACATTTAAAGATAATTTAAAGATACATTTAAATAATCAAAGATAATTTAAACAAGGGGAGGGGAACTATGCAATTTATTCTAAGAAACTAATTGTAGATATGTACAACAATTTAGTCCTAAGGATGTTTCAATATTTTATAAATGAAAATTACTTCAGTCTAGTAATAGAAAATTGAACAAATGATCATGTTACTATATATGGAATAATATTTAGCCGTTAAAAATATGGGGGAACATACATTAAAGTTGGTGATGAAGAAGGGGAAGGATAGAGTAAGAAAAATAGTTTAAAAAGATAATGTGTTGTTCTTTCCAGACCCCTCTAGTCTGAAGTCCTCTGATTCTAACATATTCGATAGTAACGTGCCTTCAAACAAGAGTAGTTTCAGTCGGGGAGATGAGAGAAGGCACGAGGCTGCAGTGCCACCCCTTGCAGTTTCGAGCACCAGACCCGAAAAAAGAGATTCCAGAGTTTCTACAAGTTCACAGGAGCAGAAAAGCACTACTGTCAGGTAAGGGTCCCACGTAGACCTGTGGGAAGATGGGTACATATGTGACATTTATGTTAGTTTTTATATCTTCAAATTGCCATTTTCAGAAAGTTTTGGAAATAAGTTGTCATGAGCAATATTTTAAATAATGGATAAAACCACAGGACGATTATCTTTTACTTCAAATGTAATAAATCAGAATTTTATTAAAAAATGCTGTATCAAAGTAGATTTTAATGGAATACATAGAATATTCAAACTTTTATTACAATTTAAGTAAGTATTCTCTGAAAATTTAAGATATAACTCTAAACTGGTTGTAATGATGTATGTGTGTTTTAATAGACAGACTTATGATGATGGAGCTGCAACCCGGCTAATGTCAACAGTGAAACCTCTGAGGGAGCCAGCACCCTCTGAAGATGTAATTGATATTAAGCCGGAACCAGATGATCTCATCGATGAAGACCTCAATTTTGTGCAGGACAATCCCTTATCTCAGAAGAAACCTACAGTGACACTTACATATGGTTCTTCTCGTCCTTCTATTGAAATTTATCGACCTCCTGCAAGTCGAACCGCAGATAGTGGTGTTCATGTAAATAGGTTGCAATTTCAACAGCAGCAAAACAGTATTCATGCTGCCAAGCAACTCGATATACAGAACAGCCGGGTATATGAAACTGGACGTTTGTGTGAACCAGAGGTGCTTAACAGCTTAGAAGAGACTTACAGTCCCTTCTTCAGAAACAACTCAGAAAAAATGAGTATTGAGGTTTGTATATACTTTTAAGTTTTGGCTTGTTAGGCTGAAAATTGGCAGTTCCTTATACCAGATAGTATGTGAAATAATTGTATACATATTGGAAGTTTCTTTTAAACTGATGTCTGCGCTGCTTAGCAAATTACTTCAGATTCTCCATGACTGGCTTCTACCTCTTGTTTACTTTCCTAAGATGCCAACATGTGAGATAGTTTTAACCTTATAATTTTGGGGGGATTTTAAGTTAATTTTAGATTTTTCATGGCAGTTAACCAGTAAAGAACTGAGGAACTCCATTTTGTTAGTTTCCTCAGCAGTGCCATATGCTGCTGTTTATAAATGAAGGTAAAGCACTAGTTTCTGTTGCAGCTAAAGGTTGGTTATCAGGGATGATATTCACATCTTTATTAGAAACCAGAAAATAGCTCATGCATTCTTAATATGATTGGGCTTTTCTTAAAAAGAAAAAAAAAATTCTGAGGTATACCTTCGTTATTTACTAAGACTAGGTAAATGTGAATTTATCTAATTGCAGGAAGAAAACTTTCGGAAGAGAAAGTTGCCTGTGGTAAGTTCAGTTGTTAAAGTAAAAAAATTCAATCATGATGGAGAAGAGGAAGAAGAAGATGATGATTGTGGGTCCCGCATGGGAAGCATCTCCAGCAGTGTGTCAGTGCCAGCAAAGCCTGAAAGGAGGTACCCGTACATGTCTGCAAATTAATCTTTTAATTGTTTGATGGAGTCTCGGGTTTCTTGATGATATCAAGTAACAGTTTAATAGCATGTAAGACATACTGATTTTCATGAAACATATTAATGAAAGAAATTGCTTAAAATTGGAGAAATTGTGGAGGATATTAAAAACTAATATAGATGTGAAAGTTGATCAGTTAGTTTTAAGGTTCCAATCCAGCTAGTCTGTTCGAAACCTAAGAGAATGCTTACTAAAGGCTGTAATGGGTGGCTAGCATGTAAAGAGCCCAAACCTATAACCAAAATATTTTTCTTAACCTTTTTAGACCTTCGCTTCCACCTTCTAAACAAGCTAACAAGAATCTAATATTGAAGGCTATATCTGAAGCTCAAGAATCTGTAACAAAAACAACTAACTATTCTGCAGGTAATTGAAATGAATTATGTTTTCATTAAGAGATTTCTGTAATTCTTGAGTAAGCTAGAAATGATTGCTTCCCAAGTAGTAGTAAAATAAAGATGCCTTACCAGATGTCAAGAACAAGATGACAGGAGAAAACAGTTTTAAGAGGAGATTTGACCAGTTTGAGAAACTTTCCCAACTGTCAGTGGATTTTAGTTGTTTGAACAACTATAATGCTTTTTACTCTCTCCAGTGTGTTTGAAATACCGAAATTTTAAAGAGAGTTTTGATAAAGATGGAACTTTATATTCATAACACCAGAGTCAACATTAGATAAGAATTTATGATGTGTAAAAGGGAGCAAAATTGGGTAATGTTGAGACCGAAGTTAGAAAAAATAGTCTGCAAACAGGTTGGTTTCTTTCAGTAGAACCCGTTAATAGAATATAAGGCAGAGAATTGACTCATTTGTGAAGTGCCTGCCATAATCCCATTAGTATGAAATGATTTTAGGGAATATAAAAGTATTATATGTTTTTAAAACAAAGGAGATGAGTTATCTATAATCTGATTGTACAGAAACCTTACTCTGAAATGCAAACCAGATGATGGGTGCATATTGCCAATAAATTCTGTGCGATGTGCTAGAGTCAGTGTGTAAAAGTTTCAGTAAACTGTGATGATTATCCAGTTAAAAGTTTTTTATTTCACTTTTGCTACAGATTTGATGACTCCTTTCAGCATTGTTCTGCTTTTCTGTTTTTTGCATCTCTTTTTTGTGACCCCTTTCTAAAGTGAATTAAACTGTCTTTTTATCCACATAATCATCTGTCCCTTTGCTTCTCCCCATTCTTAATTTAGTCTTTGAACATAAAATTAAACAGGTTTCAGCATATAGGATAAGGATTATCAGGCAAAGGCCTAACCATAACTTGATTGAACGATTGATCTATTTACATTCCCTTTTTTGGTCTGTCAGCAATATTGAGAATTTAGAATGATGTGAAATAGAGATTTTTGCTCGCTGTGACCTTGCAATTTCCTGCTTTTATAATAGTTGGAGATTACTAAAGTTTTCTGAGAAATAGCATTGAAGTTCTTTCTTTACCTAGGTTATCTAAATTATAATTTGAAATTCATTAAAGGAAGATGAAGCAGACCCTAAATAGCATTTGTTCATAAATAAATACACGTGGATATCTAAGGGATCTTTCAAGGATATTTTAAGAAAAAAATGAGATGCTATCTGTGAACTGTTTCACCTCATATGTTCTAAAGTCAAGGAGGCATTTATGTTTACTGTGACATATTCACTTGAGTTTTGATGTATTACTACATTTGCATTTATTTTTTGTTTTTTATATAAAAGGCTCACAGAAACAGACCCTTCCAGTTGCTCCCAGAACTCGAACTTCTCAAGAAGAATTGCTGGCAGAAGTAGTCCAGGGACAAAGCAGGAGCTCTAGAGTTAGCTCTCCCATTAAAGAAGAGGAAACAAAAGGAGATAATTTAGAAAAAATTCAAGGTAATAATTTAATGATATTTTATTCTGTATTATACTTTTTTCATGAGACATGCAATGTTTTTCGGTAGGTGTTTATGAAATGTTATACTATGAGAAAAGTGCTCATTAGGCCCAAAAATATAATGAGAAGGGACCATGAGGAATTGATTCTTGTGTTTTTCAGAATTTTAAAAACCTTTTCATGGAATTTCTAATGTTCTCAAAAGTGGAAAGAATAATGCAATGATTTCCTTGTATTCAGTCACCCAGCCTAAATGTTACCAGTATTTTGCTAATTTTTAGAAAGCACATATTTAAAAACATACGTACATTATAGCTTTTCTTCTTTTTGTTAATATTACCCCCTTCGTCTCTTGAGTTTGAAATCTTGTCTTTAAATTTCCCTAATGTAAGCATCTTCTCTCTCTGACCTGCCAGATCTGCCTTAGTGTCCCAGTGGCCCTGCTTTATCCCCTTGGGCCTGACATACTACAGTCAGCTTCCAACTGATCTTTCTCCATTCTCTCTCAAGCAGCAATCCTCGGCTCCTGCATAAATCCTGTCAGTCTAAAGTATGATTCTGATTATGTAACTTCCTTATGAGAGCATATATAGTGTCTCCCCCTCTCCCAACCCCCCAAGGCATGGTCCAAGACTGATGCCATCAACCTGGCCTTTAGACACCTTGTTATCTGGCTCCTGGGTCTGTCCAGTCCTTCTTCCACTGCTCTTCAATCCATTCTAGAAAAGACTCTGTTTTTTTCTTTTTTTCTTCCACTAAGATCTGCCAAAAGATTTGAACCTGAGTGATCCAGCCCCTTATCCAGCAGTCAGCTTGCAGAACTACAGAGGCCAGAGAAGTATGTTGGTTGAGCTGCATCATGAGTGTGCAACAGGCAGAGTACAGTCTGAGGGAACCACATAGGTCAAATAGCTAAGAATTCTGAATTTAAAAGACAAAACGTAAAAGGGGCAGAATTAAGCTCTAGTGTCTAAGGATGTGTGCTCATGTGATAAAACCACAGAGAAACTAGGTATTACTCTAAATAAAAGGAGACAGTGGTTTGCTTGGGAGAGGACTGATTAGATTGGAACTCATAAAGAGGCTTCCAAGGTGGCTGGTGTACTTCTGTTTTCTGGACCTGGGTGGTGGTTACAAGAGTATTCTGCCTTCCAATATTCATCAACCTATTATTTGTTTTATGTGGTTTTCTGTATCATATTGTTTCAGATTAAAAAAAAAAATTAAATAGTTATCAAGTACCTCTGTGTTGATGAGGACTGATGCCACACTTACTGGATTCGTTTATTCACAAACACAAAGTTACAGCAAACAGCCATTAGTTAATGTGCTTATTGTTTTATAGCTTAGTTTATGACATGCTTTTAAAAATTATGCACATATATTGGCATGAATTGTTGATAACAGTGTTCTCTCATCTCTCCAGCCTCTATTTTTACTAGCTTACCAACCTTGCAGTATTTGTGTTTCTTTTTGTCTGGGATTAGCCTGTCACCAGAAGTTTATTTTGTCAGGTTTTTCAAGGGCTTAATAACAGTAACTCTGGCTTTATTGATTCACTTTTGGAGTCATTGTTTTCTACTTAATTAGTTTCTGCTCTTATTTTTAATATATCCATTTAAAAAGTTAATTTATCTTTGTCTTTTTAAATGTATGCATTTAAGCTATAAATTTCTCATGTGCTGATTTTACTGTGTATCACAAATTTTGATACATTAATGTTTTCATTATCAGTCTAAGCATGTTTAATTCCATTAAGATCTTCATCTTTGACCCATGAGTTATTTGGAAATATTTTAAATTTATAGTACATAGAGGTTTTGTTTTTGCCTTTGAATTTTTTTTTAATACTCTTAATTTTTTTATGGATAGATAATGTCTGTATGATACATGTTCCTTGAAAATTGTTAAGACTTAAGGTACATCTCCCATGTACATTTTGGGAGAAAGTGGACTAATTGTTGGCTTGAGATTTTTGCATTTAGTAGATAAAGCTCTGTGATGTTCAAGTCTTGGCCTTGCTGAGGTCTTGGTCTGCTTGATTTAACAAATGATTGAAAGTTCTTGAGATCATGCATCTGGATAACAAGTTTATCTTAGTTTTTTTTTGTATTTCTGCTAATTTTTGCTTTATTTATTTTGAGGCTGTTAAACTAGGTGTATACATATTTAAAATGGTTATATTTCCTAATGAACCTTTTATCTCTATCATTATCACTCTATACTAAATGATACTTTCATCTTAAAGTTAATATTTTCTTGTTAATATTGCTAGTTAGTATTTGCCTTACATCTCTGTTTTCTATGTCTTTATCAGTCTTTGTTCTTAAGCTTTGGGCATATTTCTTAAATGTCATAAAGCTAGGTTATTGTTCTGAGTTTGTCATTTATTGGAGAGTTTAAACCATTCACATTTATTAGAATTATGGATGTAATTGGGCTTATTTCTGTTATCTTTTTGGTTTGTATTTGCTTGCTTTTGTTTTTCTCTGCTCTTTGACCTTTTTTTAAAGATTCATTAATTACTGTTGTTGATTGCCCAGCTCTACATTTTTTTACTTATTGAAATTTAAACACTCCACTTCTATATTTTTAGTTACTGTTGAAATATTATCAGGCAAATACAATCAAATACATCAAAAGTTAATGTTTTGACCTCATTCCCAGACAGTAAATGGATTTTAGGATAACTTAGCACTAGTCTTTACCCTCCTGATTTAAGTTTCTGTTTCATTTTGGTATTTTTAAAGAATGTATAAATTGGGTACCATTATATTATTTTCCCCAGGCACTGTTTTTTTTTGTTTTTTGTTGTTGAATATATTTGTTTTTGTTCTCAAATCTCTTGAATGTTTTTTGGGAATCATTTGTTTACAATATTTTGAAGTATATTTGAAGTATGTTCTTTGGAAGTTTCTTTAGAAAAGGTCTGTTGGTGGAGAATTTCCCAAGAGTCTGTATACCTGTAAGCATTTTTATTTCTTCTTGATTTTGTGAGGTAGTTTTGCTGGATACTCCGATGTAGGTTACCAATAGCTTTTCCTCTAAGCACATATAAATCCACTGTCTATGGCTTCCATTGTTATTGAGTGGACCTCTGTCATTCTGATGGTCTGTTGTTCCTTTGTAGGTGATCTGTCCTTTCTCTGGCTGCTTTAAATATCTCTTTGTTTTTGATGCCCTGCATTTTTACTACGATGTGTCTAGGTGTGGATTTCCTTTTATTTCTCCTATGTGGTATATGTTGTATAAAAATTTTAAAATATATTATGAAACATGCTCACCATAGAAAATTTGGAAAAACAAATCACTGTAACACGATAGAGTAAAAAATAATTAAATAGTGTAGGAACATTTAAAATAAAAAGCAGCATTCCTTGCTATGTTCTTCTCTGCACTGGTCTTCCCCAGAGGCCACTGTTTTTAAATGTTTCCATTTATGACTTTCTTTTTCTTCATGTCTGTAATATGCTTATAACACTGTTTCTTAGTTCACCAACTATAGATGGTATCTTTTGATTTCTTCCTATGATATATCAGGAGCTAACACACTTCTTCCTGTCTCCAAACCCGTATAGTAAAATCTTTATTTTTAGTTAATTTATTGGTTACTTTTGTAATTTTAAGAAATACAGCTAAATATTTATTTATTGTCTAATTAACTATATTTTAGTATGTTCTGATTCCTCAATTTCAGTTATTTTGACTCCCAAAAGATAATGTTTATGTTCGTTTTTAATTCTTATAAACCTTTTCTCATCCCACCTATTAAATCCTGTCATCTGATAATAGAATTAACATTTAGTTCTGTTTTCCTACTTAAGAATACCAATTGTAGGTTGACCCTAAAAGTTGAGAACCAATAAGCATTTACATTATTAAGACTATATAAATATTATCTATTACAGGGCCAAATTAATACTTTGCTCCACAGTTCTTTGTTTAGGGAAAGGGTATGGGTTTGTGTGTGGCCTGTTAGGAACCAGGCCACACGACAGAAGGCAGAAGATGAATGGCGGGCAAGCCAGGGAAACTTTATCTGCATTTGCAGCTGCTCACCAGCACTAGCATCACTGCCTCAGCTCCACCTCAGATCATCAGGCATTAGATTCTTGTAAGAGCACCAGTCCCTAGTGCCAAAAAGGTTGAGGACTGCTGATTTAGGGATTCCCTAGAGTTATTTATTTTTTCTTCTCTTGTACAGTTTTTTTGTTTTCTTTATGTCTTCATTTATTTTTCTCCCCTTCATCCATTGCCTGTGTTATAGCCTAAAAGTCTGTCATTTTATACTGTTAAATCTTTGGGCTCCTGTTTTTTCTTGGGTACCTCCCTCGTGCTTCTGTCCTCTTTTGTTTATCTGACTAGTTGCTTCCTACATCTGCTTCAAGGCTGTCATCCCAGGACTTATTTCTCTTCTGAGTTTGCTCTGTATTCCTGGATCCCACACTATCTTCTCAGAATGTTTTTCTGTTTAGTCACCACATCGTGAAGAAACGAAAAAGGTATGGGAAGTAAATTTTCTGAGTGCTTAGAGATCTAAGGATATCCTTGTACTTAATGGATATTTTGGCTAGGTACAGAATTCTAAGTTGAAATTATTTTTCTCAAAACTTTGAAGGCATAGCTTTATTATTTTGAGGCTTCTGTGTATATGCCGGGAAGTTGGTTGCTCATCCTTATTCCAGTATAGAATAACTGGGTTTTTTTTCTCTAGAATTTTAGGATTTTCTCTGTGTTTATGGTGTCTGAAATTTACTTTGATAGATCTAGGTGCTAGTCACTCACTTCTGGGTTGGATACCTTATGTACCCTTTCAATTTGAAAATCCATGCTTCAGCTGGGAAATTTTTATAACCTTTTTTTCTTAAATGTTCTCTGTTTTCATTGTTCTATTTTAGAAATTTTTCTTAGATGATAAACTTCTTGCTTTGATTTTTTTTATCTCTTTCCTATTTTGGATTTGTTATTGGTCTACAGTGGAATATTTTCTTGACATTATTTTCAATCCCTCTTTTTATTCTGATGTAGGCAAGCGTATTTTAAATTTTTCTTGTTCTCTTTTTCACAGTATCTTTTACTTTTGGATATAGTAGTATTTCAGATTTGTCTGAAAAACATAAAGGATTTTTTAAAAGAATTTTTTCAAGTCGATTTTTGTTTGCTTTCTTTTGAACTTTGAGCTCTTTATAACAGTCTCTGCAGACTTATGGTTCCTAGTTTAAGAAAAGGCAGTACAAAGTCTTACCTAGAGTTGTGGCGCGGACTAAGCTTTACTGTGGGCAGATTTTGTTTTAAATAAAGCAGATGGGAAGCTGCAGTTGGCCTTGAAATTGCAGGAGAATTTCCCTGGGAATGCTTATAAACTCCCATTAGCCGTCTAGATTCTCCCCGGACAATTGTCTGAGTTTCTTTAGGGAAAAAAACCCTCTTAAGAATTTAAGCATTTTATCTTGTCAATGTCCGTGGCTATACCATTTGTAAACCTCATTTTCTTTTTCATGCCCTTCATAGTCTTTGCTCATTGCTCCAGCCTCTACCAGTTGGATTCCCTGTGTTGATTTCATCAAGATTAAGTCTCAGCACTGCCAACTCTCAGATTTCTATCTCTAGCCAGAACCTTGCTCCTGAATTCCTAATTCCTATCCAACTGTTTATTCTACATTTCTTCATGGATACATAATAAATCATTTAAAACTTGTCTAAAATCTAACCCCTAACAATCTTTCCCTCTGATCTGTTCTTCCTGCTGTCTTCCTTTAGTTAAGGGCAGCTCTACTCTACCTTTCTAGTAGCTCAGGCCAGAAACATGGTGCTATTCTTCTTTCTTTCAGAGTTAGAGCCATCCTTCCTTTTCTCTCTCTCTTTTCTTCCCTCTTTTCCTCTGCTTTTTCCTTCCTCCAGACTTCCTTTCAGCTTCTACTTCAAGAATACATTAAAATTCACTCACCTCTCATTATCACCTTTACCATCCTAGCCTTAAATTATCATCCATGACTTGCTTTGATTTTTGAAATAGTGTTCTTAACTGGTCTGCTTTCGAACTTGTCCTCCTACAGTCTGCTTCACGTAGCAGCAGAGTGATTCGTTTAAACTGAAATAGATCACACTACTATACTCAGAACCCTAGGGGTAGCTCCCTGTGACACTGCAAGTAAAAGTTCTCTGATCTTGTTGCCTACCACCCACTCCCTCCTTCCACTTTGTTCGCCATGCTGTTTCTTAGACATACCTGGTGTGTTTTTCTTTCAGAGCATTCAGAGAATTCAGAGAAAAGCATGTCTGAGATGCTTTTGCCCTCTCCCTGAAATGTTTTTTTCCAGGTATCCACACGTAGTTTGTTCAGAAGTCGTCTCTGTGAGGCCTTCCCCAACTCTCTGGCTCTGCACTCCCTAACCCACTTTTCCAAATGATTAGTTTTCTCCACAGCACTGTTACCATCTAATGTGTTTTATATTTTTATATTTAGATATTTTTATCTAGACTCAGGACTTTAAATATGTATCATCAACATAAAATGTTATATTTTGCTTGTTTCTGAGGTCCATCTCCTTCCCCTCTGCACCAGAATGTAAGCTCTCCAACCAGGGATTTGCATGTGCGTGTTCACTGCTTTTATTGAGGGCCCAGAATGGTGCCTGTCATACAATAAAAGCTCAGTAAATGTCCGTGTCACCTGCCTTGTATTTGACTTGGAGTTTTCTCAAGGTCTCATTTGAGGCTTTTCTGCTCTTCCTCACAGCCCGTATTTGTATATTTTCTGTTTTGCAGAAGCTGTTAAATCCTTTAATCTCCACATTTGTGACCATATAATTTTTTGTATAGTAAAATCATTTTTTAGTGTGCTCACTCAATATACATATTTTATGTACATATACATACATGCTGTTATCGGTGCATATGTTAGAACATGTAAAAATAGAACTTGAGATAATAAATCTACTACAATAGAATTTTTGACTATTCTTATTGCTCAGTGGATAATCTTAGAAACCTAACTTGGCATTCATTGTTGTGTGTTACTAAAGATTTATGCCCTTTTTAAGTTTTTTAGTTCATTTTTATGGACTCTCCAGAAGGAGAGACTATAAGTGCATATATATTCAGTGTATCACGTTGGACTGGAGGCACTGTGAAAAGTCTTAGTAAGAGGAGTTTTTATATTCAGAGAAAACAAGGAAAGTATCCCCTTCCTTCAGCCCACTGTCTTCCTTACAGGTAAGCGCTGAAAACACTTTGTCTATCTATAGTTGTCTTGGCATTTTTTCATATGTACATACATGTGTACCTTTCTGTATAAAGTAGAATTATATGCATATTTATGCATGCACACATATGTATATGTAAAATAGGAGTGATACCACATGAGTTTCTCTGACGTGTATTATTCTACTTGATTATTACGGAGACAAGTACAGCAACATAGGATGATGGGTGTGTGGACTCAGGAAGCCTGCCTGACCATTCATCCAGACTCTGCCACTTCCTGGCTGACATTGACCTTTCTGTGTTCTAGTCTCCTTATAATATGTAAACTTCCTCTGCTGATGGATGTTTACACTGGAATCTATGGAAGGATCTTTATTTTTAATTCTAGAGTTAAACTGGACACAGTGAGTGGTAACAGAAGCTTCAGATGGGTTCTTTTTAGGCACCTTGTTTTCTTTGTGACTCATCCTCTGCTTTCTTGCTTTTCTCATTGTGAAGTTGTGTGTGTTTGGCTGTGGATGTGCTGCTCTCCCTAATGTCATTTGTCAACTAGTTTTCTTAAAAAATTTCGTGTGAAACCAGAGCCTTGTAAATTTTGAAAATTATTTTTTATCTTTTGAAGAATTAGATTAATTTATAGCTGCAGTGGAGAAATGAATAAAGATTGTTATATAAATTTAAGCACTTTTTAAATATTCTGTTATTGTGGACAACTTCTATTTAACTGGGAAATCAAAGGCTACAATTCTTTATAAGAACTATTTTGGAGAGGCTGGAGGGAGTCATGTTTACCATCCCGTACAATTTATTTCTTGCTTGGCAAGTAAACCAAAATAACAATGACATTTCTCAAACTAAAGCCATCAAAAGACATTTCGTGTTCATGGATCAGAAGACTTTACTCTGAGTTGGTGATACTCCCAAATTGGTCTGTGACTTTAACTCAATCTGTTAAAACCCCTGCTAACTTCCTAAAATTCATATGGAAATGAAGACCTAGAATAGCCCTATTGAAAATTAATAAAGTTGGAGGACTTAACATTTCCCAATTTTGAAAACTTACTATTGAATTACAGTAATCAAACTGGCACTTGTGTAAGGGTATAATCCAGATCAATGGAATCAAATTGGGAATCCAGAAATGTACCAATACATTTATGATCAGTGGATTTTCAGCAAGTATGCCGAGACAGTTCAGTGGGGAAAAAATAGTCTTTTTAGCAAATGGTGGTGGACAACTGATATCCACTTGCAGAAGAATGAAGTTGGATCCTTGCCTTATAACATGTTTACCTATATATACCTATATACATATATACCTATAACACAAGACCTAAATGTAAGAGCTAAAATCATACAGAGCTCTTAGAAAAAATAAATGTAAGTGAGCTTGGTTTAAACAGGCAATGGTTTCTTAGATGGCAGCAAAAGCACAAGCACTAAAGAAACATTAGATGAGTTGGACTTAGTATCATAAGTTTCAAACTTTTGTGTTTCAAAGGATACTGTCAAGAAAATGAAAAGACAACTCCACTGAATGAGAGAAAATCTTATAATAATGATGTTCTAGTATCAGACAAGGCCAAGTCCTCATTTCCCCTATTTTTGAATTTACACCATATCATGTGAGTGCAGTTGAATTCCATTATTACCACATATATCTTTAAAGACATTTGTTTGACCATGGGTCCAATTCTCCCTGTCCTCTCCCTACAAAGGAAATATTAGGTACTGTCTTATATTATTTTTAAGGAGAAATGAAACTGAAGATATGAAGAAACTAGTTAAGACAATTTAAATAATCTGAAGCTTAAAAATTATAGTTTAATAGGTGAAGGGACAAAAGTGTACTAAATTCACATCATTCTGGCATGAAGTAGTTAATGTTACTACGTTGCTTAATTTAGGCTTCAGATCTTAAATGCTGCTTGTCATGAGGTAAATAATAGAAAATTCTTTGTGTGTCACATGTCTGCTTTCAGCCAATCAGAAGACATTTCTTTTGTATGTAATAATAGGGCTTATTGTTTGGAGAGGAGCTATAAGTAGGACTTTACTTTTGAGTTTTGACTCCAGAAATGTACAACCCTGTCTTTATAATTACAGGTTTTAAAATGTTATTCACTCTTAATATTTCTTAAAAGTAACAGCCTTAATTGGTACCTTTACTTTTGATGACACTATTTAATGGGCTGTGAAAGAAAAATTACCAATATTAAGAAGGAGAGAGAAGTTTATGAAAATGTCTTCAAGGTTTCCATCACCATCTTTACCGATTTTCTTCTCACCTGGGCCAGTTGACTTAGGTTCCGTAACAAGTTCCTCTTGTTCACTGAATGAGCTAGACAATATTTCCCATCTTTTAAGGAAAATATCAGCTGATATCGATGAAATTAAAGGAATGAAAGCAGCAATTTTGACAACGGAAGCAAATCTTTTTGATCTAAATGTTAGAGTGTCACAGAATGAAGCAAAAATTTCATCTTTAGAGGTTAAAATGAATGAACATTCGTCATTAACAACTGAATGCAACAACGAGTTGGAAGATCTTCAAGAGCAGTTAGATTTGGAATCACAGTCAAGGACTGCTGGTATAAAAATAGTTGGCTTCCTTAGAAACTTTGAGAAAGGTAAATTCTTACCATGATGTCTTCTAGATACTCCCCCAAGGGTCTATATCTTTTCATGTAAGTTGACTAGTTGTCATACAGAGGCAGAAAGTCACAAAGCTTGAAATTTTCATGGACATTTAATGACAAAATTGCACTCTCTGATTTAACTTCAAAGACTGGAACTTAGCAGAACTCCATCCTCTATAGTGGATCTCTCTAAAATAATGTGTTGATAATTTTTGAAATGTGAGAAAGTGGTCTTTTTCATATATCCCCTGTGAAATTATTTTAAAATGTGTAATTCATTGTTCACTGGTTATGGTAGAGACCTGTTGTATTTGAATTGGAAGAACGTTTTTCTTGTAACCTAATCCATGTCAGTTTCTCAAGCTGTCCTTCAGGAGTACCAAACCAGATAAATTTATTGTGTTTTTACCACAATGTTGGAGGGAATTAACTTTTTTTTTTTTGGCGCACCATTAAAAAGTTAATGTAACAATTTTAAAAGAAAATAGCTGATAACATTTTCAACTGAGTGTAGTTTTTAAAATTAAAAAAAAACAATCTTTTAAATTCATTATGATAGTTGGCAAGCAGTTGGTAATTTATGTGTTTGCACCAAGCGAACAAAGGGTGTCCTTGTGTCCTTGTGTAACCATTTAGATACACTAAAAGTTAGCATGCAAGCATCTAATTAATATTTCAGTATTTGCAGCCGTGTCACACCCCTTTGTACATTGTACTGTAACACTTAAGGCTACAAGTGAGTACCTAATACATACTGGGCAATGGGCAGGGGAGGTTTGGAGAATTGTGGCATCCTCTCATCCCTCAGAGTGCTTACCTTCAAATTGAAGATAGAGAATGTCAGTTCTTTTTCAGTGCTTTGTTTTGCAGTGTAACTATGAGGAAATTATGAACCAGTTTGAGAGAAAGTAAATACTCTAGCTGAGCATCTTGTTTTCATGTTTTGGTAGGATCTGGACTGTGTAGTTGAGTGCAGTACTTGTTCAGTGTTCTCTTTGTATCCATCCAAGCCCATAGTTTGTCTTTTGGGAACTTGAACCAGATAACTCTGGAGTGGAGTGTTTTGTTTCACAATTGCAGGCGTGGGGGAGGTGAATTATAATTGTGAGCCCAGGTGATGGAGGGAGATGAGCTACTTAGGTTGATCTTGCAATTGGCTGGCTGTCTCCTGTTTCCCATGGTGCAAGCTGTATGTCAGCGTAGCAACTCCCCCTGGCTTTACCACCCTTTTACCTTTATCTCCAATCCAGGAAAACCAGTCTCTAGAGGGAGAACCAGGAATATTCTACATTGCAAGTTTTGGTTTTAACCCTGAATACAGTTTTTTTTGTCTTAGAGATCAAAGGTTTATAAATATTGTTAAATTGTATTGTTGAAGCTTTAATTTACTTTTAAGATTTCAAGAACCTATAAAGATTATTTTGAGCTTAATTTCTGGGTAACACATATGCTGGTATTGTTTATTAAGCTTAGTAAAGTTTTAAAATTTATATTCTAGGAACTCAACAGAGGCAATTGTTATCCCGACTGCAAATTGATCCAGTAATGGCAGAAACCCTGCAGATGAGTCAAGGTCAGTAATAACCTTAAGTTTGCAATGTAATCTAGCATTTTTCAGTTGCTGTTTCCATTCCTTATACCTCATTTGATATATTTTGTGTCTCTTAGAGCCTGCTCTAAGATGCTATATGTAGATCTGTGAAGATATTTTAGGGCCAGGAGACAAGATCTGCATTATTTTCGTTTTATATGATGATTGTATTTTGGCCTCATTGAAGAACTTTGTTCTTTTGTTGCCATTTCACCTGGGCCCCTGGAATCTGTTGGCTGCTGCTCCCCTGCTCTAGAAATGACCTGAGTTCCTACCCTACACGCCTCTCCACCCAGCTTTTGCCCTGAGCTCCTTTACTGTCCTCTGGCCTGTTCAACCTTGTCCTCACTTTCAATACTAGAACTTGTTGCATATCTAGTTTTTTAAAATACCTTCAGTATGGAGGTAGAGGAATAGGTGCAGTAAGGATCAGAAACAAAGATCCTTAGAGGCACTGTGACTTAATTATTTACCAGTCTCCCCCGCCCTCAGCACACACAGGCACACTTAGGTGGCTACTTCCGGACTGGGCCTGGTGCCTTACTCATTTCTGTGTTTTCAGTGCCCAGCCCCTGTGAGATGCATGTGAATTTCCTGATAAATGTCTGCTGAACAAACGAAGGGAGCCATTGGATGCATAGAATCTTAAATGTAAACTTTATATTTCCTCTTGCTTCCTTCTATGTCCCCTAAACCTGTGTGTTATTGGAAGCTCTGGTCCTTTGACCCTTCCATGTCAGCTCCTGAATTTTCTTCCCCTTGGTCAGGATTCCACAGTCAGTAACTGTATTCCCTGACCCTTCCATGGCCTTCTGTCTCAAAAAGATGTGCTTATCGTCTCTGAGGGTTTCCTTCCTCCCAGGTGCCAGGTTCTGCCTAGGTGACAAACATTCTGTTACTGTCAGTCCACATAGCTGTACTCTGCCTGTCTTCAGGCTGCTGCTTTCTACCTGTAAAAGTGTTCAGATATTCTGAATTCTTGATTTTACCCTTTCACCTCCCAACATCCCATCCTGCTCTATATAAGGGTATTTTCTTGCAAATTGTTTGGAAACTAAAGTCTGTGTATATTGTATCTGCTTCAGCAGCTCTTGTACATTTTTATTTATTTTTATCTGTGGTGCACATACAGTTTGAGGTGTCAAGTGTTTCTACAAGGCTTGTGAATGACTGCATTTTTTGCGTACCTCCTATTATGTTTTTATTTCTGAAAGCCCTTATATTTGTGCATGTCCCTCCCCTCTCTTTTTTTTTTTTTTTAGCATACTGGTTTTGTTTCATAGATACAATATTTTCTCTTATTTCTCTGAGGATATTAAAATTTTAGATTTTTTCCCCTCTTTGGTCTTTAAGTTATTTTGATCACCATTTTTCATGACAGGTTTTTCTAAGATGATTGAGATTCCTTGGTTTTCTTACATTTAAGAGTGGGGCACTTAAAAAGCTGATCAGCGTTTGGGTTCGTTCGTTGGGTGGGGTGGGGGCTTTTGACTTCACATTCAGGTGTAGTAGACTGCAGTGGAGAGTGATTTGTCTGAACTGTCTGGTTTTGGCGTGCTGGCATCAGGGTCTTAGGCCTTTCCTCTTAGGCTGGTCAGCTTCTCCAAAGCAAGGTCTTTCAAAGCAGGTAATGGATTGGCTGCCACAGTTCTGGGAGCTTCGTGGGGAGTGGGGACGAGGGAAGGGCACCTCAGCATTAATTACTACATAATGTTTAACACCCCCTCCCTGTTTTCAGAATGGCGCTTCTTTCAGTGTGGACAGCTCCCCTTGATCCAGAGGCCCTCTTTTTACCTTTCAAGAGTCTAAAACTCTACTCTACTTTCTACATGGGAGAAATTGGTCAAAGGTTATCAGGAAATAAACTCTAAAATTTTTCAGTAGTATATATTTAGTTTATTTCATTGTAGCACCCTTTTTTCAGAGACCATGATACTTCATCCATAGGCCTCTCCAGCAGTGATCAGTGGGAAGGCGCATATCCAGTTATTCCACACATCTTCAGTGTAGAGGTAGAGGAGTAGGTACAGTAAGGATCAGAAACAAAGAGAATAGCTTAGGAAGAACAAACCACGTCTGCAGTGGACACTCCAACACACATCTGTTTTGCCCTGTCTTCCCCTCACTCCTTCCCAAGGTCCCGTGTGCTGCCAGTTCTCAACCTTTGGAGAATCTTGGAATCCACATTGAATTGCTTCATTATTGATTTAAGACTTAGCTTTTGTGGATCATCTGTTTTTCACTCTCAAAATGTGTTTGTCTTTCCTTTCACAATTATTTTCCTTGTACCTTGGTGTGGTTTTGTTTTTTTGTTTCTTTGTAATTAAAACCTTCATTGATGTTTTAGTGGGATTTCAGGAGGAAACAAAGTACGTGCAGTCAGCCTGCATTCTTTATCCAGAAGATGTTACTGTTTGATCCGTCTGATTCTACTTGATCCAGCTGCTATCATTAATCTGCAGAGGTGGCCAGTGGCTTGTGTGGATGTGGAGCTGTTTTCAGTGTTCTCTTTTCTAAACCAGTTTGTGACACTTGAATTCTCATGTTTTCTTCAATCTCTCTGGCTCTCACAGACTTCACTATCTATATTTCTCTTCTAACTCTTTTTCATTCTTCTTTACCAACCCCTCTCTTCTGTTAACTTGACCATGTGTCCTGCCCTCAGCATTATTTTCATCTCTTCTGGGTTCTCCCAAGGTGCAAACTAGAACTGCTTTGCTTCCGAACTGTGCAGGGTGGTGGGAAGGAATGCCCAGCCCTCGGACTGAATTCTGGACTTTATCTTGCTAGCCATGAGAACGCAGAGCCATGAGACCTCAGAGAGTTGCTTAAGAACTTGGAGTTGCAAAGTGGTCATCTATAACATGAGGATTCAGTGAGAAGATCACAGCACTAAATATGTACAATTATTAAACATTCTTATTTCACCTTCAGTTTCAACTGTTTATTTGTCTTCTGTTCATAATGTTCAGATTTGAATTCTTAACTTCCTAAATCTCTGAGAGCCCCACAAAAACTTCAGATAGAATAAATTTAAAATTGAGATTTATCTTTGCCTCCTTTTAAGTCAGCCTTTTCTCCTGTTATATTTCCTGAGTCAGGTTTCTCCTCCTCCAGTTCTGCATTCGTCTTTACCATCTCTGCTGCCCTCGTAGGGGAAGGCAGGGATGCTTCCCTTCTGGGACAGTGGCTGAGATGTTAGTGCTGTGAATTGCTAGTGAGAGGATTCAGTGGCTTTTCTCCCTCTTACCTATGTTAGAACAGGAAAAAGGGTGAGAATTTTTCATTGAGACCCTCACCATTTCTCCTGGGCAGTAGCTTCCCTAGCTGAGGTCTAGGGCTCCAGGCCATTCTTAACACTATCTCTTTTTATAAAAACCAGTGTAATCCTATTACTTCCCTACTTAGAAACCTCTCTTGGTTCCTTATTATTAGAACAGAATCCAAACTCACTGACACAAGATCCTTTATGCCTCAGCCTTTCTTTTTGTTCAGCTACTCAGCCCAGCATACCTAACTCTCCAGTCACACGCTTCCCAGTGTGTCTCAGATGGCTTGTGCCTTCTGGAAGCCCCGCCTCTTTGCCATGTGATTTCCTCTCCCTAAAAAGCTCTAGTCTCTGGCTCTCTCTCCCTAGTTTATTCCTGTGTTCCTTTAATACCTGCTTCAGTTGTTCATCCTCTATGAGCTTTTCCCTTCTCGGCTGGAGTAGGTTGCTTTGTATTCCCCCAACACCTTGTCTGTACTCTTTTTGGGGCTTACTGTTCTGAAATGGTGTAGACATCTCTTTTCCTGTTTTTTCTTCGTGTACCTAGCTAGCGCAATGCTCTCGTGTGTGTGTGTGTTTAAGTTAATGAACATGAATGAATATCCTGTGAATTTTGGTCTCTATTATTTGCCTATTACCTTTTAGAGAAGTGGCACTCATTAACATTAGTTAGTTGATTGCATATTGATAGGTCAGCCATCTGCATTTTGGGCTTCAGGTCTTGATATGTTTTATAAAGTAATTGGGCCTAAGAAGAATATTACGGATATGTGAGCAGTGGTTATTTGCATGAAGGTCAGTATTTTCCTTGCTGTATTTTTTTAAAAAGCCCAATCATCTTAAATTCCCTCTCAAAGTAGTCTTTTATTTACAGTCAGGCAGAAATTATGACAGTTGAATTCCTTTCATCAGGATGTGTTCATTTCTGAAAATGGTACTGTGCAAAATGAGCAAAACAGATATAAACAATCTTTGTATAGTAATTCTTAGGAACATGAGGACTCTTTATTCTCCATGTTTTTGGAAAATGTCATTGTAACTAAAGTGAGCTTATATTGTTAATAGTACCCCATTAGATGCCTCCTGTAAGAACCTGTCTGTACTGTAGGTGAGGATTGCTCATTAGACTCCCTTGGTTACATGCCGGCTGAGGAAAGGAGCATTGGAGACGATGTTTGCAAAGACTGAGTAGAACCATTGTGATTTTCCTTTGAAAATAATTACAAGTAGATAAAAGATTGACATTCTTCTCACATGTATGATGTTGGGAATGCAAGGTATATTCAGAAGTAAACATTTGTGGCCAATTTTTTTGGCTCAGATTACTATGACATGGAATCCATGGTCCATGCAGACACAAGATCATTTATTCTGAAGAAGCCAAAGCTGTCTGAGGAAGTAGTAGTGACACCAAACCAAGAGGCGGGGATGAAGACTGCAGATACCCTTCGGGTACTTTCAGGACACCTTATGCAGACACGGTAGATGGTTTCTTTTTCTTGTGTAGCTAATTTGTGTTGATTAGATAGTGCAGGTTACCCATTAGTTCCCAGCTTCCCTCCTCCCTTACCCCAGCCCTGAGTATAGAGTGCTTTTATAGATTTAATAGTTAGCGCGTGTATAGTAAGCCAAATTCCGTTTTCAGAAATTCCAGTTCATCGTTCTTGTTTAGAAATCGATTATCCTACAAATAAATCAGTGTATGATTTAGCTCTGTTAATAAGATTCTTTATGAGCATCCAGGGAATGAAAATTTGAAAGCCAGGTGATCAAGAGTCAGGAAATCTCTCCAAAGAGAGCCAGTTAGGGTGATTCTTCCTTAGAAAATTAACTAAATATTCTAAGAAACATACAGATAATAAAACTAGTGTAAATGTAGAACTGCTGGCAATTGTGTTCTGAGCATAGATGCTGATTTTTCAGTTTATTTCCATGTGACCCTTGAGGATCAAATGGGCAGGGGGATCAGGGTTGAGGAGAGATTGTCCTTAGTGCAGCCTGGAGAGTTGCTGGTGACCTTGCCACAGTGATTGGCCATGGCCATTGTGTGGTAGCAGGAATCCACTAGCACTGTGCCTGGAAGTCCTACAGTCTTTTTTTTTTTTAACTGAAGAAATCGCAAAGCAAGTAAGGGAGTGACAGTTGGAAGAGCACATTAGGCACAGCTTTTTGTGTTTGTTTCCCTAATTCTATGGTATTTTCTATCTATCTGGCAGAGATCTTGTACAACCAGATAAACCTGCAAGTCCCAAGTTTATAGTGACGCTGGATGGTGTTCCCAGCCCCCCAGGATACATGTCAGATCAAGAGGAGGACATGTGCTTTGAAGGAGTGAAACCTGTAAACCAAACTGCAGCCTCAAACAAGGGACTCAGAGGTCTCCTCCACCCACAGCAGTTGCAGTTGATGAGCAGGCAGCTTGATGACCCAGATGGTAGCTTTGCCAATGGTGTGTTGAGAGCTCAGCTTTTCCCGCACGGAGTGCTGTCATTGTGAAGGAGCTCTTTGACATGTTTCTCTGCCTTGAATGAATATTGGTTGTTGGTCTTGCTTTTATTTTTTATTCAGTAGTGGCCTTTTATCTTTTTTCAGACAAAACAGCCAGTTAAATTTGAGAATGTTTCTCCTTTGTATGTTTTGTAGGTTTGTTGTTATTCCAGTGGTAAAATAGTGTTCAGCCATGGAAACCAAAAAATTAATTAAGGATGAACCATCGTTCTTGATTTAGTTTACCTTTAAAAAAAAAAAAAAAACTATATATATATAGTTTTTTCTATCCCCTTGTACCAGCAATAGTTTCTCTTCTAGTTAACTTGACAGAAAAATGAATTTGGATTTTGATACTCTTTCTACCCCATTGAAATTCCCATGAGGGGGTTTCTCACCTAATCTGTCAAAATACTTCATGAAATTCAAGTTCAGAAAAGACCTTATGTTTAGATTAATCACATCAAAGCATAGTATTTAGAAGTCAGATCTAAGTGGTTCAGATCGTGGTATGTTTTAGGCAGAGGAACCAGGTCGTTCATGTGGCCGCTTCTCTTGCTGGACACCAGCGGCAGGTGCAGCACTGCCGACCACTTTCATTCATGATAGAGGATATGTTCCTCATGCCTTCCAAATGTTTTAGAAACAACTTCATTGGCAGAAGAGACAATTATTGAATCTAAAAATGAACCATATAAAGCAAAAACAATAATTGGGTTTTGAAATTTTCCCACAGTAATCCTCTTCTTGGCAGAGATATGAAAATGTGTTAAATTTCTTTTTTTGTAGCTGAAAATGTAGCCCTTGTGGGGAGATCATGAGTGAGTGAAGAACCAATGCTTTTTCTGATAAGTCAGTAATGTGTTGTTAATGGTTTTGATACCTGGAGGGAGTTGAAAATTTGACTCTATTGAAAGGCAGAACAAATTTTAAATGGTAAAGGGTAAGAACTGCAACAGGCAGATTTCTTGATTTTGTATATCTCATCTAAAATAAGATTCTGGTGATTTAGTACTTTGGTTTTCAGTTTAGTAACTTCTGTGCATGTGTGTGTGAGGGTCTCGTTCTATCTACATGTAGATGTTTATGTTGGGTTTTATTGGTGTACATGCTATAGTAGTGACACTCTTAACATGTTAGTAAAAATTCTTGCCTAGGTTACGCAAGTGCTGTGGCCATTATGGAGACAGCTGAGATCAGTGGTGAGCCTCCTTCCCTGTTGCTTTGATCTGGGAGACTCAGTATTTCACTGATGCTTGAGGATCAAGCTGGGTAGTAAAACCTGAGTGGTGCTGGAGAGTCCTGTATAAGTCACCAAGAGACCCTGGTCTGTCTTGCTTTCCTCACCCAAGCAGGAAGTTTGAAACTTTGTCATGTCATTGTTTTTGGTGGCTTTGCCCAGTGTTTCAGGGTTGCTAGCAACAGATGTTTTAAGCCACTCCCACTGGCCATTATATGGCTGTGCAGATTTTATAGTTTGCAGTACAAAGTGAATTTGCCTCTTAAAATGTAAGACAGGAAAAGTATTAACAGCTTATTATGAAGTAAATGTTAGGGAAAACCAGTCAAGGCCTTTGTATATATTACTTAACATTTCTATCAGAAAGGTAAAGTTTCCTTGTAAAGTGTTTAACTAATATAGTTTGTGAATATCTAGGTACTTTACTCCATTTTCAGCCAGCCTGTTCTTGGTTATTCTGTTAATTACTTTGATTTGGCCTGGGTTTTCATAATCTAAAGTATGTTGTTCAGGAAGAAGGTAAGGACTTTTTCTCTCAGGATGACACAAAAACCATTTGAGACAGGATACATTTTATCCTGGAGATAAATGATGACTTTTATTAGCTTTTTAAAGCGCATGAAACATTTATATTTGTATATCAGGCAGAGTCATAATAGCTCTCTGTTGATTCTCCTGTGTGGGCTTCAGGATTGGAATGGTGTGCCTTATTTTTCTGTAATGAAAAATGACATTGGGTCCCTGGAACAATAAGTACTCAGAATTCTACCTGCTGCATTGTTAGGTTTTGATTGATTATCTGTTTGCATTCTTGTTTCCACTTAATCTTAAAACTGTAGGAAGACATTTCATTTTTCTTTGTGTAAATGTGGAAACTGAAATTCAGAGATGTTAGATAACACTTGCCCCAAGTGCCTAGTGTGGCCCGACCTGGGGTAAGAGAGATGTAGTTGAAGTGATAGCTGCTTTCATATACATGATTAGGAACGATAATAGGTAATACCCATGATGCTGTTGGGGGATGGGGTGGGTAGGGTGTCTCAGGCCAGAAGTTGGCAGCTCATTCTGGCCATCAGGTATGATTTTATTTGGTTTATTCTATGTTTTCAGTTTGAATTAGTTGCTGGCATTTAAAATTTAGATGTCATTTAAAATTGTTTTTGGCTTTCTGAATCATGAGATAATCTGGCAACACAGGTCCCACTTTCCGATAAGTAGTATTTGACATTGTAGTGGACATGACTTGGGGGGGTGGTGGCAGTGAGCCTCATGGCTGGTGCATGCATTTGCTCTCCAGTGTGCTCTTCCCCACCTTTGTTTGCTCCACACTGAGGCTTTTTGCCATTGATCATCTTATACCCAGCTGGGCTCACTGTTAGGTGATCTTCCAGGCCCTTGTAGATAATGACATTTGTGACTCATTTTAGGCAAAAGTCTTTTCTTCCGTTTGCAGACATGGACGTGAGTATATACCTCAGGGAATGGGAACACTCGTATTTGGACCACTCATAATCTTGCCAGAATGAGACTAGTTCACATCCTTTATCAACTTGTTTTCAGTTTCCATTTTATTTTCTTGGCTCCTCACTTGACACTTTTCCCTTTTATATTTTAATTCAGCTCTGAAATAATTTTGAGAATTGGAATTTTTGTGAGAACTTTGGCTCTGGTCACAGCATCACTGTCCGCTTCATTTTTCACAGTGAGAAGCACAGTCCACTTGCTGGTACTCTTTTACAGGGTTCTCGTAACAGTGTCGATGAGATTATCTGGACCCATTGATTTCATGTGACTATAGACAGAAGATGGGATATTAAGGCTAGGCTTTGAGGGGAACTTACTATAGGAGGCATGTGCTGAATTGATTATAATTAATGAGGTACTTTAATTCCTCTCCCTTTGTAGCTGAGATGAGTGAACTGAGTTTGGCACAGAAACCAGAAAAACTCCTGGAGCGCTGCAAGTACTGGCCTGCCTGTAAAAACGGGGATGAGTGTGCATACCATCACCCCGTTTCACCTTGCAAGTGAGTAGCAGTAGACCAACTCTGGTTTTCAGGTTAATTTCTATATCTGTTAAGCTTATTTTGTTTTTTTCTTTTCTATGGACAAGTAAGCTAAATGTAACTAAATGTGGTGACACTTACCATGACCCTCCCCACGTGGCATGGTGTGTGTGTGTGTGTGTGTGTGTGTGTGTGTGTGTGTGTGTGTGTGTGTGTGGTATGGGGAGATGGAAGGCGGCTTCTTTGTGCCTCAGACCTATGAGATACTGAAACTTCTGGGTTTCCTTGAAGATTTCTGTACATTTGAGGTAAGGAGATGAGTATATGATAACTGCCCCAGTTTGTATGCATTGTGTTCATAACGTTACACAGATTTTTAAGGCATTGAGGGTAAATACTAGTTATAGGTAACGGGAAACATTTTGGACTTGGGAATAATTTTTTCCTTACCAGCTGGCTGGTTCAGTGAAATGAGCTTAGATGGCTTCTAAGATTTTCTTTTTTCTATAGGTAGAATCTCTTCATGTTTTAACTTAGGAAATTTTGATGTGAAAATAATAATAGATGTATATACAGGGAGACCATGGGATTAGTCTCTTTTTGGTAACGTGGTACCTTGCACATACATTGTGCTTTACTATATTGACTTTATTTCATTAAATAGTATAAACATAGACCTTAATTTTAGAGTAAGTGGTGTGATTCTTACCATTACACACAAAAACTCCTTATTTCATGTAGCTTGGCTTGAGTTGAAAATCTATTTTCCCAGGCTTTAGAATAAATAAATCATTGTGTCCTTATTTGATAATTTAGCCTCATTTAAAAATGGAGTTTCCTTTTTTTCTGTTACTTTTCTGTTTCTCAGAACAAGTAGAATGGAATATGAGTAAAAGGAGCCACTTTACAAAATCTGTGTATTGAGAAGATTAAATGTGAATAATATGTTTTTGTTTTATAGAGCTTTCCCCAGTTGTAAATTTGCTGAAAAATGTCTGTTTATTCATCCAAATTGTAAATATGATGCAAAATGCACTAAGCCAGATTGTCCCTTCACTCATATGAGTAGAAGAATTCCAGTACTGCCTCCAAAACCAGGTTAGTGACTTTGTGCACTGCTGCACTTGGGTAAAAAAAGAGAATGACATTTGTTACTGTAGGTTGAACTTTAAGAAAAAGGGAAGCCTCCAAATTATACCAGAATCAGTTACTATAACCAGTCTTTAAAGAGCAAGTATACCTATACTATTCTTATTTATCTTGATTAAGTTTCTCATCATTGTATTTTAATTTAAAAGTGGTTCCCATGAAAACATCAGAATCCATTAAAAATTTTTTTGCCAATTAAGTTTGTTCAGCATTTGCTCTTATTTTTGTTAGCAGTTACAACACCAACTCCGCCTTCCAGTAGTCAGCTGTGCCGGTACTTCCCTGCGTGTAAGAAAATGGAATGTCCCTTCTATCATCCAAAAGTAAGAACTTTCATTTTCCCAAAAATGAATTTATTTGTGAAATGAATTCAGTTGTGAGACCTGGAATATCATTAGCAAATTTAACTTTTTTGTTAGTGTTCATTTAATGGTCTTTAAGACCTTTCAAGTTATTCCTTGTCATTGAGCCTGTTGGGCTCCTTAGGCCAAGTGGTGTGAAACTCTTGAATGTTAGTATCCTAAGGTCTCAGGAGAATAAAACTCACCCTTGCAAGTCAGTTTCCAGCCTTCTCCGCCTAGAAGCATGTGGTGTTTGTTTCTCCCCTACCTCAGTGCCAGAGCTGAGATGATGAAATTCAGTAATACTGCATACCACCACCCAAACATGTCCTGATGGCTTTGTCTGTGAACTAAAGATTGGCTGATGTGTCTGCAGCTGCCCACTTGCTCAGAGTGGATAATCTCTAAAATAGCAGCCTGAAGCCTCGAGGAAAGTCTGCTCTTCCCCCAGCCGGAGTTGGGCACAGATGAGGGCGCTCAGTAGCCGGTCTTAAGGGACACGAGGCAGGGTGTACATATAGGGCGATGATTACATACGAAGGTCCTTTTGAAATCTGCCTTGCTATTCTTTGACTAGGATTTTGTGTCTAGGGGGAGGATTCTTCCTCTTTTAGGGTTTTACTAGTATTAAGATGAATGTTACAAACCATATTTCTTGCCCCGCTAATGTTAGAGTGGACTGGTCATTGTCATCTCAGATTGCTTTTTTATTTGTGGGGGCTTTGCAGATGATGGAACTCTGTTCTCTCTCCTTAGCACTGTAGATTTAACACTCAGTGTACAAGGCCTGACTGCGCGTTCTATCACCCCACCATCACTGTGCCGCCGCGGCATGCCTTGAAATGGATTCGGCCTCAAACCAGGTAGATTTTTTTTTTCAAATGAGTTTTTTTAATGCCACTTCAACTACTTTTCTCATATGTAGTTTCTTAATTTGTAAGCAGACAAATTTAGAATAAACTATCACTTTGATTTTTCTCTTAAAGTTTATAAGGGTCCTCTGGGAAAATAATTTACTACATAAACCAAATTTTGTTTTATCCAGCAGTTGCTTATTTACTTAGATCATCTCCAGATCAGTTCCTTTTACAACTTCTGAACATATACTAAACCTTAAAAAGAGTTACACTGCTTATAAATCTCACATCAGTTTTCTCAGACATTAGTAATTGTAAAACATTGAAAGGAAGTTTTGGAATATTTTAGTGTGGTCTATAAACTTAAATACATATTATCCTTTATGTATCTTATATAATTATCTTTTCAAATCTGATATGTCATAATCTGTAGAACAAATATTATGTGAAAATACTCAGCTTCTTAGTTGAAGTATGTGGTAGATATGGATGCAAAGCAGTTAATTTAAAATTTTTTGGGTTTTGTTTGTTCAGTGAATGACACCCAGTCCTACCTGGCAGAAGATTGTGAATTTTGAAAGTTTCCACCTACTGATGAAAGAGATTCTACAGAACTTGTCAAACCTTTGAAACTTGGAATATATTGCTTTCATAATATGAAGTTTCTCGCCTATCTGAAGTGTCTAATTTTTCAAGTTTGTAAATTTATTAGTGGTTTTAACATTGGGTGTTTTTTGTTGTTGTTTGCTTTGTTTTGACTGGAAAAGACAGTTTAAGGAAAAGCTAAATCCTATTAAAACATTTGAGGCATGTTTGTACACTGCTTTGTCAGGTATCAGCATTTACAACATGATGATAATGTCAGTATCGATGACCCAGTTTGGGGCCACAGTGCTGATGTGTGTTAGACAGAGATACAGTGAGTGGGGAGCGTCCTTATTCTAAAAGTTGAATTGCTGCTTTCAGTTTTCCTAAGGATTATATTGTTCATAATCCACAAAAACCAGAGTGGCCAAAAGTGATGAGGTGGCTTAAAATGGTCAATCCTACTTTTTACGTAAATTTAGTTTGAACATTGTGATCATACAGGCTTCTTGGGTTATGTTGCTTTGGTAAAATGGTTCCCAAGCAGCTAGTCCTTTGCCTTCTGGGTGAGTGAGGTGGTGAGTGGATGTGTGGAGTGAAAACAAACAGCTGGAATGGCAAGGGCAAAAAAATGAACAATTCTTCAAAATGCTTTCATTTACTATTAACATATGCTTTTAAAATAAATATTTTAGGCAACTACATTATCACAAAATTATACAAAATTTTTACAAGTATATACATAAGTTATTAGAGAACAGACTTTTAAAATCACAAGATCATAGCTATACATATATATTCTCCCATTCTGAAAAACATTCTCGAAAATAACTCCACAGAAAATAGTTACTGAAGATAATTTTTTAAATGTAAAAATTAGATTTCAATAGTATATTTTTAGATGACAGACTATATAATCACAGATCGAATGGGTAATTACAAAATAGGACTAAATTTTTGAATTAAAATAGATGTGTGTGTAGTTTTTAAAGTTGTTAAGGCAAAAAGTGTCAAATGCTTCAGAATTAAGAAACGGATCACTGATTTAAAGAATCAAAGTAGGTTTTTTTTTAAAGCTATAAGTTGGTTAGAAAAAAGCAAATTAATGCAAAAGGGCTAATAAAGATTCAAACGTTCTCAGGACCAAATTTAAATGTAAAAACAGAGGTCACTGACATCTATAGTTACATACCGAAGAGATAATAAAATCACATAGGTAAAAGTCCATATTTTAAGAGCATAAAACTAGCAGTCTGTTATGTGGCTATTGCTTTTCCATTGGGAGGAGAAAGAATTAACCAGTTATTAAACCATTTTGTAAGCTGCACTCTGCTGTGCTGATCCCAAAGACAAGACTTGAAACAGGAAAGAAAGCACATGTGAGCATAAATGCTATCGTGTAGTTAGGCGTGGGTGCAGTGACACTTCCACTCCATTTTAAAAAGTATATTCCATTGAATTTAAGGCATTTGTTCATTCCAATGTTACTTGAGATGCTTTACACCTCTGCAGAAGAAATTTGTTTTAAATTGTATTTCCAGATATTTAAACAGAAACAGACGTTTTAGCATTACCATTTTATAAATGGTATATAGTTGCATTTTCATAATTCCACTATAAAAGAACATGATTTAGCCATTTTACAAGGAAATAACATGCCAAAATTGGATGGGATTTTTTTGCCATTTTAATGGACATTGCCTAGAAATACATTTGAGCGTTTTTGTCTTTCAGTTGTTATAGTTTTTATGGGCAAGCTAAGTTTGACTCTAAAACAGGGGTCCCCAACCCTGGGGCCACAGATTGGTAGCAGTCAGTGGCCTGTTGGGAACCAGGCCACACAGCAGGAGATAAGCAGCGGGAGACAGAGCAAAGCTTCATCTCTTTGCAGCCGCTCCCCAGGACTAGCATCACCGCCTCAGCTCCACCTCAGATCACCAGGCATTAGCATCTCAGGAGCACTGTTCCCTGGTGCCAAAAATGTTGGGGACCAATGCTCTAAAACATTCGTTGGATAACTTGATCTAAAATGAACCACCATCAAAAACGGAAGGGAATGAGCGTGGCTTTAAGCAGTGAGCGGCATCGGAGTGCCCTGTGCTTTGGCATGCATTTATATACAGAAACGGGACTAAAGGTGCCAGGAGGAGTCTCAGGTTACAAATTCAGGAGCTTGGTTAAATACTGTGCACACAATTCTGTGGGTTAAAAAAAAAAAACTTAGGGCAGAATCTCCATGGCCTGTCATGGTTATTCACCTTCCTTTAGTTGATGGCTGTAAAAGCAAAAATGGTGCTTATGGGATGAGTACTTAAGATCAGCATGACCTTTGGAGGTGAAACAACGATTAAGGCTGACTTAATGTTTGGCCACTTGGAAGAAAAAAAATGCAATGGATGTGATTTTATCCTATATAGTTTACTAGCTGATGGTTACAGTTAAGGTTTCTACCCGCACTGTAATGGAAATAGAATTTCTCTGTAGCCTAAAAAGCTGGCAAACTTGCCTCAGAAAGAAAATCTATAACAGTCTCAAAAATGAAGAGGGTGGTTCAGGGGATTTTTTTCCCCTTTAATTTATTGATTGCCCCTTTAAACATCAAGAGAAATAACAGTGTACTCTAAAATTTGGCTTTATTTAGGAGAATATTTTGTGAATAATGAATGAACACCATCTTAGGTTTCAAGCTTCATAACAATCAGTCTTCAGACACAGCTATTCAGAGCTTTAAAACTGACCAGGTTCAATCACTGGTTAGGCTTTCTGTGATACAATTCAGCCATTTCTGTTTTTAGTATTTATAAGATGTTGGATAGAAAACTGAGAATTCCAGAAACCTGAAGGGCGGGGGGGGGGGGGTCTATTTTACTACAAAGATAACACATTAAAATAAAATTCTTAGGACCAATAGAGCATCTTAAACTTCTTCACACTTAGAAAAATATATTTTTAAATATCAGTCTACATAATTCCCAGTCTTCAGGAAACTACGGATAGGCTAAACAGCAAGTTCCTGAATGGCAATTACTGATCTTTGGCAGCATTTAAAGTGAACAGGAATGAAGAGCTGAGAATTCAGCCCCAATCTACCAAAAAGGAATTGCAATAGACAAGTTCTACAAGTGAACTTGTATGCATTCCTTTTGGAAGTCAGCCTATGGGATGGCATACATCTAAAATTTTCCAATTAAAAAAGGCTGTAAAAATTTCATTTCGAGAGTTAAACTGTATAACTTTGTAAATTTATGTGTTAAATGTTTCTATTAGACTATGTCTTTAAATATTCAGGATTCTCTCCCAGTTAAATACTGTTGCTACCTAAAACCTTACACTGTACACCATTGGAAATAACTGTTCCTCATACTACTTTTTCATTAATGAGGTTGTAACCATTTTAATTTTCCAATTATGGAGATGGCCTGTCATGGTTATTCCCGTTCCCTTAGTTGATGTCTGGTAAAATCAAAAAAGGAGATGACTTCTGAACATTAAAAGACTCGACAGCTCAAAAATGAAAATGTAGCAGTCGTGTACTATAAACTTTGGATTTGTCCCTGAACTTAGAACTGCCTGGAGAAAAATATCCTGTATAAAAAGTGCTTTTATTAATGCTTATTAATCCTCCAGTAAAGCAAGCCCCTGTGTGTGTTCCCTCAGTGAAAATGTTTGCCTTCTAAAAACTGCTCCTTTAGGGTGATGGTGTGTTTCCTTTCCTTATGTAAACACAAGGATAAAATATTCCATTAAACAATGAACCTTGAAAATAAAATGTAAATCCTACAAAAAAGTTTTGCTAACTAGATGATGAAAATCATCCAAGTTGTCCTTTTAAAGTTTTGGTTGGTTTTTTGGAGTGCTGTTCCCTAAACCTCCCCAGCGGGCCTTTTCAACATTCCCAAAAAATGGGGGGTTGCCTTTCACCATCAAGTATTCCATCTTTCCTTGAAATATAATTACCTGGCAGTGTATGGATTATGGACAGTTACCCAGTGCATATAGTATTCTGAATATATCAGTCTTCTATTTAGATGATTCTGGGCATATATCCCTGTTACAATCTTAAATTAGCACCACTTGACCATGCAGAGTTTGGTTCTTTTTTTCCCCCCTCTTCTGTAATTCTGGTTTCTCGAGGCTGTTAATTTATGGTCTTCTCAGCATCCATATCGTTCAGTGAGGCATATGTACACATTTCCAGACAAATAAACTGCAATCAGAGGGAAAATTGCAGTGAGTTGATGATATTTCTAGATATTCAGTTTTGCAATTGAGCTTTCAAATCATACATGTATAAAATTTTTCCTCAACTTTTATTCCGTATTTACACACTATGCGACTCCAAGGAGCCATCAGGTTATGCTACCTTATGATGCAGGCTGAGTCCACAAACTGAAGTTGTAGAAGAGTGATAGTAAATCTCTTAATAACTGGTAGAGACAGTCTGCTCCTGGGCTGAGAAAGTTACCAACCTGCAGTCATCGCCTCCAGCGCTAACAACGTGCCGGTCACCACTGGTAAATCGAATGTTTGTCACATGGGGTGAGTGACCCATGAACCTTTTGTGCTTTGCCTAAAAAAAAAAAAAGAAAGAAAAAACAGCTTAAGGAGCGTGATGGACACAGAAGTACAAAGTTTCTTATCAGGAACCACCATTTCCCATGACTAGGGATGTGGAGAGAGTACAGTTAGGACCACAGCCAAAGATTCAGTGCTTTTTCAGAGTCAGTAATGGATCCGCACTTAACACAAACCAGGTTATTTGGGCAGTCGGATATCTCTAGGTACCTCTGAAGGTTTTCCTCTGAGGAAATGCATTTGAAACTTGGTAGTAGATTAAAGGTTTGATGAAAGGTTAATCTTAACAGCTTTATTAGACTAGTTTGCAAAGATAGTGTTAATTGGGAGCAAGGGGATATAATTTCTAATAGCTATTTCAGAGTAATGGATTTAGGAAGTTTGGAAAAGAATTTTAGGAACAGCATTTTGACAGCAAGAGACAAAACAATTTTAGCTATTATGTGAGAAAAAGTACTAACGGTCAGACATCTAAATTGGGAGTATAATGATAGGAAATAAAATACCAAACACAAACTTACAAATTTTTCAGGACATGGGAAGTCAAATAACTTAACCATGCCAAAGTCATCTCCCGTTACAAGGCTGATTCCCGAATGAGATACACAGGCACAGCTGACGTCAGCCTTCTCGGCATGTCTGGACCAGATTCCTAGGACTTCGTCTCCTAGAATACTGGAGGGAAGGACATAAACAGGTTTATCGTAGTGAAAATTGCTTGGTAATTAATCTAAGTACCTAGTTATATTATTTAAAATAGAAGAAGCACACTGATGAGGCAAGTTACCTAGAGCCCTGAATTTCAACCTGTGATGTTAATCTCCCACTTTAGGAAATTTTATAGATAAACCCTTTAAAATTAATAATACTTTATGAGAGCTAATAGAACAATTTGAAATAAAAAGTGATGTCCATGCTATAAGAATTTGGTGGCAGTTTTCATTGATAAGATGGGTGCTCATGACTACCTATTAATAACCAGCAAATTTGAGCAAATTTAAAGGTTTAATTTCTAAGAGCCACCAAATAGCATTCTTTTAGGACAGAGAAATAATACAGTTGCCTACCTAACAGTACCCAATAGATGTTCTTACTGTCTGTTATTAAACCAACTATGTTAAAGAAAATATCAGAACATCTTTAAAAAGTCATAACTTCGATTTCCTTTCTTTACAAGAACTGATAAAGCATGGAACTATAATCAGCCAAAAGGGGTCCCAGCACGAGCATATCATTCTCTAAGAATTCAAGATCTGATAACAAAAACTTAAAACTCAATTACTATTCCCTTGTGGAATGACAGCTAGCTGTTCAGAAATAGGATTTTTCAACTTTCTTAACTTTCAGACTCCCCTTCTAAATATATATACGAAATGTTTACCTAGTCCATGTGGCCCAAGTAATCCTGTCAATGGTAGCGTGATCCGTAAGATGTCTTCCTGAAGGCACTTCATAGACATGCCGTTTATAGCAACCAGTGGAGACCTTTCATCGCGTGTTAAAACGGGACAAGGATTCCATTATGTGAGAGGCAAAAATCTAGACGTTTACAGTAATACTAGCAAAGTGCTACTGGATGTGCATTTCTAACATTATGGAGAAAAGGACTGAAGAAGAGGATGGTAAAAAATGCAGGCACGGTGACTAGTAAACGCAAGTCTGGGCACTCTGGGACCCAGGGTTAAGTGTGCACACAGTGTGTAAGAGCAGAACTGTGAACGGTGTATCGTGTTGGTACTGTACCTGGAGATGTCTGCTATCTGCAGAGAAGTCCATCTGGATGACGAAGCTGGGGATGTCTTTGCAGTAGCTGATTCTGTTAAGTGTGGGGCCCAATGACAGGTCATAAAAATCCACTGAATTCTCACTAGAACCCACTGCCAGAAACCGGGAATCTGGACTAAATCTGAAGACGTAGAAAACATGGGAACGATGGGTTAGGCCACATGAAACAGTACAAACAACTACTCAAGACCAGTGACTGACTTTTTTGCTCTGAAAAATAAGTGGATGAGTGTGTGACATGGCCTCAAACAGATTTACCTGACAGACACTGAACATACCGAGACTCCATTTGTCTGTTACATGAAACAAAAAAGCTCTACATTTTACTTCAATTTAAAATGGTTCCTAAATTTTCATCTAATTCTTTTATAAACATTCATTTTTAAAAAGGCACTAATAATTGCACAATTACTAAGTTATATAATGCCCTAGGATGGTCAAGATTCTTTCATCTGGAAAGATCGTGTCCTTTTTTTTTTTTTTACGCCTACAGCACCTGATCTTCCTAGGTGGTCTCCCATCCAAGTACTAACCAGGCCTGACCCTGCTTAGCTTACAAAAATCAGACGAGATCAGGCCAGGCATGTTCAGGATTGCAAGGCTGTAGGCTAACATTGTGTCTTAACAGCAAAGAACACAAACCAGCTTAACTCACTTCAGGTTATTAGATGAGGTGACACTACTTGAGGCTTGGAAGAAGGTAAAGGACAAAGTGCTATGGGCCTAGTAGTGATCACGGGAAGCAGTATTCGACAATTCAATCTCTGGAAAACTTACATGAGTCTTGCTGAAGGAGGTAGGGACCTTAGGGACACTGGGACACTAAGTGGAGTCATTTGACTTTCATATGCTGAAGTTCAGAGGAAGGTTTCATTGGTAAAAGGTTTTTACTGGTGAAAAGAGTGCAAGCTTTTGTCAGATCTGGATTCAGTTACCTATCCTGGTCACAGACATACATGCTCCAGAAATGGTAGCCACTGTTACGCTTAAGCACTGAAGAAATAAAGGTTTGAGGGAAGTTTAATATAGATTCTGGGGCATACCAGATGTTTAATGAGTATTAATTAAAAGAATGAACTAACTATTCATTTGAGATTATTAAGAGATGTAAGAAATATCTTAAGTTCTAGCTTTAGGTTTCCAGGCTAACAACTTTTGAAGGGCAGATGAAAGATAATTCTGAGTAGGAGAAACGTAATGGATGTGTCCAGTGTGACACTTATTCATCAAACATTCCCTGAGAACTTGCTATTAGAAGGCACTGTGGTTGGTGCCCCGTGGATCCATAATCTGGCAAGAAGTAAATATGCATATAAACAGCCACGTGTCAGCACACGACGTCTGAGGTGGGGCCCTTGGAGGGCCTGTCTTCAGCTTCAGGATGAGATGCTTACAAGTATACTACAAAAGCTGTTCCATCTGTTGACTGACCTGATATCGTGGATTGCACATCGTCTGTCTCTCTTCTTACCCCAGATTTTGAGAGAGCTCACCAGTAAAATAATAAATTCTCCATTTTTCATTCCGATAGCCACCATGTCCCCTTCAGGGCTGTAACACACAGTACGAGCGGCATGTCCCAAATTCACTTTGTTTAACATCTTCTGCATAAGAACCAAGAGTCAGAGAACTTCATTCAGTGGAATACTTAAAAAAGTAAACCAGTTTCTCCCCCAAATTCTCAACATAATTCAGAGGAATCATAACATCTTTGAAAAGATTGTACCTACTTTATCAGCAATATCCCAGAGCCTCACGGTCCCATCTTCTGCAGCAGAAAGGAAAAAGTCCCTGGAGGGGTGTGTGGCTAGTCCCCATATGGGTCCGTCCACATGACCGTTAACTAAAACATTACATGCTGCATTTTTCTCTCCAACTTCAATTATTTCCGCATTCCTCGTTCCAACTAGTATCTTGCCCTGAAACACAAGTGGGACCAATATAGTTAAATACTAGTTGCTCTTAATATAATAAGAATGACCCTAATGACCTACATGACATTGTGATTTATAAAAAGAAATTTCTATTTGGTCTTCATTTCCTTTCTGTAACAAAGTTCCCCAAACCCTTAGAATTTACTGTGGGGGAGATAACCATAAAGATGTCCTTTGTTATGTAAATGAGGTGACTTTTTGACTCCATAGAAGATTGAGGACTGCTTGCCAGGAGACCTGCCTCTGTGACTAGAGGTTGGAACTCTGAGTCCCACCCTACCCTCCTACCTGGGGAGGGAGGGGCGGGGACAGGCCAGAAGCTGAGTCACCAATGGCCAACGATTCAATCAATCATGACTGTATGATGAAGCCTCCATAAAAATCCAAGGATAGGAGTTGGAGGGCTTCTGGGCTGCTGAATACGTGGAGATGTGAAGCGGGGGAGGCTGCTGGGAGGAGGCATGGAAGCTCTGCACCCCTTCTCCCAGACCTGGCGCTGTGCAGTTCTATATCTGCCTGTCCTGGAGTTACATCCTTTTGCAATAAATCGGTGATCTCGTAAGTAACACGTTTCTCTGAGTTCTGTGAGCTTGTTCTAGCAGATTAACCAAATCCAGGAAGCGGGTGGGGCAGGATCCTCCACTCTAATCGTTGCTCAGAAGCACAGGGAACAACTTGGACTTGAGAAGGGCATCTAAGGGGGTAGGGGCCGTCTCACAGGACTGAACCCTTAACCTGAGGAATCGATGCTCCATATCCAAGAAGATACTGTCAAAACTGAGATGAATTTTCAGACACCTCGTGTAGAATTGCTTGGTGTTGTGTGGGCATCCCCCGCACCCATCCCTCATACATGGAAGAATTGGGTCCAGAACCAAAATAACCTGCTTTCAGAGAACTTTTTGCTTTGAATGAATCTGATAGCAAGGCACTCATCAGCGCATGAGTGCAGTTTTCTGTGCCTACAGGCACAGACTATGATGGTATTTTAGTCTGAAGATCTCTAAAGAGATATAAACGTTTGGGATATGGGAAGAAAGTACTGGATTTTAATTAAAAGTAACTAAAAAGGACACTTAATATTTAATATACAGAGGACGATACATGTAGATGATTTATAAATACCCTATTGCAAGTACATGTACGATCAGACATTTTTACAGAAATGTGTGTTTCTAAGAAAATGAGGCAACTGCACTAATCAAAATTAGTTAACTGGAAAGGAAATTCTGTTCTGTCTACCACAGTTGAATCAGTGGAGGTGTAAATCCACTGCTCAGGGGAACAGCGTCCCATCCTGTCCTCTGCCCTGGCACAGAGACAGTGCATGTGCCCCCAGTGGCGTTGCAAAGCGAGCAGCAGGGGAAAGGCACAGTGAAACCAACAAGCAAATCCATATTTAAGTATCATTCATCCACTTGCAGAGGGTGAGGGAATCACAGGAATGAATGTTCTCTATTTTCTGCTGCACGGCGATGGCTCAAGGAACTTCTTACTTTGCCTCGGCACACAGAACGGACGCAGTCTGTGACCTGTCCCGTCTCCAGCCTGAAGGCTCGGCACCGCCTTAGCTCCTGGTCCCACAGTTTGACTGCTCCTCCTTCTTTTGACCTAATGACCCAAACCAAAAAAAAGGAAAGAAAAAAAAAAGCATTTATTATTGGCTGTTACAAATAATTTTTATTATAAACAAATACTAAATGATAAGCAGAATCCTAAAAAAAGGCCCTGATATTCACAATTTACTTCATATATTCTTCTAAACATTTTAATGGCAATTTTAAGATACACTCAAACATTCAGCTTAAGCAAATTTTATAAAAATTCATTTCTCTGACAGGAGCATTCTATTTCGTGTCCCCCCATCCACGTATCCTGTCTCGTAACACTTCCTGATAAAGGAAATGTACAAAAATTTTTTTAATGTTCAGAGGATAATGG
This sequence comes from Macroglossus sobrinus, assembly GCA_004027375.1. NCBI lineage: Eukaryota > Metazoa > Chordata > Mammalia > Chiroptera > Pteropodidae > Macroglossus > Macroglossus sobrinus. Next base: position 654,465 of record PVKZ01000615.1, read on the forward strand.
AAACGTAAGGCCAGAGAATAAGATTACAGATGCCATGCTGCAGAATATATTTTTAAGGGCCAAAAGAGAAGCACCTTTTTTTCTACCGTTATTATTAAAATATCCTACCGAAACAGTTTACAGGCTACTAATGAGCAGGGCTATGCAAGACCAGATGACTTGTGGGAAAAGCAAGTGTCGGAGTCACATGGTAAAGACAAAATATAGCCTAGTGACAGTTTTTCTCCTGGAAAAGCAGAACAATGTACTGCTTTATTTTCTGCTAGATGGAACTGCTTGTCTTAGGGGGAAAAAACATGCCTTTACACATAATACTGTCTTCCTGTGTGTGAAAGGCCAACGCTGCTGCCTTTGTGTCCCCTGAGACATGTGGGTTCTTACAGTCCCGTACCAAAATGCACTTACTTCCTGGTCACACATATCTGTTACTGACATGCATGTGAATATGTTGGTAGGAAATCAATTATAATTACAATCAATAATTATCTAGTTTCCAATGGAAGGTTTGAAAATCATTCAGAAGAAGGCCTCTCCACTGACTGAAATTTTGAGGTCTCATAGTAAACAATTTTATCTCATAAGTTTGCCTCAGACAAAAGCAAACACGGCAGAGTTTGTTTCCGGCACCCTCTCAACCTTTCTCAGGCAGCAGGATGCATTTTACCCCTTAGGATCCAGTTTGAACAAGATGCATCCTGGATTCAATGGCCAAGATTCCCCCATGAGTCACCTGCTACTCAGCAAATACTTACACAGGCATACAGACGGTAAGAAAATCAGTTCTTCACCTGCAAAATAACTACCTAGCCAGACCTCAGAAAAATGATCACCCCACTGTTGGAGTTTAGGTTTATCTACAATGCAAACAAATCAGAAGTGGTTCAAGATCAAAAGAATCAACAAAAAAGCACATAAAAAGCAATAAAAGCAGCACATGACCAGGAAGGTCACAGAGGATGATCTGCGCAGTCTAGAAATACCTAGAATAACTAACTGCAGCCTCGGGCAGACCACGATGCACTGACAACTCAGGAAAGCTGTGGAAAGAAAAGGGACTCACGGCCTTTCCTTGCCCCCAGTCACAACAAGTCCATCTCGCAGGGTGGTATACATGGCGAACACAGGCCCGTTGTGAGCTCTGGCCACAATCCTACACAGTATGTGATCTTTCCACACACAGACATCTCCACTGATGGTACCTGTAAACGTCAAGTTATTCTGAAAAGGAGTGGGGAAGGGGGAGATAAACTCATCAAACGTTCAAATAGAGTTCAAGCAGATGCAGTTCTCTACGTAAGCGTGAGCCTGCCTCCCCCGGGGTATGGAGGGAGCGGATGGGGAGAAACAACTCTGACTGTGAGGCTTCGCCTTGTCTGGACCTTTTCGTGGTCCAGGTCTGTTCCTCGTTAGCTGGAACAACCTTGGACAAGACTTCTAACCTCTATGGGTATCTGCTCTGTCACGTGTAAAACGAGTGAGTTCAGTCTCTAAGGTCCCTTCCGATTATAAAACAGGTAATTCTAGTTTATACCATCCCTTTGGATTGCTTCCTTCCAGCTGCCCCAGAAATAAAGGTCATTAGTAACTGAGAGTGAAAAAAAAAAAAAAACCAGGAGGAGGTCAAAGTAACTTTTTATGAGGTCTGCTAACGTATTTTGTCATAGGAAGTAAAACTATTACCTATGGCAAAGTTGTAGTTTTTCAGATTTCACTGCTCATGAAGTTAAAAACAAACATTTGTCAATTCTTAAAATGAAGATAGCAAAAGTTAATGCATTTCTGCCATCAATCCAAAATAAGATGAATTTCGTAAGGTACCAAAAGTTTGATAATGCTTTAGGTCATTTGAAAATTGCAAGCCTGATAGAGCCTATTTATGTGGGAAGTGAAGAAATCAAAGCCTGCATCTTGTGCTATTTTCAGCCTATTTTAGCTTCACTTTTAAAGCAACTCATATAAAACCTTCCACCAAAAACAATACGGAAAGAACCAAAAGGAAAATAAGACTGTGAATTGCAACAAAAACAAACTGAAATTTTCTTTAATCTTTCTGGGAATACCAGACAGTTTATATGTTTAATTTTCCTACAACAATTTAATGTTACTTCAAATTCCTCAGCATTTATACTTATTCTCGATAGCTCAGATGTGAATAATTACCTGTCATCATCGTTATAAGTCTTGCCTTACTGCAATAAGAATGTAAATGCTTCAGATGCAGAATCCAGTACCTTAGTTCCCGCCTCTTCTCATAGCCCCCAGCAAAGAAGTTCAAAAGGCTTAAAACGGAGCATCAACCACCCCGTTAAATAAAACAATCTCAGTGCCTTGTTGCTTCAACCACAAAAGTCAAGTATGGCTAATATTTTAATCTCCAAGTTTATTTTCTATTGGGAATGGGCAACTGACTACATAAGGAGTTTTATATGTGAAGAAAATTAATCTATGTGGGCAAATTAAACACCACAAGCCTTTAAATATGTGGGTTTCTTTTCTTCTGGAAAGGAATTACTGGTCTCATAGTCAGAATCCCCAAAAGATTTAACTGAAGTTTGACATGGGATGGTCCACATTTTCAATGATCTTTTACTCAAACACATAACTGTGCTTAAAGGTTCTAAGGCTATAATTTTCTACCTTCAGTGTTATATACCCACATAAACGCCTTAGTAAGGAAGTCCACTTAGGGTTTTGACACACCAAAAGATTTAAAAAGCCTGGCCAGGGCGGGAGATTAAAGGAAAGGGATGTGAGTTGTAAAACAGAAACCGGGTGTGTGTGCGTGTGTGTGTGTGCATGTGTGTGTGTGTGTGTGTATACTGAGACGGGGGAGGGTGAGGGGAAGTGGGGGTTGGCTCTTGAACACTCTTTCTATTCAGACCAGGAATTGTACTCTTTCCTCTTCCCCTGAATGAGACATTGGCCCTCTGTTTTGAGAAGCATTGAGTTAAAATGAGGAAGAGAAAAGAAATCCTAAACTCAAGGACCTCTTGAAAATTACATTTCCTAATTTATCTTTCTTTTATTCTGACAATGATCTAGAACCTTAGGAAACTTAGGGTGACAATTAACAACATTTGAAAGAAAGCTTTTGAGAATGGCAATGGCCCAAGGACTCAGATGCTTTCTTATAATACTTCTCCCTCATTAACTTTTCTTCCCACTCCCTGATTTCTGAAAGTATCGGAATTTTAAAAGATGAAATATATGCATGACCAGGACACATGTCATGATTAGTGGATTACTGTGCCATATAAAGAGCATTATTGTGGCTTATCTAAAGCAAAAGAATTCAAAGTAGTCCAATTTACATCATCCAAAGTATACTACCACAGGCATTTTAAGAGACATACTGCACCAAAAGCGACAGCGAGCATGGTCTGCATCCGGGCATCATCCAGCGTGCTCAGTAGCCCTTTTTTGCTAATGAGAGCCCTTCCTGCCAGCGTCCAGAACTTCACATGCTTTACTCCCACAGAGACGAACTGGCAATCCGAGTCTGGTCGGAATTCCGCCACAAAAATACGTTGGTTGTGACCAGCTTTGCTGGCAATTTTGGCACCTGATAAAAAAAGATAAGACAAAATGATCTGGGTTAATATAAAAACTAAGGTAACTTGTACGGGATCAAACAGTTATTCAAAATATATAGTTCAACAAAACAAAAGCTTATAAAAACAAAAAAGAGAGAGGGTGTGTCCTTGCATTGCTACCTAGTGATCACATGATACCCAATTACTTGTATAGAGGGTCCTTCAGACAGATGTTTGCAAGCGATGTGTGTATTTATGTATCAGTTACCGGGCATTTTAGAAACCATATCTTTTTTTCTGTTTAGCTCTATGAATTTTTCCGCTAGCTACGTAACTGAAAAATTCTCTCTGAAGTGTATTAAGTAATATCACCCCACAGATCTTCCATTATCACTTACAATATGCTTCATTTCCATTCTTTTTAAAAACACGTTCAGAACTTTATTAAGTATCATACATGTCCAAATTTACATCAATTTGATACATCTCTGCTCTACATCAATTTGATACATTTTTCAGAACACAATCGTTACACAATTTCCTTAAACCTCAAGGGCCACGTTTTAGACCTTTCCCTGCTTGTCCACCTCCAGCCCTTCTCACATCTCTCTGTGACGCTTCCTGTGCAGTCTACTCTGCCTGAGGACAGACCCCAGCCCAGCCCCGCTAGAAGCGGGGCGAGCAGGGTATTTTCTCTTTTGGTCTCGGGTTGAGCTCATGCTGGGCCAACCACAGAGCACCCAGTGTTAGGCCCCAAATGCCCTCTCTTTTTTATAAGCCTGCCCACTGTTCTTTGTTTTCTCTTTGTCCCATTTTCACCCCAAATCTGAGTAGATGACTATAGATATTCTAAGGAAAATGAACTCCAGTTAAGTTTCATGGAGTATTCCAGAACCTAGATTCGGTAGTTGATTACTATCATTTTTTAATGAAAGTGGGGAGTAGAAGTTGGGGAAAATTCCTCTGACAGAAATGGGCTGGAACAAAAGGATTTAATCTTCTGTGTTTCCTGCCTGGCCGGTATTGTGTGCAGCGGATAGGCACTGCTCACCCCTCAGGAGTGTGGGCACTCAGCAGCCAGTAGGGTTTGAAAGCAATGTCATGTCCATTGTTTTCAATCCTCCATACCCAATCAAATAATAATTAGCAAAAATGTTTATACACATAATTTGTTACTGAAAGGCAAGCAGCAAATCGTTTATAATACTAATAACTTTCATTAGTTTGCTTTGTGAGTTTACATCTTTGCTGGGTTTTTACAGCGGGACATAACTACAGTAACACTACTGAGTGTCGTGTTGGGTTGTAGTGAATGATAGTTTCTATCATGAAGTCAAGGCAGATGTTAAATAGAGAATTTGTGTTACCATGGCATCCTTCGTCTGTAAAATCACAACGAAAAGAGCATCCCACCTTCCTGCCATCTCCAAATGGTGACGGTGTGTTCCGGGTCCAGTCCCACCGACAGCAGCAGCTTGCCCGTGGCGCTGAAGCTGACGGAGCACACTCCCTTCGAATGGTCGCATCTTAGCACAGACAAGGTCTGCTTGTTGATTGCATCCCAGATGTGGATAGAAGGAGCGGTAGCTAAACGACAATAAAATCCAGAAGTTGTAATACATCTATTGCAAATGTTTCCATGTATAAAACTGATGCATATTCTCTGAAGCATGGAAAAATATGTACCAAAGAAAGACTTTACTGTATACTTAATTTAAAAAAAAACTCAAAACTAAGACTAAATTTTAAAAAAAAGGAAGAGGAGGGAAAGGACAAAAAATATTTTAGTCTATAGTCCAAATAGCACTTTTGAGAAAATACCATTTAGACAAAGCAAATTAAGCAATCACAACTTTAAACAACTCCTCAAAAATAATGTTTTAGATACATGTTAAATCTTTATATAATTATGCAGAGAAACAAATAAATATTACATGATTAAATACCAGGGTATGTTCAGTACTTATTTATCTGAAGGACAGATGAAAAGCAAACACAAACTGGGAAAAGTAATAGGTAGGAAACCACTTAAAGTGATAGATCTCAGATGAAATTTTTAAACATATGGACAGATACTTGGTAAAATGCTAAGTTCATATCACTTTATAATATTTTTTAAAACAAAATTTCATGAGACAAATAATCTGCTATTCTATTTTTAAAATTATATTTGTTGTTGTTCATCTTGTGTAGCCCATTTCTACTGCTTAAAATTTTCCCCCAGTTTTCTGTATTTTCTACATTAAAAAATCATAGCTTTGTATGATCCTTTCTTCATGAGCTATTCCCTTTTAAAGTGAATAGATAATTCAGCAGATAATTCAGTCACAGAACATACATACTTTTAGTAAAATAAATATTAATGTGAATTTGCTTCAAATAAACATGCTAAAATTACTGTATTACAAAAATAAAGCAATATTAAATAGAATAGGCTGCCTTAAAATCATTTGATGAAGACATTATGGTCTATAAAGAAATACGATAAATTTAGACTATATTGTTCACCATCTATAACTTGTCAAATACAATGATAAATTTGATAGTTCTTCAAAGTCAAGAATTTAAATTTGAGTATCATTAAGTAAAATTATTCAATGATTTATGCAACTTGGTAAAAAAAATTAGAACTATATGGAAAGACAAAATGTATCATATAAGGTATTTATGTGTGAAAAATTGACACTAATTTAAGCACTAGACTAAAATTTGAATGTTCCCCATTCAATAGAAGTCAAAGGATATGAGGGACTGTAACTTAATCTCAATAAAGGATGTTAGGTGGTTTACATTTGAAGTGTAAATATACACTGTTACATCACTATAACGTTTTGCCAGTGATAAACATTATATAGGTGTTCTATAATATAGAAACATTTTTATATGTTCACAAAAAAGCACCAGGAGGCAATCTATATTCTATATTTGCCTAAATGTGATATAGTAGTTCATGGATTTCAAGGAACATCAATTATTTTTGTCTCTAAATATAATACGCCATAAATTACAAAGAGTTCTATTTATCTAAAATTTAAATAGCAAGTAATCTTAAATAAATTGAATTACTTAGTTTTTCAAACTTTTTTTAAAAAATGAGATAAGAATCTTCTATCAAGAATTTACATTTTAAAACGTATAGGTCCGACTACTGTAAGATTGCTACATAGACATTTAGACTGTTCTAAACTTAGTTGATGACAGCAATAAAGATTTAAATTAGTGGACATTCTCAAGGCCTGACTTAGCAAAGAAAAATTATGTTCATTAAGTCTATTTTATTTTCTCCTATAGTCCTCCCTCGGTGTCTGGGTTTCTGAGAGGAATTGGTTCCAAGACCCCTGGATACCCATCTCCTGGGATATCCAAATACCTTATATAAATCGGTACAGTATTTGCATATGCATTATATTTGCATACAGCCTATAGCAGGGCAGGCCTTCGCATCATTTCATTTGCATGGATTCAGCACAGTGCTCAGCATGTGGCAAATTCCTATTATGGGTTTTAGAATTTTCTGGGACATTTTTTCCTCAAATATTTTTGAGCCATGATTGGCTGAATCCATGGATATGTTACCCACAGTTACTGAGGGCTGACTGTAATCTGAAAATGGTCACTCATTATGCCTCAGTAACACAGAAACTCCTCTTACTTCTCCCCTTCCTGCAGGCCACCAAGATATGAGTGTCCGTCATGGGCCAGGCATGCTACCAAGAACACATCAGACTTTCTAATCCCAGCTTCTAGGCAGGTATGTTTTCTTGTGAACACAGGCTCCGAGAAGTTAAGCGACTTGCCCTAGGTCACACACGACTCAGAGCTTGCAGAGCCTGTGGAGGCGTGCTGTCTTTAGTACCCAGGTTCTCACCTTGCTCTTTCCATCACATCAAGCTGTCTCTGAAAAATCAATCCCACCAACTTTTCATAACCATTCTTGACTCTTAGTCTCTGGCATAGAAATACCTCTTTAAATTACTAATTGGATCTCATCTCCTAAGAAAGTTTTAAAGAACAGTCCTTCTCCATCCCCCAGGGATGGAGAATAAGTGCTATATTTTAAAACAAAGTTTTAATTGGGCCATTAAATGTGCCCATTGTTATTCTGCCCGTTACTCTCTGTAGCGGACAACTCTTTGCTGTGCAGTCAGCATCTGTTCCCTCCTTCCTGGTAAATAAAACTCCACTTTCATTCAGGAACCCTCTCCTGCCTCATGTAGCACAAGTAATTCAGGGGAAAGGCATGGCATGCTCAACGGATTAGTCTGAGCCCCTTCACCTGCATCCTTAGCTCCCGAACCCTCCCATCGCCACCCTCCGCCTCTGACATCAGTGCTTCAGCTCAGTAACCCAGAATGCGGTCCCCCTGGTACCTGCTTAGGAAGCCTGTAACTCCAGCTACCACTGGCAGCCTTTTTATGACCACGAATACACCCAGTCTTACGGGTGAAATCACTGCTGTGGGTGACAGCGGAAGAGGTGGAAAAAGGAAGTACACGGGGAGTTCCTGAATCGGCAATGCCAAAGTCCACCCTCTCGCTTCACTTGTGTGTGCTAATAAATTTTATGTCATAGAGGGCACACAAAAAACCACTAGTCATTTAATGGACAACGGCTCATTGTGACAAATAGTAACCAACACCAGAGAAAGAACTCTCTGTCCTTGATTTGTCTTCCGGATCAAAAATGTCAAATTCTTAGCTCCTAATACAGAGAGTCAGGTGGGCTGAAGAAGCTTTGTCACAGACAAAAAAAGATGTTCTCCTTAGTGTAAACTTAAAATACATTTAATGCATTCAAATGGTAATTACACCGTATCTGTCCTAACATATATATTTACTCTCCCACATTCCCAAGTGACAACTTAAAAACTCTATCCCCCACTTATTTTACCACCTCTTCACTCCGAGCTGATGAAATGGTGACAATAGATAAAAGGCATCAGACAGTGGTGTCCTTATTTTCCAGCCCCCAAATGTACCGGTCTCCTTCATTTGAACCTACACCCCTTTCATTCCTTATGTCTGTGGATAACTTATCCCTGCCCAATTGTTTCTCCCAAAGTAAAGTCTCCTCCCATCTCCATTATCCAGCCAGTTCCTTAAGCAAAAATTAAGTTATCCTTGATTCCACCCTTTCTGTCATGCCCCCGTATCCAATCCGTCGGAAAGAACCACGGGCTTTACTTCCAAAACATGTCTAAGTTTCCAGCATTTTCACCCCGGCCTCCCTAGTTCTCAGTTGGTGGACTAGTACCAGCCTCCTAATTTTCTGATTACTTCTCTTTCTCCTCCACATTCTCAACAGAGAGCAAGTGTCTCAAAGTATGGATTAGATCACATCACTCCCTTGCTTAAAACTGTCCAATGATGGACTCTGTACTCAGCACGAATCCAAACTCCACAATCAGCAAAGCCCTACCTCTCTTCAAGTTCATCTCAGGGCTCTCACTCCAGTCACAATTACCTTCCTGTTTCTTGACCCAGCTTTAGGGCCTGCTGCAGAGGTGTTAACAAGCAGGCCCAAGGTTACCATCATTAGGACCGTTGGCTAGGCTGGCTTGGCCCCTGGCTAGTGTGTAAGTATGCAACTTTGGAAATGTTCTCTATGTTGACAAGGCTGTTTTGTCCACCTGGGCCCTGAACACCTGTTTTCTTCTGGGAGCTGGTATTTCAGTAGCTGGGGCTAGTCTGTGCCTATGTGACCAGCCCCCAGTAAAAACCCTGGACTCAGAGTCTTGAGTGGGCCTCCCTGGGGAGAAACACTGCACCTGTGTGTTGCATCTGGCTGCTGGAAGCAGGTTCTGTGAGACACCTGGGAGAGAGGGCTGGGGAGCCAGAGAAAACCTGTGCCTGGATCCTCTACACTCTAGCTGATGTGTCTTTTCTCTCCTTGCTGATCACTGTAATAAACCATAGCTGGGACCTGTGATTCCTTCTAGTGAATCACTGAATGTGTAGTGGTCCCAGGAACCCCAAGACAGGCCTCAGCCTGGAGCCCTCAGTTTATCCCTACCTATCTTTTTTTTTTTTTGTATCATTCTCCGTTTAGCTAAATGTTACCACCTTTGAGAAAACACTTTATTTTTGTTTAAATTGCCATCACCTTGTTTGCTGTTTTTTAAAATTACATTCATCACAACCTCAGATAGTGTTATGTTTGAAAATTTTACTTATTTATTGCCTGCCTCTCTCTAGAACGGGAGTCAGCAAACCTTTCCTATCAAGGGTCAGAATAAGAGAAAAAGTGAAGATATGAAGGTAGTTATGTAATAAGAGAAAATAAATTTCCACAAATTCTTACTGATGGAATTCATTAAGCAAATTTTTTTTATAATACAGGTTTACTAATGAAAAAAATGAAATTATTTTTTAGGAATAATATTTCAATTAAGTGAGGTTTAAAATCAGAGTTCTTTATAATCAAAATCAATTGCAAATGTTTAATGATGATCTATAATAATTTTATACATTTTGACTCTGAAAATGTCTCACACAGGTGCAAATTCAAATATCAATCCAAAGCATATGACTAAGCGAGCATTTTAATCACTTGGAAGGCATTTATAGAATTCTAGTAGGGTCCTGTTTTGATATTTGTCTTTTAGCATGTAGCACACTGCAGAATAGTCCCTTTAAATTGAAGATCAGATGGAAGTTCCTCAATTGTACAGGTATGTGAATTTTTTAAATATGGAAATTTTATTTGCACTTACTCCAAGACCTGAAAAATGACACTGGAACTATAGTTTGAGCCCCTGTAATATATTTGCTGCAAAATGTGTGGGAATGGAATCTTGCTTCTTAATTTCTGACAGTTCGAAAAGAACAGAATGCAGTTTCGGGTTCCTTGCAATTCAAACATTACTTGTCATCAAATGACTTTACTACAATATAAGTTGCACATATAAGCACTGTAATTGTAATTTCAGATTGTAATTGTAGTTTCCTTGAAACTTGAGGTTGAATTCATTAAGGAACATTATTAAGTCTGTGTTAAAAACTGATTTCCTAAGCCACTGAGTTTTCATACTAGAGATTGAGGGCAGTTTATCTCATTCAGAAAAATTTAAGTCTAGGCTCTTAGCTCCAAAAATTGAATAAAACTTGACCACCAACTAAACCACTGAACTGCTGTGAAGATAGAGCAAGTCAGAGCATTCAACTTCTATTTCTAACATAAACTCATGGAACTGATGATGGTTAAGTCTATGGGAGTGAATGAAGTTAATGGCTGACTTCAGTAACAAAATATGGAGGTTCAACAACATGGGACAGATTGAAATTCGTTTCCACTAACTACCTGCTGATGAATAATAACACAATAACCCCGATCTTGAGTGTAATCAAGAGAGTAAGGACTTTGCCTGTTGTACTGGATACATTTGTAGTTGAATAGCCAAATTACAAAGTTATGCTTAATGCTGGAAGAAGAAAGGGAAATAGATACCAATAACTGAGAAATGTTTTCTTCCTAAACTACTAATTCTTACTATATTATGTAAACTAATATAATAAGTTGTTACTGTATTATAAAAGTTGAGTTGAAAAAGCCTAGTTATTAAAATATCTAGAAACAATGAACACATTGTTCATGGATTAGTTATTTAAATTCACAAATGCATGGTCAAAATCAACAATAGTTTTTTAAAAAATCTTTAAATGATCTGTTCATCTAATATGTACAACGGGGACAGCATATAAAATAATAAATTTCTTAAAAATTTTATTTTTAAGTTAATAAAATTTATTGATTCATACTTAAGTTTTAATCCCACTTCCACTCTTACCAGCTATATAATATTTTCAAGTTAATACCTACCATGAAGAATTCTTGTGATGATTAAATATATAAGATATATAAAGTACTTACGACAGTGCTGGGCAAATATGAAAGGTAAAAAATATTAGTTTTATCTATCATTATTATAGACTGGGCTCAGTATCATGACATTAAAATGATATATTCTTCATTTAAAAAAAATCCAAAATAAGGTCAAGTATCTTATTACTGTATAAAAATTTGGACTCTCATTATTAAAATATAAAACTAAAACAGAAAATAATTAATTTTCCTTACCTGACATATCTGCTGAATCACCTAAAAGGGAAAAACAGCAGAAAAATAATTATCCACAAATAATGTAAATACTAAAAGCTAAATTTGTAAAACCTCAATTATCATAAAATAGTGATAATTTTAAAATAATTTAAGTGTTATATACAAAATTAAATTTATGTAAAACTGAGTCAACTGTAAGTGAAGTCCATAATTTCAATTATACATATATATTAACATTCTATGTACATGACCTTTAAAACTTTGAGTAAATTATTTTCTTTGTATTTAATGAGCTACATGAAATTTTAACAATATTGATACATTTTAAATTGATATGACCCTCATTTTGGTTACAAAATGAATGGTTAATAGACTCCTTAAGGTTATAATGCATCTCTACTTGAAGGGAAGAATTAGATGTAAACCTACTGAGAGAATTGATGGCAAAAGTTACCAAATAACTCAAGAAAGAAAAAGTTCTTAATTCAGGCCACAATTTAACCCCTTTCTTAATGTTTTCAAATAAACATTTTCTATATGAATGAAAGGTTGCAAAGAAAGACAACATAAAAGTCTATGCTTGTTATATTTGTGGTGGAAATATCTACTGAATGAAATTTTAGAAGCAGAAGTCTTCAGCAAGAAAAAGAGTAAAAATTTAGGTATCCTTTCAAGATAGATGATTGTTCTTTACTTTGGTAGAGCCTTATGTCCTATGAAATAATGATTTCAAGGACATATTGACAATGCCGGCCCATAGTGTTCTGATATGAAATATAAAAGAGAATAAAGTAGCTGACTGCTGAACAGGCTACTCAGGAAATATCACTTTCAGTTCTGAACGTGCTCTGATAACCACCAAATGGAGAGAGGACTTGAAACTAGTCCACATGAAGAACGGTCAAAAGACTCAAGGTGTTTTGTTTGGAGGTCAGCCTTGTCCCTGAACACCTGCAGACCCTGGGGCAAGAATACAAATAAAGACCTAAATATCACAGGCCTAAGTATTTTCAAGCTGTCAATCAAGATAACTTTAATGAAGCACTTCCAGAAGAGAGTTACGCTACTTCGTTAGCTGTGCAGTGATGATGCGGTTCAAGCATATGTGGAAGGACCCTTTATTGGAGATGTTATAGAGGAGATTCAAACGTTTAATGACAGACTGGATAAAACGAGGTATTTGGCTCTGAGATCCTTAGATTCTAGCCAAGAAAAAAAAAAGTTTGAATATGACTGACTAAAATACCACAAAGGCAAATATTTCAATTCCTCTATGATCTAGATGACTTTTGACAAAGAGAACCAGTGTCAGGCAGTGTTCTGTGCTTTGCGAATAGTAGACAAGCTTGGCAGGCAAAGTTCTGATTCAATTCTCTCTAGGTTCAGAAAAGAAAAACCCCTCACTCTTTCGTCTTCCCTTGAATCTATCTTACACTTTAGTGATCAGTAAAGAATTTTTATGTTTTGTGGATGGGCACAAGTGGGACAAGGCACAGGGCTATGTGCAGGATCTAAAATTCACCTCTGTACTGCCTGCACTTTGACCTGGAAAGAGAGAGATGTGGAGATAATTAGCCATTCCACGTTCCCTGTAGTGCTGACTTTCGAATTAGAAGAAGTGAGTGCCTCATTTTGTGTCAATTATATTTCAATTTAAAAAAAGGAAAATAAGCGGAAAAGAGACAAATTTCATGAAAGATTAATTTGTGACCACATTTCTTAACCAAAAGAGAAAACTGTGGCACTAATATGTTAGGGCTGCTAAACAGAAAGGGAGAAAGGGAAAGGAAAGAAGAAGGAACAAAGTTGGGGAAAGAAAGAACGAGACCTTCTAGAATTCTATTCACAGAATGTAAATTCCATGTAAGTAGAGACTGGGTTTTTTTTGTAAGCTGCTTGTATCCCCAGCACCTACAACAATATCTTTCACATGGTGGGTGCTCAGTAAGTTTGTAAATAAATGAATTTACTCAATAAAAATTAACTGAGCAATAATAAAAAAAGATAAGTATATGCCAAGAAGCACCAAACTAGGTGCTTTTGTGACCGAAATGGTAATAACATAATTCCTCAATCCTCATGCAGAGTGAAAATAAGTTTTCAATTTCAAAAATACAGTGCAAAAATGGGTGAGACCTATGTATTTATATTCAGAGATTAGAATATTTTGTATGTAACGGTGAAGTGTTTATCTTTCTTTTTAAAAGTAGAAAACTTTACAAAAAAGAAGAATTCAAGAGTCTTTGTGGTATAACTGCAGAAATAAGCAACCTAGAGAATAAGTATCAAATTGATAATTTTAGCACCTGTATGAAGATGAAGATTTTAAAAGCATACATTATCTTATTTAAGAAGAAAAAAGACACCTGGAAAGCTGGCTTAGCAACTGAGGCCCGCTGAGATCCAACGAACCTCATAATTTCAATAAGTTCTAAAAACTATGCCAGAGTTGTGAAGATCTGACTGATGGAATCTATGATGTGTACACAGTGGTCACTGATGGGTAGATGTGTCCTAATTAGACCTGCTAGCCTCTTATCATTTTGCTTGTAGAGTTATGGCCTTAATGTTTACATTTTCTATAATAAAAAACCAAAAAAACCAGCAGTCTGGGAGATTTCAAAACAGTTGGCAAATTAGATCGATCCCAGGAAAAGAAAAGGGCAGGGGGATTTCCTAATGTGGAACAGAGTCGGCGTCTCTCTCCCATCAGTCTAACTCTTGCTGACACAGATGTCCCGGCCCTCCGTCTAGTTAGTTCTTGGCCCCTTACTGACCTCTAATTCGTACTTTCTGCTTTTAAATTAAACCTTTTTGCTGAGCAGAAATTTCCGCTAAAGGACTAAATCCAACTATTTCAACTACCATAAAATAGCCTATTCTTAATTCTGAACTGACTGAACCAATTCGAATGAACAAAGTGAGAGAAAGGTACCTGAAGGAAATAACACGTTAAAGCCGGCTGTGTGCTTTCTGTGCAAATACATTTTGAACAATACACAAATATATTTTAATTTTTTCCTAGGATACTGAATTAACTTGAACAACCAATTACTTAAAATTGTTTCTTTTTAAAATATAGAAACATACCTACTTGGCCAGTTGCCACTATGTTGATAAATTTGGGGTGCTGATTAACAGTGAGGCACAGAATATCATCATTATGTTCCTGATAAAAACTCTGAGTCCCTATAAAAAAGAATTTGAGAATTAAATTAGAAAACTTTAAGACATTTAACAACCAAATGCACTTATGTAGAGCAATAAACTGCTATTTAACTTACATGCTTATTCAACACATTTTTGAGCACTTCCTATGTGCACCTCATCATAAGGATGGAAAAATGACTCAGACCCCTAGAAAGGGACAGAGCCCTAAAAGGCACAAACTTATGCAATGCGAAGCTAGAGACAGCAAGTGCCACAAGAGAGCCGAAGATCAAAATGCTATGGGAATTCACAGCAGAAAGAGTCTAATGATAGGCACATGGTATTCTCAGATTGACAGAGCAGATTCTGTGATTGCGAAGGTGAGTAGGGAAGGGAATTCTAGGTAAAAGAATACTTTAAGCAAAGGTACAAAGGCAGGAAAGTATTGGGTGTGCAAATAAATGGCTCATTTGGCTGAAGTATAGCATCATGAAGAAGTGAGAAATATAGTTGAAGGCAAACTGGAACTAGAATTATAGAGGATTTTGAATGCCAGCCTATTAAACTTCATATCCTGCAATCTGTGGGGAAGTACTGAAGAATTTTGATCACAGATGTAATCCATCTAGTAATAGTGACAGTAAAAAACTTTAGTAGACTTTGACCATGCAGCAGGCAATAAATGTAGACTTGTGCAAATAAAACAGGGGTGTAAAAGTTGGTAGGTTGGGTCCAGATGACAGAGGGCCATCAGTACGAGGTCCTCCAGAAAACAAAACAATTCAACGATAACGCTTAACAACAGATCTAATATTACTTTAAGACTTCTTCTCAAAATGAAATGGGCCTCATATTTTCCAAGGCTCGGGAGTTCAGTTAAAGGAACCAACAAGCGATCACATGCGCTGTTAGCTAAACTGGTAGACCACAAACATAGCGATGTATCCCCAAAACTGGAGAGGCCAAATCTCAGTGCTTGGTCTCCCCTCTGCCCTCGCTCCACACCCCATCATTAGAAAGGTGATTAAAAATGAGAAAAGTCAAGAAAATTATAAGGACAGTCACATGCTGCATTAACAACATTTTGGTCAGTGATGGACCGACTGCATGTAAGACGGTGGTCCCAGTAAGATTGTAATGAGCTGAAAAATTCCTATCACCTAGTGACATCCCAACATCATAGCACAAGGCATCACACGCGTTTGTGGCGATGCTGCTGTCAACCCACTGTGCTGCCAGTCATATAAAAGTACAGCACATACGATTACGGACAGCACAAAATACCTGCGAACCATAAAAAATGGCTATTTTACTGGTTTATGTATTTACTATACTATGCTTTTTATTGTTATTTTATTTTAAGTGTACTCTTTCTACTTAAAAGAAAGTCTGCTGTAAAACAGTATTCTGTGTTATACTGGCAGGCGCCTCCTGTAGCTCTTGTTGGCCGTGTTTCTTGATTGTATCATTTTTCCCATTGTGCTTGACTTAATCTCTTGCTGTTTCATTAATTGAGTGTGCCCCAAGTGTACAGTGTTTGTAAAGTCTACAGTGTACAGTACTGTCCCAGGCTTCGCATGCATTCACTACTCACCCACAGCAACTTCCCGTCCTGCAAGCTCCATTCACGATGATAAGTGCCCTTTACAGGTGTATGATTTTTTACCTTTTATACCATATTTTTTCTATGTTTAGATACGTTTAGATGCACTTACTACTTACCACTGTGTTACAACTGCCTACATTATTTGGTACAGTCACATGCTGTATGGGTTTGTAGCCCAGGAGTGATGGGCTGTACCTGAGCCTAGGTGTGCCACAGGCTGGACCATCTCGGTCTGTGTGAGCATGCTCTGCAAGGTTCGCACGTGTCACCTCACGACACGTTTCTCAGAAGGTATCCCTGTCAGTAAGCAGTGCGTGACTGCATACACATGAAAGTGTACTTACACATTTAGCCCTTTCTAGTTTTTTTTTTAATTTTCTATTTTCTTTGAAGTGTACATGAAGTCTCACTTAAAGAGGATTTTGTTTCTAAATGGTCTTTTTTAAATGACACAGATAATTAGATGGAAAGTTGCCACTGACTTCCTTGCGATCTTGGTGAATCTTTTTCTTTAGGAAACCAAAATACAAAGATATTAATGATTAATACTGACTAGGGGTGGGGAGTTATCACTCATATAATCTACTCTTTACCTATTCAGCATTAAGTGATCAGAAGAAAAAGCCAGAAATGTCTAGACTAGATAACCTCTATTTTTACTTCCAAATGTCAGACTTTATACAGTTTCTTTTTTTGGGGGGGGGGAAATAAAACAGAATTCAAAATTACATACTGAATGTTGCTAGAAAGCTATTACATCATTGGTCATCAAATGATGCTGAGAACTTCGCTTTTCACCAATCCAATCAGTTAAATAAACATCAGGAAATATTTTCTCACCTTATTGAATCGAACAAGGTATCATCAGTGAGCCAAAGGCAAGCAGCTTTCTTAGCTAGCTTCTTTGGCTTTCCAAAGCCTCAGCAAGAACACTACCCACCTCATCCCCACCCCCCAGCAGTCAACTCACCCAACAACATGCGACTTGCAATCACTACCAGAGCCAACCACCCAAACCATCCATTTTCACGTTAAGGTTATGGGGAAACAGAGTGAAGTTATGAATGGTTTCACTATAAAACTGCTTTTAACATAACAGTAAACCTTCACTTCTAACAGAGACCTGTGAGCACTTTGCATTATAAAAAGCCTTTTCTGCTGTTATAGCCCATCAAGACTGTACATTTGGTTACTTGAAATCATACTAGAAAGTTCTACAGTATTACATATTTATATTCTGGGCTCATCCATTTTAATAATTTATGGTTTTCACAAAGACTTTTAAGATGCTCAATAAAAAAAATCTTAAATTAAAAAAAAGTAGGGGATGGAGAATCAGGGTTTCCTACCTGTAGCAACATGGTGCAGAATTCCAATAGATGCAGTGTGATAGATTATATCATCACCGTCATTTAAGTAGTGGACATTATTCCTACAGTCTCTGCCTCGATAGCCAAACACAAGCTCCAGCACAAGGTCCTGTAACAATGATAAAACTATTAGACAGTCCCTCCCATCTAAATGTCCACAAGTTTTTGATGTGAAGAGTAGTGTGTCTTTGGTTAAAATGGAGGATGAGTTTTTAATGTTTTACAAATTGCAAACACAAAATTAAGCTAGACATACTTCTCTGTGTAACCTGTTTTGGACAGCTAAGACACACATTTCATAGTTTTCTACATAAAGTTATAAAAATGAAAAGGGAATCACCAGTCATCTGATTCTAAGATTTTTTTTTTTTTAGTTCTTAAGATTTCATATATTAAACACCGGGATACTTCTTGTGCCCCAGAAAAGAATATCTCAATTTGTGTTCATGGTTAGTTAAAAGGTCTGATCTGCATACACTACTCAGTATAAATTACGTCCAAGTGATATACATTTAAGGATCTGAACAGCACACCGATGTTGGTGCACAAAACCAAGTATGTCACCTGATAACTCATGCTCCAGTTCAGCAGATAATCTGGCTCCTGAAGTGTCCACCACTTTCACTGTCCTTGGGAGGCTGAGTGGGACAGGATGTGCAACCATCACCCTCCCATAGCCTTAAAACCTCGTTTTTGACCTGATTTAGCAAAGTTGGCTTGCTGCTGCTAATACTGGGGCTATGAAATGCCTGGAGAACTTTCCTTCTTAATTATTGTGGAACGGTTCTTTGGTTGAAAGTAGAGCCTTCACTGAACCCTAAAGTGAATACACTGCATGGGGTAAAAGTTCCTGATTTAGTTTAAGTATTAAATTTTTAATATGAATTCAAACCACTAAATGTAAGACATTGCAAAGGTGCCTGTGCTTCTGTCAGCCGTAAATCATTCACATAGATTTATATTTAGAAGTTCTCTGAGACACAGTTCAATTCAGGATATTATTCACGGAAAACTAAAAGGATGATGAATAAAATAAAAAGCAGCAGGATATCAATCTAAAACTCAGACTTGACAGTTAAGCAATCAATTTTTACAACCAAACAAAAGAAGATTCTTTGCAATGTTTATTTTTATAAAAAACGAATACTAACTACTTGGGTATTTTACAAAAAGGAAACAAAATAAACTCCAGATACATTGTAAAGAACAAGTCAACACCAGACAATGGGTTTTTCTCACCTCTATGGGCCTCTTTTTCTTGCCAACGTTGTTGGTCTGGAGTTTCTCTGGCTGGGGCGGGGCCCTGCTCACAGGGGGCCTAAGACAGGGAAGTGGGAATGAGGAAAGGATCGATCAGAGGCACCTGTCACTGAGCCTGTCACCTGCCCTCCAGGAAGAGATATCTGGCACGCCGTCCAAAAGTGAACCCCACCTGTGTTGCTCACTAGACTGTGATCTCTACATCCTGATATCCTCAAAAGCAAAACACTAGAAAATACTAGACCTCTTATTCATTTTAGTTTCTTTGCTATATATTTCATAACGTAAATATTATAATAGTATGAGAGCAGGCTGCTTATAAAAATATACAGCTGTTAGTTTTACATACTTGAAAACTGCTTGATGGGGTGCATTGTCGACAAAGCTTGGATTACTGCTTTAAAGTGTTGATCACAGTATCCCGCACATGGCAGGAACTCAATACTCTTCTTGAACTGAATTTTGAAAATATTTCTGCAAACTTTGTATATTGTTGGCAACAAAAATCATGTCAGTGTTCAAATCTGGACTCGTTACCTGCACCTCTGTGCCCTTCACCTTCTCCTCTTCCTGAAGTCTCTAGCGTGGTTGTGGCATCACCATCAATTAGTTAAGATGTTTTACAGTTACAAACCACTGTAAGCCACACGGCACTCTACAGAAGGTGATTACTCCTGCCTCCACCTCCTTCTCTTCCCTTATCCTCACTATTTATGAAACATGTATCAACCTTGCCCGCACAGTAGCCCTCAGGCTGGCCCTCCATCTGTTTCCTCTATGAGTTCAGGATCCGCTTACAACGCCCCATTTGATTCTCATATTGATTCATTAAATGTGGAGGCTCTTCCCTTAATACCTTCTATTTAATTTTTTAAAAACTCCACATCGTTTAGTTTTAATTCAGATAACTACTTTTCAAATGTTTCATAACCTGAACACTGAATCCAAATCAATCATCTATCAACTTCCCCCTCCAAATTTTAAGCTAGTAGTCAATTTGTAAAAACTAAATCAAGAAATGAGACAAATGAACTTTCCTGTGAAAATATTCCAACATTTATGAGCAAGACCATAAAAAGCATAATATTTGTATTCTTGAAATTATTTTCAAGTTATTTATATATAAAAAGCAAATGAAGTATTAGTATCTTAAATATGTAATATAAATGTATTTCCATATGTAATATGAAGCAGCATATAGAAGTATACAAGCATGGCTAATTGGTGGCATAAAAGTTAAATGGACTTAGAAGACAAAGAACTTCATATTACCACAAAATTTTGGTTTCAAACCTTTTTCAATACTTTTTGGATGTCTATAAATAATAAATGTAATTGACTTTATAATATTTAACACAAAAATATTTCTGCTAGGATCACTTTAGAGAATGATAGCAGCCTTGGCTTTTTTCCAAGTCATTTTGTTGAACTTGATTCAATATTATCATCTGACAGCTTTAAGAAATAGATAACTTTTACCTATACAATCCTGTGTAATAGTTAAGATATATTATTGCTTAAAATCATACAACTTGTAAAATTACTTATGTAGTATGAATCTAATAACTGAGATGTTATTCATTTCAGGAAGATTCATTTCAAAGGAGAAGAATGTGAAAAACTGAATAGAGGTGAAGAAGACCAAGTAACATAGCTCATTAATGGGAAATAAAAAAAAGATAAAAAATACAAAAATACAAAATTCAGCCTCATAAAGCATAGAAAAGAAAGAGAATTACCTGGAACCTCTTTTCAGCAGCGGATAAAAAAGGAAACAATTACAACAGAAATTTAAAATACTGGCAAAATACTTCCTACGATAAAATATTTTTACAAGTTTAATGATGCAGATAAATTATGTTGCATATATTAAAGGCCTATTGTTTTTATCACTGCATTTAAGAAAGGGCTTAAGTTACTTCGTTAATGGCAGAGGTATCAGAAGAAGGTAAAAAGGAAAAATAAATGAAAACTCAACATGCTCTTTGCTGTAACCATTAAAGCTTGCCATTCTTGTTTTTCTACAGTGCTATCTGAATTTCAAACAAAATATTAAAGCTTTGTTCTTGAGAAAGGGCAGTAAAATGTTAACAACAAACTTAGAAGGCTAGTAGCATGGCAGCCGCTCTTAAGGAAACTGTCTACGGAGTCTAGGCAACCCCTGTTCTGACCTGAGTCCAGTCCCATCGAGCAGGCAGAGCAAGTCACTCAGGACGAGGCTGGACCAAGGACTTTGCTAGCAAAGGGGGTAACTTAAAAAATTTTTTCCTTAATAACATAATGACCACAACAGAATAGGATGGGACACAGAAGTCATCTCATCCATCCTCCCACTGAAAGCAGGCATCTTCTTTACATGTCTAGGACATCCCTTTATTAGCAGTCAGTTCTCAATCTTTCTGGCACCAGGGACCGGTGCTCCTATGAGGATCTAATGCCCGATGATCTGAAGTAGAGCTGAGGCGGTGATGCTAGTGCTGGGGAGCAGCTGCAGATACAGATGAAACTTTGCTCACTTGCTCACCACTCACCACTCACCTCCTGCTGTGCAACCCATCCCTACAGGCCACAGACCGATACTGGTCTGTGGCCCAGGGGTTGGAGACCCCTGCATAGAACCAATGACAACTGGTCATCTAAACTCTGCATAAACATGGCTGGTGACATGTCACTTCTACATAAAAGCTGTTCAGACCCAAGACAGCAATTATATCTCCACTTAGTTTTATTTTATTTTTTTAGATAAGTGATTCCTACAACTTGTGGGAAGTGGCCTCCAAATTTCCTTCATCCTGAGCTTCCTTCTAGACCACTGTAAACTATCAACGTCCCTTTAAAATGCAGAGATCAGTCCTAAATAAGCGACTTCACATCTGAGATTAGATCTGAATATTTTATTTCCGTTAAAATAGGATTAGATTATACAGGCCTTTTTTAGAAGTTACATCGCACTCTAAATTCACATCCTGTACACATTGCCCCTTGCATAAGGCAGATAATTCTTGCTGTCTGCCAAATAAATTAAGGAGTACCTAATACTTCAGTTTCTGCACAATCTGGTCTCAAATCTACTGTTTTCATCCTTATCTTCCAGCATTTTCCTAATGGTATCTCTCTCTTTTTTTTTTTTTTTACTTCTATAGTAGACTAGCCTTTCCTACAATGTTCTTTTTCATGAACTGTTTGAAGATACTTTCATGTCACTAAAAGTAGCTATAAACAAAGA
Organism: Macroglossus sobrinus; assembly: GCA_004027375.1. Classification (NCBI taxonomy): domain Eukaryota; kingdom Metazoa; phylum Chordata; class Mammalia; order Chiroptera; family Pteropodidae; genus Macroglossus; species Macroglossus sobrinus. Next base: position 676,668 of record PVKZ01000615.1, read on the forward strand.
GTCCTTTCTTGCCCATATTTCATTAAACACACAAATACCATCACTGCCCTATGTTACTGTTCTTAAATTAATGAATATATTAAACATGCATTAAATGAAGCTTACAGGTTTATAGATGAAAGTTTATGAAATGTAGAATTAACAGTTTGTTTTATGAGCCTCTAAAACTTAAGAAAAAACTAAAACTATCTTGAGTATAGGAGTTTATGAGACGTCAGCTATAAAACCAATGATTATAATAAAGACTTTCATAACGATGCCTAAATACTGTATCTAAAAAACACCAGCTCTTTTGTAGGATTAGTCTTATTTTGTTTTCTGCTTCTTTCTTGACAAATTTAGTTTCTTGTTTTACAGGGAAAAAAATCAATACCTTAATACCATGGAGACTAAAAGAGTAAATTTTTGAGTATTTTCTTTAATAAAACACTTACCTTACTACCCCCTGCCTTCAACAGGAGCAGGAAGAAAAGAGAAAACATATTTGAAAACTGATTAATAAAATGTAGCAGTTCAGTAAAGAGAATAAAGGCAAGATGACAACAGAATTTTAAAGAAATACAAACATGCCTAATCTTATGTTTCATTTGTTTGAATATTTTTATTCAAAACTATTGGAAATTTGATTGACAAGAAATTACTTTAAATACATAAAATTTGCTTCACAAATATTTATAGAAAAATAACAGATTAATGTCATTTAGGCAAAAAGACCCCACAAAAATATAAACCATGTTTAGTAATTATCAAAGTGTCATCATAGTTTCTTTTTAAGTGGATAAAATATTTGATAAGCATTTTACTGTTTATAAAGTATTTTGTTTCATATTTGATGACAATATTTTATTTAAAATATGACAGCAATTATTTATAAAGACCATTTTCTCTCTTCATAAATATATTCAAAGTTGGTAAAAACAAATATCTCTTCATTTTTATTTCCTGTGATTCTTTCATTTTATAAAAAGAAAGACTCCTAACTATGAATCACATTACTGGCTTCTTCTGTCTTGGCATTTTCAGACAAATTTAGTAGAGTTTAATTATAAAATAATTTGAGAATCATGTGCAAAATAATTTCAAAACTAATTTTGAAAAGATTAGCTGTAAAAAATGCAAGCTGACAGCAAAGATTAAGTTATGACAGTGTCAAACCATTTTTTGTGAGCAGTAAAATATTTCCATCTGTTAGAACTTGGGTCACTCGACAATGAGGGAGAAAATTTAAGTGTTTTACCATGAAAAACGGCCTACAGATCAAAATTAGGTCACATTTGCTGACATGTCAAATTTATCTGACAAATGATAATGTTTTTCTTTAAAAAAACTCAATATAACAAATGAAAAAAATTTATGGGAATATCTAGAGTTCCTTCTTCTCTAGAATATACTTTTCATTTTTCATGAGTTGTGAGATATAATTTCCTTTAAGTAATATTAAGCACTATATTGCAAAAAGTCTAATTAGACTTTTACTTTGATAAATATATTAAATATAATATAGAAAAGATTTAATATATTTATTAAATATAATATATAAATGTTTAATGTATTTAATATATTTATCAAAGTAATATAGTTAAATATAAAAATATGTGTTGCCACCCTGAACAAGCCTGATCTCATCTGATCTTGGAAGCTAAGCAGTGTCGGGCCAGGTTAGTACTTGGATGGGAGACCACCTAGGAAGATCGAGTGCTGTAAGCATAAAAAATAAAAATAAATAAAAATAAGGGATTGTAAGCTGACAGGATCCTTGCAGTCTGTGAGGTCAACCAAGGGTTTCCTTGACTAAAACAAACAAACAAATAAATAAATAAATAAATGGATGTAGTGTTAATTAGTTTGTGAATATTTAATTTCAGAAAGTTTTTTAGTATTAATCAGGGTATCTCCTCAGGTTACTCTGTATTTCATTTCAAGAGAGGGATGTCATTGGTGAAGATCTACTAAATTCATTATTTCATTTAAACCTTGAAATATTTAATAAATTAGAGATTATCATGATCATTTACCTCTAAGGAAACTGAGGCTCAGAAAAAAAAATAGTTTTTAAAGGTCACACACTGGTAAATAATTAAAATGAATATTTTAACCCATTTATCTGAATCCAAAAACCATGTCCTTTGCACTGTATGATACTGCCTCCTACCAAGTTCCTTCAACCTTGAATCCTGTACAAGTATTTAGAGTATGGTATGGCTGGCTTCCTTGAAATGTATCTCTAACTTATTACTTACTTTGCCTTTTTATACAGGATGACAACATAGATTATCACTCTCTACCCACTTTCTGTAAGATGACTCCCCATTGCTACTGCCTGAGGTACACCATCAGTAAACGGGACACCCAAAAAAGAAGTTGGGGCATCATCACCTCAAAATTCTACCTAGTACCTGGGGTAGTCAGCTCAACAGAATGTCTAGTTCTCTCCCACTTCTTCATCACTATCATGTATCATCTTACAACTTCATCCTTTCCCTTGAATATTAAACACAAAATTGCAAACTCCAATCCCCCTGCCAGTGTTTCCTTGCGATGTCATTTCTATCTAGCTAGGCTCCAAAGCTCTTCAGCACTACCCTCACCAACGATACATTCACTTGAATTTTCCACAGATTCTATTCAACGTGAATGCATACCCTTTCTTTTTTAACTTGTCCCTCAAATATTCTTGCTAACTTATAATAAAGTTTTCCTCATCACAGCTTTCTACAGAAGAGGTCACTATTGTTTTTACCTCCCATGCCCTCTCTGTTTCTCACTGCTGTTTCTGGATTAGTTTTCCTTTATTCATTTTTTAAAAACTCGTTGCTTCTGAAATCCATGCCATTCCCTGATCCATATACCTCTTTATTGTCTTCTATCTTCCCTAATGATTTTAAGAGCCTCAGGCTCACAATTTCTCTCTTGATCTGTGACCGAGCTCAGAGACTTTTATTAAAAAGTTCTCTCTCCCCATAAAACCACTGTGTACATGTCCTTATTTTTGATTTGCTGATTTTAGACAAAGACCAATAATGCCCACTAGAGACAAGCTATACTTTGACTTACCTTTCTGGAAAATTTTAAAATAATTTTCTATCTTTGATTAAAAGCACATAGCTAAAAAGGCCTTTTGAAAATATAATCATCTCTCTGTTTGTGAGCTTACTAAAAAGTACTTGGTATTGGCTTCAATTTTTATTATCTTCCCCAACCTCATTGCATATATTTATAAAGGTTAGCAAATAAGATTCCTGTAATCATACAGATTTTTTTACATAGCATCTTTCCCTAAACTACTTGCAAAAGACAGTGTCACCACCAAAAAGTATTTAAGGACAAACATGTTTTCTAAGACATGCTGAGAACTGTATAATGTGAGTACCACCATTACTCAGCTAGCTGTTGCAAAAATTTATTCAGTTAAACAATAAATTCAATTTTAAATACTAATAACTTTTTCTTCATCTAGTTTTAAACTTGATTGTTACCTCTCATCAATTGAGGGTTCTTTTTGTTGCAAATGAGGCTTGATCCCAAACATTGGACGAATATTTGTTGATAAGGCTCTGATGGTGTAACTGATTTCATTCTCCCTTGTGACATCACTGTCATAGCCTACCATTAAAATATAAGAATTATTCTCCAAGTGATAACTGAAGACACCAGTTATAATCTTATAATTTGAATATAAGAGTGTTCGATGATATGAAATAAATTAATTGTATTACAGCCGAATTATGGAATAATATACAGCCAGTAAAAATGAGATAGAATATTCAATGATATGTAGCAATGTTTTCAAAGTATTACTAAGTGATAATAGCAGGCTACAAAAAGTTCGATATGATACCATTTTTTAAAAAAAGTACATAAACACTTATATCCATATTAATATACCCCAAATATTAACAGAAATTGCCTCTTAATGGTCAGATTATGGACGTGTTGATTTTTTACTGCAAAATGTATTTTCTAATTTTTCTATAAAGAGCTGGTACTTCTGGTATATTAGGAAAAGTCAAAATTATTTTAAAATATAAGGTTAGATACTATAAATTTATTTTAACAGTACATAAGGATGATTATCTTACATTTGTACATAAAGAATATCTAAGTCATCAACACATAACAGTTTGTTATTCCTGAGTCACGAAACCAATTATGGCATTAAAAAGACCAAAAAGACTAAACTCACAATAATTCGAACGTTATTATTACTTATTTTAACTTCAGCAGTTTAAATCAGTTGTAGTAAATTTTTCTATATTTTAATTAAAATTAAGATATTGTAAAATGACATACCCCCATCTTCTTCAGAATCTGTATCAGATTCTTCACTATCACAAGGCCTTTTTTCTCGATAGCCCTCCATTTCATTTGTCCAAACCATTAAAGACATATCCGCGCCTCCTAAGGTAACCAACATGCTGTCGTCATATGTCCAACGAACATTTGTGACATGTGTGCTATGAGCCACATACCTCTTAAACTTTCCAAATTTCCCCTAAAAATAAAAAGTCAGTCTTTCTGAGAAATTTCATTACTTGAAAACTGTTATAATTGTGAATTTCCTTAATGTATGATTTGAAATTAATCATCACAAATGCAACTCACAAAAAATAAGAAAATACTGAAAAATTCACTAGACTAAAAAATAACAATTCCCAATCTGGCAAGGACAGGATACAACTAGTTTACACACTGCTAGTACCATGGATGAATATATTTTTAAAGAAAATCAACTTGATATTCTGCATTAGAAGCAAAAAAATGTTCTGACCTTTGACTTACCAATCCCCCTTCTAGAGATCTATTCTAAAAATGTTATGTGTGCAAAAAATATTTACTAATGTATTTATTTATAGCAGTGACAAACTTTTAAGTACTTTAAATGTTCATCATAATACTAGTTAATGACAGTGTGTATCTATGGAATAGTATATATCTATGAAAAACAATGGCTATGCAGATGTAACACTGTTGGAAATAGACACAATAATAAAGTCAGAATATAAATATCTATAAACTGCATAGTCATATTAGCAAAATTAATTATCAATCACTTTGTTATATACTCATGTTAATATCTTTTCTCTTAATTCATTAGTGTTTCTGTTCATAAGCACCACACACGGGAGTGTATTTTCTTTTAAAAACCAAGAAAAATCCAAGTTATAGATACTGGCAACTTTCAGATCTAGAAAGCCAGCATTACCAATGCACAGAAGCACATTTCAGATTAATGCACCATGAGCAGGTTTTAGATGGACGTCTTTTCAAGGATGTTAAAATAAGAAATGTTCTAAATATACAAAACACAATGCTAGCTCAATCAGTGAATTCTCTGGGAATAAAGACTCTTAACAAAAATTATCTAAAATAAGAGAGGGATCTGTCAATAAAATACCACAAGAAGGCAGTTTCCCTAAGATTTTGTGGTTCTTACTATAGTGAGGTGAAGGAGGAGTCTGTAGACCAATGTCCTAGAACCTATCCTTGGGGCGTCTACACCATCTAGAATGCCACAAGTGAAGTTTCTGACCAATTGGTATTTTATCTGAACAAAATCTTATCAACGAAAGTTCTACCAGCTAAGTATGTCTAAAACAGGAACCCATGGAATACATTCTTGGGCACCTGAGTTCTCTATGAGATTTTGTAAACTTGTGTTTTCATTTCAATGAACTAAAAATTGTAATATGAGCAATTACCATCATGATTTGAATATCGTATATGATTTCAGTGCCCTATTTCATCAATTTATCTTTACGCTCATGTTGGTGCTAAATTATAATATATATCTTAGTTTGTGACAATTAAGTAATAAACGCATCTGAATTTTACACATGAATTTTATTTTAGTGCTAAGTGAAAGCCTAGTGTATCTTGGTAGTCTGAACAGAGGAAAGCAGTAAGAGAACTGAGTCACACCCAGTCGCATAGGCGTGTAATACTCCATGAATCTGTACAGTTTTTAGCAAAATAACATCATTCATCACATTAAATTGATGCTGTTTTCTTAAAAATTATGCAGGTGTTGTTATTTATATTATTTTGTATTTTAGTTAAAACATATTAAACTTTAGAACTGTAAAAGTAATGTTTATATTAACTGTTAATGATATATATTTAATCAAAAGAATTTTAAAATTATTTAAGTTAATATTAGGCATACAAGAAATACTTCCTCTAAAAGGAACATCTACATTACTCAGCACTGAGAAATGTATATATATTGTACAGTGCAAAATATATAACTTAAGCCATGGAATCATAAATTACAATACTAGATAAAAGCCATAAATATGTCAAGAATAGAAACATAATTTGGAAACTTTCACATTCAATTACATATTACCTACATAATATTCATATTACAACAATGAAATGCTATGAAAGAGCATTACCTTAACTCTTTTTATAATTATATTAGGAGAATTCAAGAAAAACACATACTTTAGCAGGAAATCTAAATAACTTCACGAATCCTAAATCATCCCCAGTAGCTAGAATCATCCTGTCACTGGTGAGGCAAGAGGCGGTTACATCTGGGACTTCTCCAGTTACTGGCCAGATTCCCTCACAGCATAAACCAAGCACACTTGTCCATGATGCCCAGCCAATTTTTTCTACCTAAAATGGGGAGAAAATGCTGTTAGTTTGCAATATCTAAACCTAAAAATTAACAACCAAATCTGAACATTTTCTTTGTAATTATATATGTGTCACAAGTAAAATTAAAATTTTAATTAATAAGTTATCGGCTGTCTTGGTATTATAATTTCCCAAGAATACTAGTTTCTGCAGAACGTTTTTAACCTGCCATTATTCAGGAAGTACTTATTATAGATCGATCCACTGTTTCAGAAGCTGAGCACGCAATGATAAGAAATAAGCGTACTTCTGCTCTTTGAATAATCAAGAAATTTAGTCTTACACTTCACATCTAAATGTCTACTAATACATTGTAAGCATGTTTTCCAATTAATCATTACCAGAATAACTTTTATTTACAATTCCTTCTTTACAAAGCCATTTCCATGTTAAATTTGTTTCGCCTCTCTTCCTCGGCCATATCATGTCAAAAATTTTTTGCTAATACTGTCAGGCACAAAAACTGAACGTAGTTTTTCCTTCCAATAGAAATTTGCCAACATGCATTTTAGTCATATGGGTTCCAAAAGATCTGGCAGACATGCCGCACTCCAATCTTAGATGTCATGTCTTCTATTTGCTATTGCACGCTTCTTGTCCTCTAAGGAAAGTAACTGAAGTATAGTGAGACCTACAAGCGACTCATTCTTTTTATGAATAAAGCATCTTTTCCTGCCGTCTGACCCAATAAGATAAACTCACAAAAAGAATCTCCATAAACTGAATAATCAGAGGACAGGCTTCCCGTGTAACTAAACGACGGAAGGCAGGCATCAGTTTTCTAACCACTTCCCATCACGTCAATGTCACGGGCACTCCTGCCCGTCTTCCTACCTCCACGCTGGGGATGCTCTGTCTTTTTCCTCGGGGAGCCTCAAAGAATAACTGTTCTTTAGCACCAGTGTTGACCTGTAAAAGCTTTCCTTAAAAAAAAGTTAAATATACATATACACATATATATAATCCTATATTTATAATTTTATAGTTTTGTTATCTTAAATGAGACCATTCTAAGCATAACATGCAAACATGAAACTATAGAGAAAATTTAATAAAATTAAATTTTACCACTTAAACATATAAGCCTTATATGTTAAGAAAATACAAGTAGTTAATAAAAATTACAAAAAGCCTATGGTGACTAACAATTTAAAAATGCAAATTAAAAAGAAAAAATGTCATTTTTAATCTTAACCATGTCAAAAATTGAAAAAGAATTAACAAATCCAGTTGCTCTTATGGGTATGAACTCTGACGTTGGGCATGTAACCTGACACAAATGTTCTGGAAGGAAATTTGGCATTTGAATAAAGTTTACAAATACAAAAAAAAATACACACACACACGTGTGTGTATAAAATATAAATACATTTACATTTAGTATGATGTTTAATTTCTATGGAAAAAAGTAAGCTTAAACTTAAAACATTTTCCTCTACAGTCAACATACATTAAAAGCATTTGATTTTCTTAATCCCCATATAACTAAGTAATTAAATTCATAAGTGGTTTAGTTTTTGTGTATGAATATACATAAAAACTATTTCTGTTATGCATATTTTAAAAATTCTAGAAACATTTTTAGAACTTTTTTTAAAAGTAAGTATATTTTGTTTAACTATATTTAAAAAATTCATCTACAGTACTAGATTTATATAGATGAATACATAAAACAAAAATCCTTAAAAAAAAGATCACTTAAAATATTTAGCATTTATCCGAACTTATTAAACACTGTCATATGCCATGCAGCCTCTAAAAAACCAAAGATAGTTAAATTCTGTATGTTATACAATTATGACTATATTTAGGAAACATATTTTATATCAAATGCTGGAAAAATGACTTTAAAATCTTCATTAACATATCTATTTTCCAAATTTTAAGTTACTATTTATGTCAAGCTTATCTGACAAAAACCAGGACAAATGATTTTTAAAAATTGTATAATATTTGAATTATACCAGAAGTACTGAAAAGTCTAAACTCATAACACTCATTTTCAGATGTGAAATAAAAAAGTGGAAAATCATTTTGAAAATATCTGCTTTTCACAATGCTTTTGAACTCATCTGTTAGATCACTTTGTTTCCATAAAATAGCTAAATAAACAGTTATTTAAATTCTTACCTCTAAAATCCCAGTCAATATGGGTTATGTAACTTGTAGCGCCTTTGCATATTCCTACTCTTTTACTGCTCATTACATTGTATATATCTATAAAGCTGTCATGGGATGCTACGGCAAGGTATTTCCCAGAACCTATAACGGAAACATATTTGATTGACATTTTATACACTTAGAAATACTTTTTACACTGTACAACTAGAGTTGATTTTCTTAATATTTTTGAGAGGAACTCTTGGGTGTTTTGTAAGCTAGAACAAGATTATGTGCCAAATGGCAGATGGTAACGTATTTTTTCAGGTACATTACAATTAACAAAATAAAATTGTTTTTTAGTGTAGTGAAGTGGTTCAGTGAAAAGCAAATGTCGAAAATGATATATAATGTAATTTTGATATACTTTACGTTTAATCAGAAACATAAAAACCCTCCAAATTTAGAACAGAAGTAAACCAACATAGGTAAATTTTGCCTTAACATCAATAACTTCTAAATTACAGTAATGTTATAGTAACATTAATAATTCCTAAATTAAATTATTATGGATAATACATAAAAATTGATGAAATAAAATTAATGTAATTTCAAAAGCATTAAAAATATAATGAAGACAGTTCATCCAATCCCTTTTATGTTATAAATTAAGAAACTGAAGCTCAGAGAAGTAAGTGCCTTGGCCCAAGTCCCACAGACATTTTAGTGACAGAATTGTCACTCAAGATATTTACCACTGTTCTAATAGAGTTTTTACCTCATCACACTGCCTATTCCAGTTAAAAAAGTAAAATTCTGAGATAAAATAACAGTTAATAAAAATTACACATTGATATATTTATTACCAGACCCAGTTAATAACCAAATGTGATTTCAGTGCACTCTTACCTGGTGAGAATCGGATATCTGAAATGACATCTTTCCTGTGGTGAAAAGACACGAGATCCTCTAGAGTATCTGCGTTGGCCAGTAAGAAGCTTCCATCACTGAGACCCACGGCTAAGGCTTTACCATCGGGGGAGAAACAGCAGCATCGTCCACCTAAAGGAGAAAGACAGGAGGTGTCGGGAGAATTCTTTTTATTAAAAAAAAAAAGCCATATGTTTAAGAAAACTTTAATTTCAAAGACGATCCCTATATTCAATACGTAGCCTCAAATCAATATGAAAAAAAGTCAAGGGATCCATATAATAAAGTTTTTACAACTCTAAGCAATACTACAAACCATTCTCTCTTCTGATGTAACAAAAGCGAGGACTGATATTTACCTTAAAAGAAATTAAGTTGATGAAAAAGAATGAGATTTTAACTAACATAAAAAGCCCGTGACACATGTAAAAATTTTATTTTGGGGGGTGTGGGTTGCTACCCTTATGGTTTCTATCCAATGAATCAGAAGTTTAAAAAATAAAGCTATCTTTATAAAATTGCTTTCAAATTTAAAAACATCTGAAAATAGGCAATTATTAGTTTAAGCTAGGAAGACCCATCTACACATGTTTCAAAACCACACATGAAGAAATAATGATGTTAACATTAACTTTACAAAGCAAGGGGTAATTCTGCATCAGCAAACACTCAAAAGCATGAGCTTGCCCTGACTGCAAGGGTAATATAGCAGTCATGTTCAAAAACCCTACGGCTTTTGGTATCTTGCATAAAAAACTTGGGTGGGGAGAGGTGAGGTACAGCTGTTACAGAATGAAAAATTATAGAATGAATTAAGAACAAGTAGTCATTTAATCATCGAGCATCCACTGGTAATGAAGAAATCTAGGATACGCTTTCTGAGATTTAAGAGTCAGGAGAAGATGATGACCTGGAACACAGTGGCAGTAATGGAGGTGATGAGAAATGGAGGAATTTGGATATATTTTGAAGATAGAGTTGGCAAGACTTTGACGAACTGGGATGTAAAAGAAAAAGATAAAAGTTGAGGCTACACTTTTGCATGAATAGTGATGCTGTTTACTAAGATGCGAAAAACCAGGACAAGTGTTTTGTACCCGTTAAGTTAAGGATGTCTACGAGAAACTCAAGTGAATACATCAAGGAGCCAGTTTGAACAGCAATACTCCTTGGAGCTCCAGGGAGAAGAATAAGCTAGATATATAAACATGGGCGGTAGCAGCATACAGACAGTATTTACAGCCAAGGAACTTGATAAGAGCTTGTTGTTAATGTATTGCTTCTCAGCTCCAAAGTCACTCCTCTTCTTTCCTGCTATGTAATACTGGCGCTGGATCCTGTACACATTTTTCCTTTGCCGGCTGATTTGATTTTGACCAGTAGGTGGTGCTGTGGGGCCCTGAAAAAGGAAGGGACTTTTTCTTCCAAGGTGCTGAAGCTAGTGGACCAATGAGAGGGCAGGGTGGGGTCCGAGTGGGGATGAGGGAGTTTCTCCACCACAAGAGCAGATCAACTCCCAGGCAAATTTCTTTTGCACTGGCAGGTTGTGTGGTCCTGTGGCACCTACACCAGGCTCTGAGTCTCAGCCCTCTCAAGGTCATCCCCTGTCTGCTGTCCACCAGCCCTGCAGGTGGTAGCTGCTTTCTACAGTCGCTACTTCTCCACTCCTTAGAATTCTCTTTTATCCCTTTTAGGAGTTAACCACCTTTCACCGAACAGTTCTTCAAATCAAATTTCCCCTGTTCGAATTTTTGGGGTGGCTTCTGTCTCTTAATGGAGATAGAGTCGGGACTGACAGCTGGTGTAGTCGTGTCTTTCGGCTTGAGCACAGGGCTCAGTCCTGCCAACGGGAGATGCGATGCTAGCACTGCAAGATAAGCACTGGCATAATGATTAATCAGATTATCTCTTGTGATTGATTATGATGAAACCCAAGAAGTCCAAGAGGCTGTTGTCCTTGACCATTACGAAAAGATTGATGACTATGAAGACTGTGCTGTGCAACTGAGGGCATAAGAGCATTTCCAGAAAGAAGTACTAAGTTCCTTGTTAGACTCTTAGCACAAGAGTTTGTGCTAGGTCAGGATTCGTAGCAGGGAGACCTTCCACGGCACACCTAAAAGAATCTGACAGGACTGATACTGCTGAAAATTAAACACAGAATGGTGTCAGTTACAAATTTACAGAGTCAATGAATTGACAGACTCACCAAGCTTCTTATCTGAATGTCAGGGCATTGACAGGGAAGGAAAGGAACTTTGAAACTTGGAATGTGGACACCGGTTGGATTTAGACATAACTGAGAATCTTGAATTTCTGTGTTATTCTCAGTCTCACGGGCCAGTGCAAAGAGGCTTGTTCTCCTGTTTCTGAAAAGAATGGCATTCTGGGGCAGATGCCCTGTCAAGAGGATGCTCAATCTTCTTAAAAACCATCCCCACCAATCCTCTGCCGTCACTAGTCCCCTAACCTGGATCAAATGTAACATGCTCTAGGGGAGAGGTGGGTGAACTTCTGCTTCAAAGACCAGACGGTAAAGATTTTCAGCTTTGTGGACCATATGGTCTCAGCCACAGCTACTCAACTCTGCTGCTGTGATTCAAAGGCAGGCTGAGACAACACATGAATGAACGAATGTGACTGTGTTCTAGTAAAACCTTACTGATGAAATCAGGAGGTGGGCTGGATTGGATCCACAGGCTAACACCTGACGTAGAGGACTCCAAAAGCTTAGGGAGCTGAGAATGTTAAAGTAGATTTTTTATATGTAACCGGCATACCCACCCACCATGTACATCTTCTAAAAAGTCTAGAAACTAGTCCTTTCATGAAGGCGCTGAGGAATCCATGAAGGGTAGCGTCTGCATCCTGGAAAAGCTCTGTGACTGTCCTATGTAGGGTCAGGAACGGGAGATGTTGCCATTAACATGGGCTCCCTCAGTCAACAGAGATCACTGTAAAGAAGCCAAGAGGTATCGGTGAACCACCAAATGTGAGGTAGATTCTTTTTCCCCAAAAGGGCAGCAGGGATGCTCAGATAATTGAATGTTCTGACCTGTGGGGATTTCCGGGGGTGGCTACTCAGTTGTGGTGTCTCCAGGAATGAAACAGATGAGCAGGCTACTAGACTAGCATCTGATCTATACAACAGAAAAAAAAAAAACCCACACCAGATGGCTAAAAAACCTGACCTAAATCACCACAGTGGACAGTCACAGATTCTCAACCGGTTTTCAGACCTAAGCCTATTCATATACTCAAAGCCCCGTGATTAAGGGAAGACGAGGTCCCACTGAGAAAGAACCCTGAAGAATTGCCATAAGTATATAATGTAAATTATCCTCCAAGGATCCGTGAGCACTTAATAGAAGAGGAATATCCAGACTTTCAGGTATTACTAGATATGGACCCTGAACTGACACTAATTCTTGAGAAACAGAACACTATTGTTATATACCATTCAAGTGGGACCTTATGGTGACCATGTGCAAGATTTGAATCATGGTGGACTCGAGTAGTCCGTGTATCCCACCCAATTCCTGAATTTGAACAGATAAAATTGGCAACTGGTAGAATTCTCTCTACTGGCTTTGTGATCCACGGGATAAGGGTCATGAGGACAGAAAGAACTAAGTGAACACCCTGGGTCCTTTCTACCATGTCAATAAACCAGAAGCAAAACTGCAAGCCTGAGAATTGCAGAAATGAGTAACAATACCAATGACCTGAAATACACAGGAATGAGAATACCTATCACACACATCATTGTTAAAGCTTGCCTGCCTGGTCTGTGCTGAAATCAGATGGATTTTAGATAATAACTGTGAATATAATACATTTGATCAGGTCGTGAGTCTAACTGAAGCTACTCTTCCAGATCTTGACTAAAACAAATGAACACAGCCTCTAGCACTCTGCATGCAGCCACTGTCCTCGTTAACGCTTTTTGATCCATTCTGACTCATGAGGACCACCAGCAGCAGTTTGCTTTTACCTGGCTTGCATCTGTGCACACGGTCAAAGCCTTGCCTCAGGGCTATTTCAACTCTCCTGTGCTTTGCCATAATACAGTCCACACAGATCCTGATTGTCTTGATATTCCACAAAACATCCCAATGGTCCACTACATTGATGACAATATGTTGAATGGATCTGGAGAGCAGGAAGCAACAAGTACTTTAGATGTCTTAGTGAGACATAAGTGAATCAGGAGAGTGGCAGATAATCCTCACAATAATTCAAGGCCCTGCCACCTCAGTGAGGTTCTGGGGAATCCAATGATCTGGAGAACATCAAGATATGACCTCCAAGGTGAAAGACAAGTTGCTGCACCTTCCATCCATCACCTACCACAAACAAAAGGACGAGATGCTTGGTAGGCCTTTTTGAAAGCAACATACACCACATCTGAATGAGCTGCTTCTACCCAGCGTCCCAGTGACTTAAAAGGCTGCCAGCTTCCAGCAGGGACCAGAACAAGAGAAGGCAAGCCGATTTTCTACTTGGGCCTTATGATCCAGCAGATCTAATGACATTCAAAGTGTCTGTGATACATAGGAATAGATCCTTTAGAAAGCAAGAGAATCATCCTGCAGATCTCTCAGATTTGGGAGAAAATCCACGCCTTCTTTTACAGATAACTATTTTCCTTTTAAGAAGCAGCTTCTGGTTTGCTACATGTCTTGTTAGAGAGTAAGTGCCTAGCTAAGGAGTATCAGATGACTATGTGTCTTCGGTTCCCTATCATACACTGAAAGTTATGTGACCAAGCTAATTATAAGTTGAGTGCACACAACAGCGATCCATCAAGTGGAAATGTATGAAAGACCAGGCTTGGACAGATCTGGACGTTACAAGTAATTTGCATGAACAGGTAGCCCAGACTCCTACAACAATAATTCCTTCTGCAATGCCTTGTCTCCCAATCTATATCTTGACCTCACAGGTGTTCCTTATGATCAGCTGACAGAGAAAGAAAAAAAAAATCTAAGCCAGGCATACAGATGTTTCCATATAGTATGCTGGCACCCATCTAAAAGCATTACGGCCTCACTGAGGAGTGACCTTGAAGGGCAGCAGTGAAGGTCAAACTTTCCAGGGGACAGCACTTCAAGCAGCTCATTTGGTTTTCCATGTTTATAGTGAGAAATGACCAGATAGAGCTACAGATTTAATAGCAATTTTTAGCTGTTTGGATGAACACTTAAGAAGAAGAAGAAACAAGACTGAAAATGAGAGACAAGGAAGTCTGGAAAATATACGTGCAGAAGAAACTCTCAGAAAGGGCATAAGCTGTGAAGATTTTTGTGTCCCGGAGAACGCCCACCA
The DNA here is from genome assembly GCA_004027375.1 of Macroglossus sobrinus. NCBI lineage: Eukaryota > Metazoa > Chordata > Mammalia > Chiroptera > Pteropodidae > Macroglossus > Macroglossus sobrinus. The sequence continues at coordinate 691,668 of PVKZ01000615.1, forward strand.
GAGGGATCCTCTGCAGAGGAGACTCTCAGTAATCAGATGAATCACTTGCCTTATGGATATCAGGCAGCCTCTGTTCCTGGCCTGCCAGCGCGTTCTCAGCGAGCCCATGGCGGCAAGAATGCAGTCAATGCTTGGGTTCGAAATCACAGACTTCTCCTTATTAAGGCTGATTTTGCTGCCACTACTGCTGAGTGTCTCATCTGCTAATAGTAGAGACCAACAGAACTTCTGATATGGTGCTATCTCCAGGGGGACCAGCCAGACACCTGGTGCACGTGGCTTACACTGGACCACTTCCATCATGGAGGGGGGCAGAGCTTCATCCTCACTGGAAAACACACACGTTCTGGATTTCCCTTCCCTTTCCCTACACTTCTGCTAGCCCCATCATTCATGGACACACAGGATGCCTTATCTACCATCACCAAATTCCATGCTTCTGATCAAGAAACTCATTTCACAGCAAAGGATGTGCAGCATGAGGCTCATGCCCATGGAATTAACTGGTTTTATCACATACACCCAGAACTCAGAGAACGCTGCTAAAAGAACAATACGATAACTTGCTAATTTATGGCACCATTTGGGAAACACCCTGAAAGGCTGGGGTTTTTGTCTTCCGCTGACTGTTACCTATGGTGATGTCCATGTCACAGGCAGAACACACGGGGCTGGCAATCACGAGGTGGAGGTGGGAGTGGCTCTTCTCACCTTTCTATCGAACAACTGACTTGCACGGTTTTGCTTTGCATCCTGGCAACTCTGAGCTTTGCTGATTTGGTCCTCGCTCCCAAGAGCAGGAGGATGCTCTCACCAGGGGACACAGTGTTTCCACTGAGTGGGAAGAGACGGCCACCTGGCCAAGCTGGCACCTTATGCCACTGAACCAACAGGCAGAGGAAGGAGTTTTTACCCTTCTGGTTGGAATGAATGACCAATCCTGATGACCGAGCGGACACTTAGTCACTGGTACATAGTGAGGAAACAGGGGACTATGTCATCCCCGGGGAGTCCCTGGGAAGCCGTGGTCCTTCAACGGCCAGTGGTAAAAGTTTGAAGGAAAACAATGGCAACAAGAAAAAAAAAAAAAACAGGTAGAGAAATTGAGATTTCATATCATTCATTAATGAAGGTTTGGGTCACCCCACCAATTAAGTAGCTCCAACCAACTAAGATTCTGGCTGAGAGCAAAGCACGTATGGAATGGGTCACAGAAGAGGAAAACCACAGGCATCGACCACATCCTATAACAGTTACAGAAACAGGGACTGTAGATACACAGACACTTGTTATGTGCGTATATAAACCATTTACTTTTCTCTCCTTTATCTCCTTAATACTTTATAAAAGTTCGTCGAAGGTTAACTTTAGAATTTAGCCTTAAGGTACCAGAATATTCAGTAAAACTGTGACTGGATTTGAGAGTAACTAATTTAATCAGCCATGGCTGCAATGACTATTTGAACTGCATATCTTCTCTCTTTGTGGGGAAGGTAAGAATTCCTCGCTGTACCAAGGGTAGCTGCATCTCGTTCGGTAGAAACTGTTGGCAGGACGTGAGCATAAGGTTAGTTCCGTGGCGGTACTGAACTCCAAATGTGTGTATAAAGAAGCATCGGGGTGCTGATTAAACATAGAGCTACTATGATTTTATTGCCTCAGTTCCAAATTTACCATCCTTTGAGCTTTGTAGATTTTTCTTTTGCCAGCTGACTGCTTCTAAGTTTTGCCAATTGAGGCTGCTAGAGAGACACTGCAAGTTCAAAGCAGGAGAACGGCACCCCTTCCTTCTTCCAGTGATCGCTTTTACAGAACGAGGGCGCTGGCCTGCAGGGGGACTGCAGTGCTCCCCACAGTGTCAGCCCCCACTGAGTCCTCGAGCAAGTTTCCCCAGCCTCAGAGTAATGGCCCTAATGGTTCTGCTGTGATTTGCAGCCTTCCTTCGGCAAGATGCTCTGCCCACATTGCAGTAGCTCATAGTTCAACAGCCTTTGGCCTGGGTTGACTTCTTCTCCAAGCAGTGGTCCTGCCACTGGGTGCTAGCCTGCACTCTCTGGTGAGCTTTTCCTTCACCCCGTGACCACTCTCACTGATTCTACAGATTCAGGAAGCACAGCAAGTCCTAAACGGAAGAAGCTAAACCACATACATGCACAGTTTTATTAAACTATAGAACTGTAAAACAAAGTAAACGAAAATGGCGGAAACTGTCAACCAGCAACTGCAGAAGCAGTTACATTAGCATTCAATGACGAAAGTCAAAAATCAAACCATTTCAGACCAGCAGGGTCCCGAGGGTGGTGGTAATGGTTCACCCTGAGTGGCAATCCACTGCCTATTGAGAGTTTAAAACAATAATAATAAAACTAAATAAAAAAGTTTGCTTTTTAATTGTAATGTCAGTGATAAAATACTTCTGTCAGAATAGACCACCCTCATCACTCTGTTCTTGGTACGCCACTGGTGCAGAAAAAGGAAGCTGAGGGCATTTGCAATGAGTCTTTAGTAAAGAAACTCAAAGACTGTGGTTTAGGAAGAAAAAAAATAATAAAAGTACAAAAGTCTGAGATACAAGAATAAAAGGTGAACAAAGAAACGTACAAGCAGAGATAACCTAAGTAGGCACTGACTTCATAAAACAATAACATCCATCCGATTGAAAGGGTATTAAAAATCCAGAAATCCTTAAACAATTAAAAACAAAAGTACTATATGATCCTGGGTGTTTACCTGAAGAAAACGAAAACACTACCTCAAAGAGATTATGCACCCTTGGGTTCACTGCAACATGATTTATATAGCCAAGATTTGGAAACAATCCAGTCCATTGGGAGGTGACTGGATAAGAAAATATGACACATGCACAATGAGATATTACTCGAACAGCCATAAAAAGAATGAAATCTTGCCGTATGGACCTTGAGGGCATTATGCTAACTGAAGTGAGACAGAGAAAGACAAATACCATATGTTCTCGCTTAAATGTGAAATCTAAAACAAACAAAAACCCCAAGCTCATAGGTACAGAGAACACACTGGTGGTTGCCAGAGGTGGGGGGTTGGGGTGGGCAAAATGAGTGAAGGGGCGTCAGAAGGTATAAATTTCTAGTTATAAATTAATAAGTCATGGGGATGTCATGCGTAGCATGGTGACTATAGTGAACAATACTGTATTCCATCTTTTAAAATTACTGAGAGAGATCTTAAAAGTTCTCAGCACAAGAAAAATTGCAATTCTGTATGGTGACGAAAGTTAACTAAACTTATCGTGGTGATCAATTTGCAATAGATACAAATATCAAAACACGATGCTGTGTACCTAAAACAAATATAATGTTATATGTCTATTAAACCTCACTTAAAAAAGAAAAGAAAATCTGATGGTTATTAAAACTAAGTATGTTCCAAGTTTGACTGGTCAGGAATTCCTATGGCCTTGTGAAAAAAAAGAATATTTGGTTTTCCGTGTACACAGAGGTGTGGCTGTGGTTTTGGAATCTTATTTAACCCTTTGCATTGAAAGTTCAATGACAGGATCACTAAAATAGTATTTGGTAATTCTAATTTTCACCAACCAACAAACAAAACACCAGAGCATGAAAATGATGGGCATCAATAACTTAAAATAAGGAGGGGAGTGCGGTGACTGGAGTTCAAGTGTCCTAGAGACTGTGATTCACTTCAGATTTTAGTTAAGTATATATGTTAAATATTTAACAGCAACCCTAGAATAAATTCTGTAACTTTTAAGTTAGTAGAAGTAAAAATAAATTAAATGACTGAATTATAAATTCATGTTATATAACTTCAACTTGGCCTTATTACAGCTAGACAATCCTTTCCTTCATCTGCCGATTCTATCACATTTCTTAGTCACAATTCCCAACTTTTTCAAAAGAACTGCTCCTACCATAGCCTCATGCTATAAAACAACATCTCCCACTTTACTAGGACATTGGAAGCTACCTGTATATCCTCACCTTCTCTGGGATGATAGTAACAGCCTCGCTCCAACAAATGAACCCTCTGCCTCTCTACCCTGACAGGTTGGCCTCATTTGCCTCCTACAAATGTGCTCAGTTCTGTTTCATCCTAAGATACCCTCCTCTCGGCTCTGCTATCCCTTTTTAGTGAAGGCCTTCCTTTTTGGTTTCCAATTCTGAATTACACATAATCCACAGTCACAAAGGACAGAAAACTTCTGTTTTCTTCCTATATTCTTCTAACATGATGCTGCAAACGGACAGGCATGATCACACGAGGTCCCACAAAGCAAAGACTAGATAGAATTAATTTTCTTTATGTTGTATCACGAGCAAGTGGACGTAGAATAAATTTGTGAAGTCTTTATATACTGACTGTTTTCTTACATTTGTGAGCGTGAGAAAATAGTAACAACTTAATCCAAGTCTGAGAGCCTCTTACCCTTCTTCAGCTTCCGTACAGCCAGCATACAATGACTAGGAGAGAGATCCCAGATTCTCAAGGTTTTGTCATCACTCACAGTAGCGCAGATGGGCAGATAGGGATGTGTAGCCAAACCCCACACCTCTCCTTCCATGTGTCCCTATGAAAAAAAAGAGTTGAAATCAATTTAATCTACAGCCATGTGTATTCCGAAGAAAACTCAAGACGACATTTGATTGTATCTGATAATGATAGGACAATGAACAGCAAGTAAGTTTGTTAAAACTTTTCTCTACGTTTGGAATACATCTTAAAACATCTTTGTAACAATGTACCTCCACAATTAAATACAATCAAGCTGCTATTAAAATTATCTTAAAATCCTAAAACATTCATGGGTGGAGAGAGTGGAAACTGGCTGCCCTGGAATGTTAGTGGCCACACAGTGGGGACTTCCTGCATGACAGCGGGAGAAGCTCCACAGACCCACAGACCATAAAAATGGTGAAAATGTTTTTACTTATTATTATTATTATTATTATTATTATTATTATTCCTATTTAAAAACCATTTAAAGTCTCTGGAAATGGTTCCAAGTGGAAACTAGTATTATTATTCTTTATTAATTATTATTATTATTATTAATTATTATTATTCCTATTTAAAAACCATTTAAAGTCTCTGAAAATGGTTCCAAGTGGAAACAAGTCAAGAAACGTTTACTCAGGAAAATCTAAATTCTTTAAGAGCAGCGAGAGTCTGCAGCATTTGAACCGAGATCCACTCCTTTCCTCCCTCTTCCTAACCCACTGCGGTGGAAACTCCATGCCAGACTGATGGGACCAAGAAGCCAGGCGTCTCCCCAGTCCACCCCCAGCTATTAGTTGGAGGGCTAGCTTCTCAGAAAGGGTCAGGTGTCAGCACTTCTAAGCCTGCCCCCAGCTACCTGCTGCTGAGGCTGAATTCCTGGTGGCTGCTGCTCTCCTTTCGTGCCCACCCTCAGTCAGAAAGGGAGGCTCCATCTTGGCTGCGGTGTCATTGAGAATACTGGGGCCTCAGTGGCAACTCAGTGAGACCCGAAGCTACGGCTCCCTCTTGAAGCAAGGTACATTGAACAAAGAAGTCCCATGATCATGGCACAGAGACCATATTAACAGACTTCACAAAGTGACCCACGGAATTCTGCTGCTACACACACTGCTGTACCTGTTTTTTTTTTTTTTGATATATATATATATATGAATGCCTGTTGTGTATATACTTTTAATTATCATAGTTTTATATTATCTTTACTTCTAGCATAAAAAGTTTCTCAAAATTTTCTCGATTATTATAAGATACTTTTTCCTTTTTAGATGATTTTTAAAAACCTTTCCAGAATTTGTGAAAAATATCATTAGGATTTGGATTATGATCATATTGAATTTATAATTTATTTATGTTAAGTCTTAGTAAATGTTATAGTCTTTTTAACACAGGTCTTGTATGCTCTTATCTCTATTTATTCCTGCTTATTATATAGTTTTCTTTGGAAGGACCATGTTTGTTTCATATTTTCTAACTGATTATTGCTAATATACAGAACTATTATTGATTTTTATGTTAATTTTGTATCTATTCTCTTCATAGGACTCCTAAATTAGTTCTAATAAATTCTCAGTTTATTCTCTTGAATATTCAATGTATAGGATTATGATACCTGCAAATAGTGACAGTGTTGTTAGTTTGCTTCTAACACTTACAGCTCTTATTGTTTTGTGTTAATAAATTGGCTAAGACCTCAACACAGTATTGGACAATAATAGTGAGAATTGGTACCCTAATCTTTTTTTGATGTTTAAGAGACAGTAGATTTAAAATCTTAAGCTCTATAATAAATACAAAAATATTAGAATGTCAGTTATGACTTCTAAAAATCTCACAATTATGAATTTTTTTATTTGAATAGTTTCATCTCTGGATTCACCTGTAAAAGTGTACTTAGGTTAATATTTTCCAAAGGATCATAAACACCATGCCTCCATCATCTTTTTACTTCAATGGAATGTTATAGGACCAAAATTAAAAAGCAAGACATAAAAGTTTATTTCCTTAAAAATTCTGCTTGGTGCATTGGGATATTATATTAACATTAAAGTATGTGACATGTTCTCATCTATGAGTGCTTTTTGTATCCTATCAGTAGTGAAGTGGGGGATGGAGAAGAAATAAGAAAGAACATAGTTCTCTTTCAGGGCAAACGTCAATCTCAATATTGGGGTTACTATAGAGTTGCACAAGGACAATTTTTCATTAGGGTAGATCCTACTCATTTGCTATGTTTTACACTCTTGATTTATTTCCCTCCGTGTTTTTAAGAAAAACATAATACATATAGAAAATTTACATGTAAAAATTAATATAGCATTTTGTTGGAAATAATAAGTATTAGCTAATCATGCTGTTTCTTTTCTATTTCTGCTACACAGATTTTTATATTTCTGGATTTTTGTTTTATTAACATTTTTACTGATGTTTTCAGCAATAAAATGTTAGCATACATCCATTTATTATTTTCCTAAGTTAGGAACCTGACAAAGAATGAACTGAAGAGTTTCACAGAAAAACAACTGCCTTATGTTCAACAAATATACCTCAAAGAAATAAAACTAAATAGAAAATAAATGGACCGAGTTAAATTAATTACAAGGGGTTTTTCTTTCCATTTGTTTGTTTAGCAAGAATGAAGATACTGGTGATTATTCCACGTGATAATATGCACATTTGTTTACTGATAGCTACTCATTTAGCTATAATTAAACATAATTTTTTTTGGCACATGGTAACATTAACTAGTATATTCTTAATTAATTTAACATAATTTTACACGACTGTCAACTTTGGGCTCTTATGTATTAAATCAATTATACACAAAGGAAAAAAAGCATATTAATATTTGAAATTACCTGGACCAGAAGTGTTATTGGGCCGTTTTTATCCACTTCTAGTATTTCACCATTCTTTGTGCCAACTAAAATATGACCATGTCCTAATGATATGGCACGTATAGATGGGTTATCTTCCAAGAGGAGACCTGAAATGTTAAATGGAGATGTTCTTTTAGGTATGAAGTTACTATAATAGAAGGATGTGTGTATACACACACACACACACACACACACACACACACACACACACATATACATATATATGTATATACATATAGCTATATACATAATGTCAATAATGCTATTTTGACAAGCAATATCACATCACAAGGTTTCTTTCTCCTCTATTTTAAGTATTCTAATAAAAGCACTGAATTTTCTCCAATTTGCTAATCTCAAAAGTAATTACCACCGATATCCTACAATTTTATGATTCTATGTTATCCCAGATCCTCTACTGCCATTCTGACAACTGTTTCTTTTCTTCTTCTATTTGTACTTCCTTGTCTACCTTCTGACTCTCTAAGAGCATGTACAATATTCTGGTTAATAAAAACTCAACTTAATATTAATTTACTTATATCTGTGTCCTAGGCAGGCTTCAGAAATATACTGGTGAACGTGACAGAGCCAGCTCCCGCCCTCGCAGAGTATGTAATGAGAAAGAGACCATGTATGAGAGGCATACTGAAAAAGGAGCATAGAGTAAGAGAAATTAACCTTTTTTTAAGAAGGAGAATACAAGTGGAAGGAACCATCCTAGAAGAAATAATGCTTGAGATTTAAAAAAATATATATATATAGTCAGGTAACTGGAGGGGGCAAGAGGGAGAAGAAAGAGCAAGTTCAAGGGGAAACTTGCTACCCATCCCCCACTTCTGCAGGGGATGTGTTCCAAGGCTCCCAGTGGATGGCTGACACTGGGGACAGTACCAAACCCTGTATACACTGTTTTTCCTATACATACATACTTATGACAAAAGTTTAATTTATGAGTTAGGTACAGTAAGAGATTAGCAACTATAGCTAATAGAATAATTACACTGTAATAAATGTTGATAGTTATGGTCTCTCTCAAAATTTATTGTACTATATTCACCCTCATTGTGATGATGTGAGATAACAAAATGCCTTATTAATTTGAGAACTTTCACCTTTTCACTTCAAGGAAGCATTTTATGGCTTCTTTTTGGCATATCTAAGTTGCCAGCGTCACCACTCTTGCACTTTGGGACCATTATTAAGTAAAATAAGGGTGACCTGAACACACTGTGATATTATAACAGTCCATCTGCTAACTGAGGCAGCTGCTAAGTGACTAATGGGCAGGAAGCCCATGCAGTGTGGATACACTGGACAAAGGGATGGTTTCCATCCCAAGCAGGATGAAGGAGAATGACGAGAGCTTTCACCATGCTACTCAGGATGGTACACAATTTGAAACTCATGAACTCTTTATTCCTGAAAATTTCCACTTAATATTTTCAGACTGTGGTTGACTGTAGGCAACTGAAACCACGGAAAACGAAACTTTGGATAAGAGACTACAGTAATAGCATAGAGAAAGGCCTGTGGGTCGATAGAAAATAAGGGCCTGCAAGACTGGCGAGGCAGGGTCAACAAAACACCAAGGTGAAACAAAATGCCACGTTTGAAAACTAACTTCCGGACTATTGGTAAATGCGATACCCACATGGCAATTTTCTTTGGGAAATTAAAAATGTTAAAAATTAACATTAATGATACTGTTCTTGGTTAATATTTTACCGCGCGTATCACAGAAAACAGATTTTGAAAGGACAGCAATGATTCTGGCATTCAGTTAAGTGTGACACTTATCTAATAAAGAAGAAAAAATATACTCCATCTGTTCCACCTTAGTGACCATGTGTGTTAATGAGCCATTCATTTTTTCTTTTTTCTTATAAAGTAAATTAAGTCTTAAATCACCTTTAGATCCTGGGGCCAAAGCAGCTCTCTTTATCGCATAGGTCTTGAGACACCTTTCAAAAGAATCGTCCCAAAGAGCTACCATCCCATCTTTTCCTCCCGTTACGAATCCCTATAAAAGTAAAAGGTTCAACTTAATAAAGATCCAAATAGTTTTTAAAATAGTTTTAAAAATATAACCTTCTTCATACTGAAAAATTATATAGGAAAGAACATGTATAAGCAAAAGTTACAACTTGTAATGAATGGAAACTAGCATGAACCCTGTACATTTTTTTAATCTCCAAATGGAATCTGCAAAAATATTACAGTGACACTAAACATTCTACCCCTAGGATAGAACTTTAGGAACACTGTTTGTAAGCTGAAACCATAGGGGAGCTCTCTGCGCCTTTCGGCAAGTTTACATACTTTCTCGTGGAGGCTTCATAATCTCATCCTTAAAAAAAAAAATAAGAATAACAGTAACTACCTCGCAGGATATAATATATAAAGCACTTAAACAAGTTTTGACACCTAGTAAGTTACAGATAGTAAAACTTTTTTTTTAACAGCTGATCTATTTTACTCTGTGTTCAGGAGTTTTTGAAAAGAGGATTAAAACAAAGTCAAGAAGACCAGCTCACACATTATTATGGGGTGGCACAGCCAAATCGAAAGGCAATGTTCCTTTACTTGTGAAAATGCTCTACACTCCATGATCGAATGAGTTTAACTTACAATAGCTTTAGGTTACTTACCTTTTCCAACGAATGCATACTGAAGACTGGCCCATCGTGCGCTTTAACTGTTTTCACAAGAAAGATGTCTCTCCAGATGCACACGTCTCCCGTGGATGTGCCAGAGAAAGCCATCTCCTCAGTCCATCCAAACACTGCGCACATCATTGTGTCACTTTTCCCCAGTGTGCCTATGTAGCCTTTTCTTCCAATCAGTCCGCCCCCTGGTTCATAAAAAAAAAAAAAAAAAAAACGAAAGTATCACTTTCAAAATGTATAAACTTACAAAACAGTATATTTTCTTTTCTATGGTTGTTACTGTTTCAATAGAAAGGCATGTAACAGTTAAGAGAGTTAGTTACGAAGAAAAATACGGGCCTCTCAATCAGTGACTTGAGCAACGCCTTGCCTGGCTGAGGCAGCCACATCTACGGTGGCTCTCAGGTCACAGCTTTCAGATAAATAAAAACAAATACTAGGTCAGTGTGTGAATTAGCCCTCAGCACTTGTGGTTGTTTTTCAAATTTTTTATTATGACATATTTAATACAAAAAAGGTATACAAACAATACAAAAACCACCTATATATCCACTTATTAACGTACATAAAAATTGCTGAAACAGCTGATACGTGATGCATTCTCATCTTTCTTCGCCCCTTACTATTCTGAATGTGATGCTGATTATTCTCATGCATTCCTTTACACATATTTTCCTACTTATTTATGAATTGTTAGGCACTATGTCATATTATTTTTCATGTTTTACATTTTTCTATAAATACCATTCTGTGTGTATTCTTTTGCAACTTGTTTTCACTAACAATTTGTTGTGGAGTTTTATACACGTTGATTTGTACCTCTAGAAAACTCACTTTCACAACTATACAATGTTCCATTATATAAACAGAACACAGTCTGTCCATTTTCCTACTAATAGGCATTTACTTCCAAGTTTTTGCTATTGAGAACACTCCTCTATACAAGTGCAAGAGATTCTCTAGGAGTGGCCTCGGGCATGTACAAAAGGAACGGCATATAGACAAGAGGTGTCATCTGTTGCCAAGTTGTTCTCCAAAGCTGACACATCAACTTACTATCCCATTAATGGTAGTTCTTGTCATCATCCACCTTTCAGGAACATTTAGGATTGTCAGATTGGGGGTGTTGAACTACCAACTGAATTTTACTGTAGTTTTAATTTGCATTTCTCTGATGATTAGTAAGCTTTACCATCTTTTCCTATTATTACTAACCATTACCGATGGATATCTTTTGCCTATTTTTCCAGCTGAACTCATTATTCATTTATTCAATAAACATATGTAACTGCCACTATCCGAGGTACTAGGGGTAGAGCTATGATCAAAACAGACAATAAAATTCCATGATTTCATGGAACTTCCTGGTGAGACAGTCGATAAATATGGTACATAAGTAAAATGCACAGTATGTTTGATGCTGATGGGTGCTATGAGAAAATGTAATCGTAAACAGGAGATAAGAAATGGGAGGGGTCTATTTTAAGAAGGGTGGTTAAGAAAGGCCTCATCGAGAGGGTGGTCATGAGAGCAAGTCCTGTGAGAAAAGTGCTCAAGGCAGAGGGGTCAGCAAAGGCCCCAATGCAGGCATCTTTAATAAACAGCCAGAAAGGCCAGGATGGAGTGGCGGAGACAGTGAGGGAGGCTGCAGAGGGCGGTGGGGTCAGAGAGGTCACAGGCAGCATCACGGGCCACTGTTAGAATCTGACTATTACTCTACATCAGATGGAAAATGTGGGTGTGGAGTGACAACACCTGGCATATCATTTATTCACAGGTTCATTCTGATTTCTGGGTTGAGAATAAATCGAAGAGAAGCAAGGATGAAAAAAGAGGTAAAAGGTGATTACAGTCATCTGGGCAAATGGTAAAGGTGGGAGCATGGGAAGTACTGAATAGTGGTCGCATTCCAAATGTATCTGGAAGATTGTCTTAACATAGCAGCCAGTTCACGAACGTGGAAGGGCAGCTGGTGGAGTGGTGAAGGACGACAAAACCAGACGGACATCTCTCAGAGAGAAAGGAGGAGCATATTAATTGCCAATAAAAAGCCTAAACAACTGTTTGAAGGTGTTTTAGTACATAAGTAAGAAGAGAAATTGATTGGCAGCTGGAGGGTAGAGTGGAAAGGTTTTTGTTCGGTTTTATTGCTTTAACCCATTTCCTGTTTGCCCCAGGAATACTCGCAGGCAGCACGTGCGGCTGCAGAGTTGACCCCAAAATATCTTGCGGATCACCGTCCT